>QAOA01002502.1:0-93478 GCA_003255065.1 Cercis canadensis
ACACACTAAGGAACCTCTCGCAGGTGCTCCCGAGGAACCACCAACACAACCATTTTCCGGCTTCCTTTTCACTTCAGCTGATGAGGAGGACTGGAAACCAACTGCTATAGAGCGGCAGTTGAGCCGCATAGAGGTCGAAGTCAATGGGACACGAGCCCGAATCGACCACATCATCATGGAGAACCATAAGGAGCAGCGATGTCTACACTAGTGGATGTCCTGTGAGCGAGTGCATCATCAGTGGATGCAGTCTACCTTACAGATGATGTGCAAGTTTATGGGACTTCAACCTCCCCAACCGCCTAGCCCGCCTGTCTTCCAGGATTCGGTGGATGATGCGGACCCGTTGCTTTTGGTCAAACTGATTTGCCTTCCACTCACTTCATCCCATGCACCACCTCCTAAGTCTTTGAATGCACAATGAACCAAACTTGCTTCTGCACCACACTCTGAGCATTCGGGAGAGCCACCTGAGGAGTAGTTTGTCTTTATTTATTTCTCTTTACAATTTACTTTTGACATTACTTAGTTCATTGTTTAGTTTAAATTTCATAGTCCTAGACCTTTTAACTTTTTTTTTTTGTCTAGTTATCTAATTCCCTTTGCAACCTCACCTTTCGCATCATTGGGATGTCACCATCACCCGTCCAGGACATCAAGAGCCTCATCATCAAAGGAGTATCTATCCTTTTATTTTAGCTTTCCATACATTGAGGACAATGTGTTGCTTAAGTATTTTTTATGCTTTAACTTGGTATGCTTGAACTTGATGCTTGAACTTGTTTACTTTAACTAGACAAGTTATAAGTTCCTGAAGTAATTCAAACTAGAATAGTGTGCTCCTGAGGTGATATTCTTGGGTAATCTTTTTTTTATTATTTTCTAGTTTTATTATCTTTGCTTAATACCTTACATTTTAGCTAGTTACATTATAAGGTAACCACTTGGGTTCAATGGACCTGGGACATTGAAATAAAACCTTGTACTAGTTAGCCTTAAGTATCTGATTTGAATACCCTGTGCTTGAAAAAAATGAAAATTTGAATAAAATTGAGTAGCTGATTTGAGCATAGTGAGGCACTGCTATTCTACCTTTTGTGCTTGAAACTGGAGAAGGGTATGAGCATGCCAATAAAGCATAACTAGTTGAATGTAGGTCGTAGGCAATGACTGGATACCAAATCCTAGGACCCCAAACTATGCAAGAAAAGGAAAAAAAAAAAAAGTAATAGCACACTGGAGTTCTTAACAGAAAAGAAAAGAAAAGAAAATGTGTCATGTTGAGAACATTGTAATAAACACAGGGTAATTCTGTCTAGATACCGAGGGGTGAGCTAAGGCAAATCTATGATTCAATGACTGGGTTCATGAGTTGAGTGTAGGAATTGACTAGTGCAGTTGTTGAGGGTAAAGTACCTAGCATAAACTTCTTTGAACTGAATTTTTTTTTTCAGGGATAGAGCTTATTGAGAGATTTGTTCTAATTTGAATTGCTTGAGGACAAGCAAACGCTTAAGTGTGGGGGGATTTGATATTTGGTTATTTCAGCTATTAGTTTCATGCTTTGTTTATGCATTCTCACCCACAATTGATTAAATTTACTTTAAACATAGTACTTAATCCATGTATTTGTGTTATCAGGTGTATCTCTTGTTGGTCAAGCAAGCAAAGGGAAGGATTTTAGGGAATTTTTTGAGCAAAGTGCAGAGAAAGTAGAGAAGTCTGAAGTTCAAACAAAGGACACGGCCGTGCACACGACCATGTGTGTGCCTATGTCAAGCCTCCATAAGTACTTGCTGAAGCTTACTGAAGAACACGACCATGACTGTGAAGAACATGATAAACACACTTTTTATACAGTAATTAACCCTCATTTTTAGTCTCTTTAACCTCTTTTGGGCTAAATTGATTGGGCTTGGATCATATTTCATTAGTTGGGTTCCAATTGGGCCTAATTGTGTTTTTCAGCATTATTGAGAATTTTACACTGTCTCTGTATTTCAAGCATAACTTGAGTTCTAGACATTTGATAATTATGAATCTTATATTTTAGGAAAGCTGAGAGAAATTCTCTACAACTTTCATTCAGATCCCCAAGCCTAATTTGGATGTCCAGTGAGTCAAATTTAGCCTGAAAGTCATAGCAAAGATGTTGTCGCTGGATCCTAACCTGTATGAAGAGATTGGGCCATAACTTAGGTTGTGGGTGTTGTATGGACCTAAAACTAGTACCATTGGATATCTAAGACATAAAGCTTCAAATATCATGAATACAAATTCTCTAAATTGTGGTATTTTGATGGTGCTATTGCCCCTTGAAGTCAATTGATGAGTCCAGAGAACAGTTAAGAGTAAAATGGGTCTAACTTTCTCTTCCCAAGCCCAATTAAGCCCAAACCGGGGCCCAATTAAAGCTAAGAGCCAGAGGATTAATTCTAACCTAGGGGTAATCTGGGTGTCTAATTATTTTAGAGGGTTACAAGTAGGTTAAAGAGGTAGACGTTTTACACATTCCATTCTAGACAGTTTTTCCTTGCCTCTTTTCTCTCTAGTAGTTTTCTTTGCATTTTTTTGTAATTGATCATTCCTTCATGTTCATGGAGGGCTAGTCATTTAAATCAATCTAACTTTTGGCTGTTCTGATTATTAATTATGAGATTCTATTTAATTGTTATTTATTCAGTAATTAATCAATTTCTTTCCATCTTTTGCTTAATTCTTTTTGAGTTGCTTAAATTCATATTTGAATGTTCATGTGATAATTGATTAATTTCATATATTAAAAGATGATTGTAAAGATTAAACAATGTTTCAAAGGTTTTTGATGGATTGTTTAAGCTTGGTTGGATTATGGACTTAGGTTAATCTACACTTAATTTGATGCTTAATTCAGTAAACCCTAATTAATCGGATTCTAGATGCTTATCCAGTAAAGATCCATAGAACACCTTGAGGCTTCTTAATGTGATGTAAGACCAAGAATTAGATTAATTACTGAATGAATCTTTTGTAATCAAGGACGGATTAAAATCAGGATTAGCTATAACCCTAGATTAGTTGCTTTCTTAATTCGGTTTACTATCTTTTAATTATTTTTTGTTGATTAATTCTGCAAATCAACCCCCTATTTGTTAAACTCCTTAAACTAATTTCCTAATTAGAATAATCATAGGGCTTGACTCAGTGTTACCTTATGCTACAAGTATTGTTGGTGAACCGGATATAAATTGACTAACTTTATTAGCCTCGATAGCTCATCACCTGTGTTAGTCAGCTAGAGACCACCTTGAAGTGAACACGCCTATAAGCTAGAGAAGCACAGGCCATGTTGAGATGAACATGGCCTGAAGCAGAGAAGACATGACAGTGTCTAAGACCGTGTCTGAAGTCTAGAAAGTCAATTTAAGTGACATGGCCAAACCAATAAGTTAACACGGCCGTGTCTATCCCATGTTTGAGCTAGTGAAGGCTAAACCCCAAGGTTCCAAATAGTATATATATGAACCTTAAAGGGGAAGTACGAAAAACATCTTTGACATCAAAGGCAAGGACGACAATCAGACTTGGAAGGCTTGGAGACGAAACAAGACTGAACCTTGGAAGGAATTCATGAGAATGAGTTTTTCTGATTCTGTCCTTTCTTCTATGTATTCTTCTAGTATAGTTTTTATCATGAGGTAAATTGTAAATGTCTAATGAACAGTATTTTTATATATTAATTAATCCCCATTTTTAACCTCCTAATCCTATTTTGGGCCTATTTGATTGGGCTTGGGTCATATTTCATTAATTAGGTTCAAATTGGGCTTAAGTTTGTTTTTCAGCATTATTAGGATTTTGACACTATTCTGTATTTCGGGTATATATTTAGTTCTGAATGTCTAAAATTTGTGATTCTTACCTTGTAGGAAATCTAAGAGTATTATCTACAACTTTCATTCAGATCTCCAAGGCCAATTTAGACATTCAGTGGGTCAAATTTAACCCGGAAGTCAGAGTAGAGTTACTGCCGCTGGATCCTGACCCGCATGCAGTGTTTGGACCATAACTTGTGCTGTACATGTCGTATGGACTTGAAACTGGTCCCATTGGAAAGCTACGATGCAGGGCTTCAATTATTATGAAGTTTGGTTCAACAACTTATGAAGTTAAGATGGTCTTATTACTTGTCGAAAATGGCTGATTAGTCCAGAGACCTATATGGACCTAGATGGACTTAAATAGGCTTAACTTCCTTAATTCAGGCCCAATTAGGCCCAAATCGGAGCCCATTTGAAGCTGAGGTCCAGAGGTTTAAACTAAGTTAGGGGTAAATTGGGTGTGCATGAAAGTTAGGAAGTTTTAATCAGAGAAAGGAGGCAGACGAGCAATCAATTCTAGATTAGACAGTTTTAGTTTTCTCTCTTGTATTTGCTGGAACTTATTGAACTATGGTTTTCTTCCCTCATTGGAGCTTGGATTTCATGACCATGGAGGAGTAGAACTCTTGTAACCAAGTTAGACTTCTGATTAAATTTGGTTTTGTTCTTGAGATTATGTACTTAATTTGATTAAGCTTAATGCGATTTCATTTTTCATCAGATTCTAATTGTCTGGATATTTTATATGGATCATGGAGATCTTTGTGATTTATATGGATGTTTAGGTGTGAAATAGAATTTAGATTGATTAATCTTTAATTCTGTGCATGAATCATTTGAAGAATTGCTAATTGAGGTTCGGTTTTCAGATTAGCCACTAATTGCTTAATCATTGTGATTACAAGATTAGTAGTTGAATGAGGTTAATCAAATTCTAAGTGATAACTTAGTAGAAATAATTAGTCATAATTAGAGATTTTGGTTGTGATTAAACTCAATTAGCATTGCTGCATTAGGACTTAATCACTCATGTTAATCTAGGGTGGATCAAACCAGTTTATGGATGAATGTCTAGCTAGGTTACGTTTTAATCAACTTAATTAATCCTATTTCAATTCTATTTTTTTACAATCTAGAAATACAATTCTGTTTTACAATCCCCTGTTTTTAACTTGAAATTATTAATTACACATTGCATTCCTTGTGAGACAAACCCGGATTATGCCCTCTATTGCATTCTAATTAGGGGATTCGGTTTAATTTAATTGGTTAAGCGACATTTCCAATCAATGTCTAGATAGGATGAACCCTAGAATTATATTTATACTCTTCTCCCTTTAACTTAATAAGAATTTACCTTTCCTTTCTTAGAATTGTTTATGATTATTATTTGTGTTGAATTAATAAAGCATGCCATTAATTTAATAACAAATTTCAGTTTAGGAATTGAGAAATTGTAAATTGAACAAGATCACTTATAGGCAATAGGATTTACATGGAATCCTAGAGATAGAATCACATAAGTCTTCTGGTTAGGGTTAACTTAATATAAGGAATTCGCAGAACGTAAACTAATGCATTCCTAGGGGTGTTGATTAGGAAGAGATTTCAATCATTCAACCTAAGAATAGTTGTCATATTGCTTGAGAAAGAATAACACATAATTCAAGAATTTCCATCAGTCTAAGTAAAGAATTGGTGATTATTGAGTTAAAGATGAAAGTACAAGGTTAAATTCTAAGGGGATTCTTATCTAGGTTTGTCTATCTAAATCAAAAAACTTATTGAATTCATTGTTATTATTTTCTTGTCTTGCTTATATTAGTTTAAATTAAATAGTTCATTAGTTTAGCCACAATTCTGAGACTAGATAATAGAAAAATGATTAATAATAATAACTATAGTCCTCGTGAGAATGATATCCGTACTCAATTAAGCTATTCTACAAAACGATAGGTACACTTGCCTAGAGTAATTGTAGCATTGATTTAATTGGATACTTTACGAACATCAATAGCTCTAGCAGTGTTTAGTCTTTTAATTCTTTCTAGAACTATAGAGCTCGGAATTTAGCACTGTTTGTCTTAATAGAACCATAAGACAAGTGTCCTCGATGTGTACAAGTTCAGAATTTTTGAACTTTTTCACTGCTTCCAGTTACAATTTGAACATGGCTGTTTTAGATAGTTGATTAGCATATGCATTTATTGAGTTTTCTCCAGTTTTATATTTTGATTCATGGCTTTTTGGATAAATCATTAGCATGTGAATTCTTTAAATTTTCTTTAGATTTGTATCTTAATAAGTGTGGCAGTCTCGGTATGTTTTACCTCGCTTCCCACTGTATTTTTGTTTTATGTGTTTAGCTGCCATTTTAGTGCATTTTACTGATCTGGGCATGTGTGATGGCTGTTGAAAAGCTATATGAGCATGCTTTGGTCGATGTTGCTCCGCTATTCTAATGCTCTATATTAGTATTCACCCTTATGCTATTTTAGCACAAAAAGAGATTGATTATGCACTGTTGAGCTACTTTAAAGGGGTTGTGTTCTTGTCTGAAATACTTGGCTATTCTTTTAGAAAATAACCCACCATTTTCTTCCTTGTTGTTTTGATTTATTTTTGCTGCTGCCCTCCCCCTGTTTAAGTGACTGTTTCTAGCCTACTTGCATGCCTCATCTAAATTTTGTTTTAGTAAATTTCCCATGGCTATTTCGGGAATGTTTTGAGTTCATTTCTTTTGTTGTTTTGGGTTTATTTTTTGCACTATTTGAGCTATTTTTGGGTTATTTGCTATGATGTTATGGATTTATTTTCCTTGCCTTTTGTATTGTCTTTTTTTTTTTTGGGTTTGCTTGACATCCAGTTTGGGGTTTATTGCTAGCACTTTTTGAGTTATTTTGGGCTATTTACTATTATGNATGGCTATTTCGGGAATGTTCTGAGTTCATTTCTTTTGTTGTTTTGGGTTTATTTTCTGCACTATTTGAGCTATTTTTGGGTTATTTGCTATGATGTTATGGATTTATTTTCCTTGCCTTTTGTATTGTCTTTTTTTTTTGGGTTTGCTTGACATCCAGTTCGGGGTTTATTGCTAGCACTTTTTGAGTTATTTTGGGCTATTTACTATTATGGTTTAGGGGGAGTGTCTTGAATTTTAGGTGGGGGCTGTTCCGGGTTTTCATTTCTCATGCACTGATGCGATCCAAGGTAGCATGACCAAGGAGGTCGAGGCTAGGGTTGAAATTGAAGGTCCTTTGACAAGGGCATGAGCCAAGAAATTGCAACTCAATGTGGGATTGTTAATGCAACAAGCTTGCAAGGATTTGAACACACATGGGTTGGAGGGCAAGAATGAAGATCAAGCTAAATGGATTGTTTGCATGCGAGCTACATCAAGTTAAGAGTGAAGACTGTAGCTCATAGTTATTTGGTCAATAGTCTTTGTAATTTGATATTATTGTTGGGCCGAATAGCTATGTAATTAAGGCCTTTATTTTTTGAGTTATTTCTTGAGACTTTGTTTTGGGCTAAGTTTGTAATAATGGCCCATGTTGAACTTCTATTAGGGCTGGTCATGACTTAAGCCACTTAGGGCTTGCTTAGTTAGGTTTTAGGGTCTTTGGATCGGTTTAGGTTCGATTACCCACCCAGCTCACTAAAACCACCTCACAAATACTTTAAGGAGTTGATTGCCTTTGTCATCGGCATTCATTGAACTTTGCTTATCAAATTGGTATTGAGAGGTTTTTACTTTTTTCTCTCTATTGAGAGCTATAGACCAGCTAGGGTACAACTAGCTTGGTGCTAGAATCTTATCACTCCTAATCCCTTTTTTCCCTGGAGTGTGGTGATTCAATCACTTCTCCATCTAATTGGAAGTTGGTTCTTGAGTCTTTGTGCTTGAGAGGTTTAGCTGCATTGCTGAGTAGCTCATTCCAAGTTCAAGGGTCTTCATTTCATCTGAAATCTGGTTGCATACTCTTGGTTTGAGCTTGAATGAATGAATCCTTCAAAGAACTCTATGGGTTGAGAATCCTTGTTTCTGTTTTAGCTTGAGAAATTGATTAATTTCATTTGAGTCCTTGGTAACTGACTCAATTTAAATAATTCCATCTATGTCCTAAAGGAAGCTTCATGGAAATTGCCTGATACCTTGGAATATGCTTTGAATTATGGCTGGAATCTTGTGTTTTTTTAGGTAATTAGCAATTTTCATAACTTAGTCTTAATTTTGGCTAGCTTAATTTCTTCATTGTTGCTTAGTTTAATTTGTACGTGTTATATATAAAATATATATGATTCTTTAATGATAAGTTAAGCAATTCTAATTCTATTTGACTCTGATTTTGTTTCAATTTCCTAATTTCTTCTTTGACTCCTTTGATTTCATTTTGAAGATCTTTGACAGTAACTACATGTTGTTTTGAATTCATTTTTGAAAGTATATCACTAAGACTTATAGGCTTAATGTTGGGTATACTTGGTTTCTCTTGATCCATGATATCTTGTACCTTTAAAAGATATTCTTTTTTTATTTCATCATCCTCTATCTTTTCTACGATATCTATGAGAAAATGAGTTTTTATTAAATAACATTTATTGACTTCTTGCAATTTTCATCACAATCTGGATCTTTGCAATTTTGAATACAAGGTTCACCTGTTACAGATTCAGATGATTCTGAAGCAGATGATTTATTTTGAACATCATAAATATTTTCNCTTGTTGCAGATTCAGATGATTCTGAAGCAGATGATTTATTTTGAACATCATAAATATTTTCTAGTTGATCATCTTCAGACTTCTGTTCTAAAGGATCTTTTTCAGATTCATTATTTGAGTTTGAGACTTGGTTGATGAATAACTTACTTAATTCTTCTTTTAATTCATCACTAATATTTAATGAATTTATCTTTTTCTTCATTGGACAATTATTCTTATAATGTCCTATCTGACCACACCTATAACAAACTGGACCATATATATATATATATATGGTTGGACCAAATTGTTCTTGAGGTGTGATATAAAAAAAAAATTCTGGTCAAAGAAAACATTGAAAAATTAATATTGTTAAGGTCCAAAAGAACAAGCTATGGAAGGAAAATTATTACTAAAGAGCATGAGCCAAATGCTCGTGAGCTAAGCTTAAAAAAGCTATAACTCCAAAAATTGAGCTAAGTCTAGTGGATTGCTTGCTACCCTGTTTATGGCCATCATTGCTTATTTCATGGTAGCTTAATTGATTTCCAAGTGGTTTGTCTATTCTAAGGACATTTGCATCTATTATTTGTTCCATTCTAGTGCTTGAAATTTGTTGTTCTTGGTTGTTTCAAATGATGTTCTGTTTCTTTTGTCTCGGGTTCTGTAGTTTAAAATGCTACTTTTGTTGTTTCATTTGTTTTCTTGCTGTCCTATTTGCTTATATCCTTGTTAAGTGATTGTCTTGAGAAATTCAAGTTGCTTCACGTCACACACCACATGCAAATTTGTTCTTCTTCCATGCTACATTAAAAATTGGTTGTTTGATTTGGTCTTGGTTACTCTTGCTAAGTTGCTGCCTAGCTGTGACTCTTAGCTTGCTCTAGAGAGTCTAAGAGAAGAATTGAGTGGAAAAACTAAAAATTAGTTGCTTGGCTTTCCTTATGGTAATGATTGGATTACATTTTAGCATTAACTTTCTATTATAAATTTAGTTGATTATATTTTAATTTTATCCAACTTTTGATTTGTGGCTTTTGTTATTTTCTCTAGATGATGATGATGTTGCAACCAAAGGTAATCTTTTTACTTTAAGTACTATGTCCATTGGTGGTTCTATTGTACTTAATGAGACTATTGATGAAAGAGATGAATGTGAAGAAGACAATGAGGAGGATTATTTATTAATTAATGACTATGTTATTTTATCTTGTTTGATATCACGCTTATGTTAGTTGATTTGGTATTTGGATGAATTCTTTAAGTTGAAAGATTGTTTATGCATGAATATTGACTGATTGGTACTTTAAATTATGGTTGTGGATGAATTTTTTTATTATGGATGACCATATGATATGTAAAAGATATACTTGTTTTATAAATAAGCATTATTTTGTATATAGGTTTGGTGAAGAATAACCAAACATATCTAAGACCATACTAACTATGCTTATGGACAATTTTTACTATTGAACATATAGTTTTATATAAATTATTGGTACTATATACATTATGGTTTATGAATATTAACATCAAATAAAAACAAAAATAATTCTTGGTAATATATAAATTAAAGTTTTAGATCACAAATTTTTTTCGAACAAAATAAATATTAACATTTAATAGACTATAAATATTTTTTCGAAAAATAATATTGTATATACGTAGAAGCGATAAACCAATGATATAAAATACACAAGATATAACATGGTTTGATTTTAATGTAAAACCTATTTCCATGGTATACATTAATCTAAGCTAACAAATTAAAGTTTAGGAAGCTAAGTTAAATTCAGATATTATTAAATGTACATGCATGGTTAAGTAGGGTGAAATAAAGAAACATGTAACTGGCAAAATTAAGAAACAAAGCTAATGTTGATTTGTGAATAAAATTTAGCATCATTTATCACCAAAATGATAGAGCAACCTAAAAAGCATCACATAGATGTGTATCCATGGCTAGTCTTTAATCACTTCTTTGAGATTGCATACTCATTGCATAAAAGAGACACAATCTCATTCATTTCAGCACCAAGAAATATCCAATGCCTACCAAACATCCCTCTACATATACAACCATCTATAAATCTTATTGAACTCCGCTTATACCATATAAGACAAACTCCTTTAAAATGCAAAGGCCACCAAAGATAAGTAGAACATGCAGCCACTATATAAATGGATAAATGGTCAAATTTTTCTCCATTCATTAGTATATAACAAATATTGAACTTCACAACATATAAGAAAGCTAAAATAAGAAAAATCAAATAATCTAAAATAGAGATAGCTTAATGAAACAATATATGACATGACCATTAACCAATATCATGTTCATTTGGTGAGAAACTAAGTAAAGTACAAAAGTTTACATATCACCTAATATATTGGGCTTATCTACAAACTCAATAGCTTTTTGGTCAACCTCAAAATCTAGTCCTAGATCATTTGAAATATTTAGTGACCCCTAAATATTGCTACATCAACAAGCATATACGGTTCTTCAATTTGGTTAAACTTAATTAATCCATAACCCTTGTCACTCCAATTTTCTCCCCATGAGTTATTCACAATACATAAATCTATCTTTTTGTTGTTGTCGTTGTTGTTGTTGTTGTTGTTGTTGTTGTTATTGTTGTTATGGTTCGTAACACGATACTTATGTCCCACTACATGTATAACAAGATAATCTTTTTGAGTAAATCATGTCTTTTTAGCTCCCTTATATTCATAGATGGCTCTCATTTAAAGTATATCAATTTCAGGAGACCATTTAACCATTGCAGCCATTGGTTGTGAGTTGATCGTCTTATTAAGTTTACAAGGATTTACTTCAATAGCATCACAGATACACACTAAATCCTTTCATGTAAAATTCATGTGATTAGAAAAAAAAAAGAGGTTAGAAGCTTTAAGGGTTTAGCACAAAGAAGAAAAACATAATAAGTTAAGAAGATTATTATCCCTGTTGGAGGTTTACAATCTTCCTTGCATCCTACATATTTATAGTTCTTATCAAGCACGCATCCGTTTATAAAGAAGTACTTCAATTCTTCTAGTAGAGATATCCTATAGCATTCATTCTTGTCTAGTGTGGGGTTTTTTTTTGGCAAAATTCATGAGATGTTGAGCAGAGAGCTCAATATGCTTTGCTTTTTCATCTTCTTTTTTTCTTTTCTACTACTATGTTATACGCACTCTTAACAACTCCACAACAAGCAAATGACCAACAACAACTTGCAAAAAGAAAATNCAATAGCATCACAGATACACACTAAATCCTTTCATGTAAAATTCATGTGATTAGAAAAAAAGAGGTTAGAAGCTTTAAGGGTTTAGCACAAAGAAGAAAAACATAATAAGTTAAGAAGATTATTATCCCTGTTGGAGGTTTACAATCTTCCTTGCATCCTACATATTTATAGTTCTTATCAAGCACACATCCGTTTATAAAGAAGTACTTCAATTCTTCTAGTAGAGATATCCTATAGCATTCATTCTTGTCTAGTGTGGGGTTTTTTATGGCAAAATTCATGAGATGTTGAGCAGAGAGCTCAATATGCTTTGCTTTTTCATCTTCTTTTTTTCTTTTCTACTACTATGTTATACGCACTCTTAACAACTCCACAACAAGCAAATGACCAACAACAACTTGCAAAAAGAAAATACTGCTCAGGAACAACACTTTATGAGTTCAAAAAATAACTAGAATTATTCTAAAATGTAAGGCTAAGATAAATTATCACATAGCCCTTGATTTTTGAATGGTGTGAGAATCCCTGATAGCCTCTAGTCTTTTACAATAAAATCATGCAATCATTAATTTAAAACAAAAAAGAAATATTTCAAGTTTAAAAATAAAACGTGGTTTTTTCACTTTTAGAATCATGTAGAAATATGGGTTACCTCATAATTCATATTTGTTGCCATCGAAATCTTTTGATAGTTACTTATAAACTAAAAAAAAAAAAACACATTTCAAGAACATAAGTTTTCTCCTATAACCAAAAGCAGTCAACATATTACAAAATGAAAACTTAAATATGACAAGCATACAAGATTTTCATGAAACACTCATATCAAAACAACAAGTCATAGCATTGAACACATGAAACTAACAATAACCGTGACTATATCTTGACTGATATGATCACAATCTAATTTTAAATTAAGAATAAACATGAAAGAAACATGATCACATTCTTCACTTAACAAAATTTAATTAGCAATCAAAGGGGAGCAACTAGCTCAGTAACACAAGAAAGTAGTATGACCAAGATTCCCAAATAGGTGCAGAGGAACATAAGGAGGGTAATCCAGTCAAACTGCCACTATATGACAAAATGAGATTTTATAGTAGTTATTAGCATGTAGAAGAAAGAGCTAAGATAATCTCATACAAGCCATTAAGTTGCAAAAGAATAAGCTAGAACAATTTCATGAATGAGAAATTAGAAGCAATTCATTAAGCAAACAATGAGAGGATACAAAAGCAATCCTCACTCTCACTAAATCCCCAATATCTCTCAAACAACGTAAAGAAGTATTAGTTGAAAATACTTGTAACTAACTCTATGAATATTTTTGTATATATTATGTTGTATTTTATCTTGTTGAGTTTGTTAATATTTAAATATAGAATACTCTAAGCATATTATGCTGTTTGTTGCATAAGCTACTCCTCTATAAATTCATTACTTCAATCAATACAAGTTAAGCCTTTTTCCTTATTTGTATTTGTTATATTATGGTATCAGGTCTTTTAAGAGTTTTCACCTTCCTTTTTCGATTCTATTTAGCTATGGCCACATATTCCACTATTAATTCCATTACCTTCACTAATGTAGCCACCACCACCGATCTTGTCACCATAAACATTACAAATCTTATTATCAAGCTCAACAACACCAATTATGTTGATTGGGTTAAGAAAATGAGATCCATGCTTATTGGCTATAGTCTTGTTGGTTATGTCACCGGTTCTAACCCATGTCTTCCTCCCACCGTTGACCAAGATGATGAGGAAATTGATAACCCAACTTGTACTTTTCGGATGTGCTAGGATCATTTTCTTTTGCTTGGTATTATGGCCGCCTATGATGCCAATGCAAGGGTTGTTATTTCTCAAGTTGAAACCCCTCAAGAAGCTTAGGGATCAATTGCATCGTGTCTTTGCCAATCAGTTCTCAGTCTCAAATTATGTCCTTAAGGGAGTGACTCTCTAGTCTTACCAAGGGTTCCTCTTTCGTCTCATAGTATCTCAAAACCATTAAAGGCATTTTTGATGAGCTCACTATCATCAGTCATCCACTAGATGACATTGATCTAGTTCTTCACTGTCTTAGTGACTTAGGACCAACCTTTAAGAAAATCTCAGTAGCTATTCAGGTTCGGGAGACCCCAATTAACTATGATGAGCTTTATGAGCAACTAACTCATTATGAAACCTATCTCAAGAATGAGGAGAAAGTTCCTAATAGCCTTCTTTCTACCAATTATGTCAAAAAACATGGCACATCCTCTCAATATCACTCCATTACAAGAAAACAAGAAATTTCTCGTGGACAAAGTCTGGGAGAAAATACACAAAATTTTGTGAGGAACTCGTTCCTCACAGACTTATTCACTGATTTTGGACCCTAAAAAAAACTCTTGCGAAAAAACATAGTTCTTGCAAAATTTGACATTCGCTAGAAATTTTCTTGCGAATTTATCTTAGAGAAACTTTGAGAAAATCCGTCAGAAAAATTGTTGAAGGTGTGAAAGTATATCCCTGAGAAACTTCTCTTAAATTTTGTTCGTGAAAAAATTTGCGATAACTATTTTTTTCCAAATAAAATAATCAAAGAAAAATTAAATAAAAAAATATATTTAAATGAAATTGAGAACAATTTAATTAAAAATAAAATAATCAAATGTAATAAAAATAAATTATACAATAATGTTTAAAAAATAGAATAAAAGTACATCAGGCATCATCCATGTCGTCATCATCAGCATCAGTGAAAAAGGTTGGGGAAGGTGGAAAGGGAGTAGTAGCAACAAACATTTGAGCTAAAGTGGTTGCAATCCCTTAGGGGACTGTCCAAATGCGTCAACTGCACAACCAACTACTCCAACCTAATTAGCTGTTGCAACTGATGTTCCTAATTCTCCATCCTCTGTGTCAAGGCCACCACCTGGTCAATGAGCTCAAAATAGCCCAGATCCTATGTGGGATGTGGTGGCTGGGTCACTAGAGTCGAATCCACAACCTTGACCTTTGACCCTATGCCATATATGCACTCATTCTTGTTCTTCCCGCCAACAGTATTCATCCACAGGCTAGTGTCATCAATGGGAGAAGATGAGGATTGAGTCTATGACGTCAACTCCTCATAAGAAGTCTGCATGGGTTAGATCAAAATTAGTAAGACTTTAATAGTAAATAAAGAGGCATAGCTAGATAAAAGTTTAATGAACTTTAATTTAGTTAACTTACATAAGTAGAAGGAAAACCTTAGGGGCATTAGGCTCCCTACCCAACTCTTTCGTCTACAAATAGATAATTAAAGTTAAAGAATAGTAAAAAAAAAATAGATAATTACCCTAAATTGATTTAATGAAGTACTAAGTTAACTTACCAACCTCTTCTTATGCTTAGAGACAGTGATGGATCCACCTCTGTGGTAACAACCACCCTTATCCATCAATTGGTTCTTCTTGTTCCTCTCTGAGGCTATCTTGAACTCTGGGGATTCTTATATAGTCCTCAATTATGCCAAGATATTCAAGCTTAACCATTCGCCCTTGGTCTTCCCACTTTGTATGTCTCTGAATGTGACGCGGATGTTATCAAAGCACTTTGTCATCCATATCTTATGGATCTCCTTCTCGTACTAGGGATCCCAAACACACCTCATCTACATTAGAAACAATAGAGTTAAAGTTAGTTAACATTATAATCAAGTAAATCAAATCAATACTCTGTGTATGATTATTACCTTAAACTGATCCCACTATAACTCCTTCACCTTACTGGGGACTGAGATGAAGTCAATCTATGCCCCGTCAAACTTCGACTTGTAGATAGTCAAAAGATAGTTAACGAGCTTTGTCATAATGTACCTGAGGGTCGCTATTTTCACGAAAGATGAATTTTTAAAAAAGATATTTGTTTTTGAAGGAAAACTTGGAGTCGCCACCAATTGTATTAAGAAAATGAAGAACAATTATAAAATCTCTTTTTAATTTTAAAAAGACCGTATGTAAAGCAAAGAGGGTTTGAGAGTTTGTTTATGCGTGGGGAAAATATTAGGCACCCCATGGCATCCGTCTAAAGACGGTTACCCTAAATTAATTGTGTGAAAATAATATGGCAAAAAATGTGTACTTTATTTACCCCAGAATAATGAATGTATTACAAGAATGTTTGACAAAAGTAAAATAGAGAATTTAAATGTGCAATACATGATTTCTCTACTGAGACCTACAACCTTCCACCCTTTCATCGCATAAAGCGACTGTTCAGGGTAGCGCTGCCTTCATCTAGGTCAAATAGAGAAAAGCATCTTATATAGGACTGACTCACCATTTCCTCCTATGATAAGTGAAGGGACCTGCGGATACTACGTGACACAGACATCTATTTTATATGCAGTACAAATGCATGATTTTAAGTATTACAATACTTATTTTGGGGAAGGGGTTTTAATTACATGCAAAAATAAAGTTAGATAAAAAAATCTCTTGCTCTTAGATTGTAGTGAAGCCTTCTCGAGCAGAACCTTCCAACTTGCCCACGACCACAGTGACCCTCAGTTATATTCAAAGATGCTCATGAATACACCAAAACACAAATTAGTCAAATACTTAAAAGGAATCTACCTAAGTGACCCTCAGATTTAAGCTCCACATGCTTCAAATGAGATAATCCAAATTCATCCAAGAACATACAATCAAACCCTAAAAAGCCTTTAGAAAGGTGCAAACAATGCATGATGCAATTTTCTTAGTGAATATAGGTTAACCGATCAGCATAACACCATGTAGCCTAGGATCCTAAGAAATTGGTCAGTGAAACAAATAAAACAATATGGATGGAAATGAAATGAAGACCTTTGAACTTGGAATGAGCAACTCAACAATGCAACTGAACCTCTCAAGCACAAAAACTCAAGAACCAACTTGGAATTAGATGAAGAAATGATTGAGTCGCCACACTCCAAGGAAAAAGGGGATTGAGAGTGATAAGATTCTAGCACCAAGCTAGTTGTACTCTAGCTGATCCATAGCTCTTAATAGAGAGAAAAGAGAAGAAACCTCTCAATACCAATTTGATAAACAAAGTTCAATGAGTGTCGATCATACAGGCAATCAACTCCTTAAAGTGTTTGTGGGACGATTTTAGTGAGCAGGGTGGGTAATCAAACTCAAACTGACCCAAAGACCCTAAAACCCAACTAAGCAAGTCCTAAGTGGCGTAAAACATTACCAGCCCTAAAGTTCAACATGGGCCATTATTACAAACTTACCCCAAAACAAAGTCTCAAGAAATAACTCAGAAAATAAATGCCCTAATTACATAGCTATTCAGCCCAACAATAATATCAAATTACAAAGACTATTGACGAAATAACTATGAGCTACAGTCTTCACTCTTCACTTGATGTAGCTCAAATGCAAGTAATCTATTTAGCTTAATCTTCACACTTGCCCTCCGACCCATGTGTGTTCAAATCCTTGCAAGCTTATTGCATTAACAATCCCACATTGACTTTCAATTTCTTGGCCCGTGCCCTAGTCAAAAGACTTCAATTTCAACCCTAGCCTCGGCCTCCTTGGTGTTGTTACCTTGGATCGCATCATCCCCTTCTTTTTCAAAAAAAAGATTTGTCCTCAAATCTTTGTTCTACATCAACAAGAAAAGGGTAATGATTGTAAAGCTCAATTAATATCAAGCCACAACAAGGTTTAAGATTGTAGAGGAAGATAGACTTAGTGCAGTCACTAGGATTTGTGTTCCATTAACCAGCTTCATCTTGATTAACCAAGTTCATTCTCCCTTATTTATAAAAACAAAGTAAGAGGAGATACCTGGGTCAAAGACCACCCTCTCAAATTCCTTACAGGAAACCACAAAGCTGAAATTTTTGTGCGGAACACAAAAACATAAAAACACATAAAGGCAATAGTGAAGTAAACAACATTATAGGACTAGAATCAACCAAACTCAGCTCTTGATTTAAAAATCTAGCAAAGCGAACCTTCAAAAAGTATCCAATAGAAATGTGCAACAAAAGATTCACCACTTTGGATAAGGTATGAGAGATATGTCAAACCTTGCAAGGTATGGACAACCAACTATAGATTTCATATATAAATCTAAAAGAAGACAAATAATTATGTCCAACAAATCTAAGCCTATAATAGCCATGTGCAAGATCATCCTTACAAAATACACTGGTGTCATACAAAGTGGTATTTATGCAAGAATTAAGAGATAAGTGAGATCTATGCATGGAGTTATGGAATAACTGCACATCGGGCTTTCTAAACAAACAACAATTTGACATATGGTGGGGTTGTGCAGCCCATGCAACACCCACACTCTTCCTTCTGATGTCATAAAAGTCAATTGCAAACAAGGTCTTAACATAATCTAGACCTAGTGCCCTAGCATGTGAATAAGTAAGAAGCATGAAATCTCCTAATCCATCAACATTAGTTCTTAAATCTCCACATGCATACACTATTACAACAAGGGTAAGATCATGACTAAACAAATTTTCATTAAGTGCACAATCAACATAAGGTGATGTTAAAGTAGAAAAAAAAAGTGTAGAGTTAACCATAGGAGCCTTGAGAAAGTTACTCTTCAATATGAGTAGCATTCCATTTTGTGTTGTTCTTTGAGAGATTTCTTTAAAATTCTGCACATGGGACAAACACACACTAGAACATAAAAGATTAGAGGGATTAGTCTCAACATAAGCCTTTTTGCACAAGGATGTTAGAGTAGGCTTATGAGAAAGCAAAGCTTTTTTGGACTCTTTTATCCCAAACTCACACTCATAATCTTCCATTTTTCGTATCTTCTTTTCACTCAATCTTCTCTCGATTTCTCTTTCTTTTTCTTGCCTCTTGGAGGTCTCAGCCTCCACTCTCTTTTGCTCTTCTTCACTAGCAACCGAACCCTCCTCCTCATGTTCACTTTCCATGACCACCTCACAATTAACCATTAGGAGCATGGCCCTCTTGTTAGGACATTGATATGCAATGTGCCCTACTCCAAGACACCTAAAACACTTGATTTCTCGGTTACTTTGTGGTTGTGGTGTCTAGGTTTTGTTTCATTGAGGATGGACAAAATCTTTGGCCATTGGTTTGTATGGTTTGGTTTTGTACTTAGGGGGAACAACCTCCTTGTCTTTCTTCCAAGATGTTCTCCAATTAGATGTGAAATTCGAGTCATGCCTAGTAGCACCCTTCCTCTTGATTTGTCTTTCAACTTGTATGGCTTTATCAACAAGATCCTCCATATCCACAAAGTGTTGGAGCTTAACAATATTGACAATGTCCCTATTCACACTGTGTAGGAACCTAGTCATAGTTGTCTCTCTATCTTCTTCAATGTTGGCCTGAATCATAGCAACCTCCATTTCTTTGTGATAGTCTTCTACACAATTGGAACCTTGCACCAAAGATTAGAGTTTTTGATACAACTCCCTTTGATAGTAAGTTGGAATAAACCTTTTTTTTCTCATGACCGCCTTCATTTCTTCCCATGTAGTGATCGGTCTCTCCCTATTTCTCCTCCTAGGTATCACTAATTGGTCTCACCATGTCAATGCATAGTCCACAAATTCAATGACTGCCACTTTAACGTTTTTCTCATCCAAATAATTATGGCAATTAAACACCAACTCTACCTTCTTTTCCCATTCAAGATAAACTTCCGGATTATTTTTGCCTTGAAAGGAAGGGATATTCCTCTTGATTGAGCCAAAGTCATCATCAACTCTCCTCTCCCTCCTTGCTTCTCTTTCACAAGCTACTATTCTAGGTGGGATAATGTCATTCGAGTAGTCACTATAGCCACTTGCCTCATTTTCTCTCCTTCTCGGTCTTTCTCTTGCATTAGGTTTTGGATTGGTTCCCCATGCATTTAGTTTTCCATCATCTCCATTTGATCTTGTATGGCCTCAACATCATGTTCATGCGTTCAAATTGTTGTTGCATGGCTTGCATGGTCAATTAGGGATCAATATGCTCATTTTGGTTCTCCATGTTTAAGTGACAAACTTGCACAAAACGTTAGTAAAAAAAAATGAAGTCCTCACCTCACTCTACTCACGTGTTTGCACTCTTAAGTATTTCTCTTTGGACACTCGTGTTTGACACTCTTAAGGCTTTTATCAAATAGTCTCACTACACAGTCTTTTTCCACTCAATTCTCCACTTATACTCTCTAAAGCAAGCTAAGAATCACATCTAGGTAACAACTAAGCAAGAGTAACCAAACTAAATCAAGCACCCAATTTAATATTGCATGCAAGAAGAACAATTTTGCATGTGGTGTGTGACTTAAGACAACTCAAAATTTTTAAGGCAAGCACTTAGCAAGAGTAGAAGCAAATAGCACAACAGAGAAACAAATAAAACACAAGGACATAATTAAAACTTAAGGGACCCGAGACAAGAAGAAAACATGATAGAATTTGAACAATTAAGAAAAAAATTTCAAGCACAAGAATTAAACAAATCAAAGATGCAAGGGTACTAGAATGGACAAGCCACTTGGAAATTAATTAAGCTATCATGAAATAAGCAATGATGGCCAGAAACAAGGCAGCAAGCAATTCCACTAAACTCAAGTTTTGGAGTTCTAGCTTTTCTAAGTTTAACTCACACTTGGCCTTTGGCTCATGCTCTTTAGCAATAATTTTCTTTCCGTGGCTTGTTCTTTTGGACCTTAACAATATTAATTTTTCAATGGCTTTTCTTTGCCCATAATTTTATTTTTATTTTTTTTTATCATACTTCAAGAACAATTTGGTCCAACCAATTTTATTTATTTTTATATATAACACGTACAAATTAAACTAAGTAACAATGAAGAAATTAAGCTAGTTAAACTTAAGACTAAGCTATGAAAATTGCTAATTACCTAAAAAATACAAGATTCCAACCAAAATTCAAAGCATATTCCAAGGTATCTTAGGCAATTTTCATGAAGCTTCCCTTAGGACACAGATGAAATTATTTGAATTAAGGCAGTTACTAAGGACTCAAATGAAATTAATCAATTTCTCAAGCTGAAACAGAAACAAGGATTCTTAGCCACCTTCTACTGTCGACTTTCTTTTAAATCCCTAACCTCTCTCGGTCTTTCCCTCTCTATTGAAGTCTTCTCTCTCACAAATCCCTAACCTCGTCGGTAGGGATGGTAATGGGGCGGGGCAAGGACTCCCCATCCCCAACGGGGACTTTTTAACATCTCATCCCCGTCCCATTTACCCATACAATCATACTTTTCTAAATATACACAATTTACAAATTTAATCCATCGATCACGATTTCTAATTGAAATTCAAGTTTAATCGAACAAGATAATATAAATAATACTCAAATAACATCATCAAGAAGTGAAGAAATCCTCAAGCAACAATAATAAGATAAATAATATTCAAACAAAATTATAAAAATCATTCTTAAACAATTATAAAAGCCTCAAAGAAATCAGAATAAGTACAAAAGGCTCCAAACAATTAGAATAAGAACAACTCATGAAGTTCCAATGTTGGTTGAAGTTGAACCACTCTCCATATTCTACAAAACTAAAAAAAAAAAAAGAGAAAAAACTAACATTAAGTTGAATTCTTTTTAACAGCAAGCTTATTAGCAATTGTAAGCATACAGAAAGTTTTAAGCTTACCTCATCATCAACATCAGAATCAGAATCATAAGACTTAAAGTGTTTTTCCTTCCTTTGTCCAATTCCAAATTCAGCTAAAAAAGAAATAACATACGAAAATAATTAAAATAAATACAAATTTGAATAATGAAATAAATTGACTAATACATTAAAATAATTGACATTTACCTTGGTTCTCTTGCAATAACCAATCTTGAGCACATATAAGGGCCTCCAATGTATTCTCATGAAGTCTAGAGCGATGAGGAGTTACTAATCTACTGCTAGTACTGAAGGCAGATTCTAAGGCAATTGTAGAAATAAGGATAGCCAAAATATCCCTAGCTAGACTCTGTAAAACTGGATACTTAACCCCATTAGTTTTCCACCAATTTAAGATATCAAAATTTGGAGTCCTCGGCAAAACCTTCTCTTCCAAATAGTGATCCAACTCAGATTTTCTTGTCAAATCACTTGTATCCATCACAAATGAATCATAGCCATCAAAAAAATTGGTCTTCATAGGATCATCAAACTTCGATCCACTTTCATTGAAGTGTTGTTTTGGAGATTCATTTGTAAAAAATTTACACTTAGTCTTCAAATAAAGAGTAACAAAGAGATTGAATCCTTTTAATCTCAATAGGAGCATACATGCCATAAAGTTTAGGAAAGAAATATTCAAATAACTTCAACATGTATTGTGGATTGAAAACAATTGCCACTCCCATTACCCCATGTATCACAGACCAATATTTTTCAAATTTAGCTCATTTTTTAAGATATTTGTTGGATTGTTGGAATTAAGGAAAACTCTTATGCTTGCAAAGAGAGCCTTATCTCACAAATCAGTGGAAAGAATAGATTAGTCGTAGAATATTATGTCCCAGAAAACACCTCTGTCACACGATGAAAAATTTCTAACCTTCTACATATTTCTTAGGCTAACTCCTAATCATCATTAGTAGACAAAGATTTATACAAAGACTCTTTTTTTTTTTTTTTTTTAAACGAGCAAAACCATCATTGTAAATCAATGCCACAAACAACATAAGATATGTAGAATTCCATCTAGTCTTAACATCAAGAGCTAACTTTTGCAACTTGATATCTTACAATGGTGTGCTGCTTCCCTAAATGATTGTTCTCTTTTAGGTGTTGTTGTCCAAAATGAGACACTATTTCTAACCCTTTTTATTCTTTCTCCAATGACATTAAACCCATATTGAATAATCAAATTAAGGATATGTGAACAACATCTCATATGAAACAATTGGTCATCCAACATTAGAGAATATAAATCCAACTTATCCAATAGCATACTAATAAGATAATCATTAATGCTACAATTATCCAAAGTTAAGGTAGACAATTTTCTATCAATGTTCCAATCCATCACGCAATTTATTAAAATTTTAGAAAGTGCTTCAGAAGTGTGTGGACAAAGTACATAAGTAAACCAAAAAAATAAATATTAATTATATTAACACATAAACAATCTACTTTAAAAAAATAAAGAAAAACACTAAAAAATATAAATACCTCAAAATTCGACTTTGCATATTCCAGTTATCATCAATGAAGTGTGTTGTTATGGCCATAAATCCTTTCTTTTGGTTCTAGCTGTCCACAAGTCCAAAGTTATTGCAATCCTGCTTTTGTTTTTCTCTAACATTTCCATATTCTTCAACTTTTCACTTTCATATATTGTTAAAATATCACTCTTCACTGTATTTCTTGAAGGAACCTTGAACAATGCTTGAAGGCCTTTAGAGTATTTTCTAAACCCTCAATGTTCCACTATTGAAAGTGGATACTCATGAATAGTTATCATTTTAGCAAGATCCTTCATTGATTTCTCAAAATCAAAATGATAATTACTTAAGAAATATTTTTCATCAGACTTTTTTTGCTCTTGTATCAAAATATGTTGTCGTATATCTTTATAAAGCTTTTTTGGACATCTATCATAATGCTTACGAAGGTGATTCGTCCCATCTATAGGCTTGCCCACTAGTTTTGCTCCACAATAATTGCATATGGCCTTATCTTCTCCATTAATAAATTTTTTTTGGAAGTGGTTCAAAACAACTGAAACTTATTTCCTTTTCTTGGAATTGTTAGTGCCACCACAATCTCCATCATTGAAAGATTGAGAATCTTCTCATATTTCAATTAAAAGAGAATTCTCATGAAAAGATTGATTTTGAGAATTGGGAGGAGAGTCCACAATTGG
Source organism: Cercis canadensis (assembly GCA_003255065.1). NCBI lineage: Eukaryota > Viridiplantae > Streptophyta > Magnoliopsida > Fabales > Fabaceae > Cercis > Cercis canadensis. Next base: position 23,699 of record QAOA01002502.1, read on the forward strand.
AGAATGACCACTACTAGCCTCTCTTGATAAAAAGTTATCTTGTTGTTCTTTCATATTATGAAATGGATAAAATAACTACAATAACAGAGGATTACATCACTCAAATTATGCACTCAAAAATAAAAGTGTGACGTTAACCACAAAATTCATAATTGCTAAAAGTCAAATTATGCACTCATAAATATATTCACCATACAAATTTCTACATAACTTTTGTCTGCAATGAGCAGCCATGCATGTGCAAGCTACCATTTGCACAGTTTCTCTCTATATTTACATCACTAGTTCTGTTCAAAATGTTTGCAACTGAATACTAATTTTCATGTAGGAACAAAAAAATAAAGACAAGAAAGAAATCATGCACTTCACATTTAATGCATATAATAAATGTGATGCTGCTTATATATCAATTTGATTTTTTTTTTTTGTTGATACATAGAATATCAAATAGCAAGTCATCAAGTTGATACATAGAATATCATATAGTAAAAATACATAGAAATCACCTTCATCAATGAACTATAACAAAAATACATAGAATATCATATAGCAAAAATACATAGAAATCCATAAAATTTTAAAAAATAAAAATAAAATGTATTATATGTATATTATGTGTACAGTACGGGGTGGGACGGGACTTACCCATCCTCGGATCCGCCCTTATAAAATTACTCATCCTTATTTTTTTGCTCCATACCTATACTCGACTGGGTAAAAATACTGGGGCCCTATTGGGTCTGGGGCAAATTGCCATCCCTACTTGTCGATACTCCCCCTTTGGCCTTCGGTGAATCGGTGGGTGGTGGTGGACGGTGGTTGCTGGTTGGTGAATTGGTGTGTGCATGGTTAATAGTCTCTCCTTCTCTCAGTTGCATCCTTATTTTCCTGAGGTGATTTCTCTAATTCTCTTATCCCAATTTGGTTGTGAAAATTTGTTAGAAATATTGCATGTTATTTTTCTCTGTTCATGGGAACTGGGAAGCAATAGATGAAGTACATTGACAAGAAATCAATCCTTCATTGAATGCTATCAAATCCACTTTATTTTCTATACTTCACCCTTATCAAGTGCATGTTTTCTTGATAAGTTGTGTAGTTTGGGCTATGGATGAAGAATTTGCAATGATGCCTCTTGGAACAACCCAAACTACGGGAACACTTATGGGAATTGCTCCTACTTCAGAGCGTGTTGATAGCATGCAAATGGAAATGGAAGGTAGCCAAGAAGGCATTGAGGTAACACATAAAAAACCTTCTAGACCTACTTAAACTGTATTTGAATGAGAAGCAAAACTTGAAAAACTCTTTGTCTTCTAGTTGTCAAATGGTTTTCCTTACCACTAACATTTGGACTTCTATTTAGAACTTCAATTATATGTTTACGACTACGCATTACATTGGGGATGATTAGGATCTTAATAAGAAGATATTGTCATTCTTTCAAATTGCTGACCATAAAGGGAAACAATAAGACAAACTCTAGAGAGGACAATTAAAGATTAAGGCATTTCTAAGGTTTGCACTACAACTGTAGATAATGCTAGTTCAAACAATGTTGCCCTTGCTTATTTGGTTAGGAGGTTAAATGATTGGAATGGAGCTATCTTGAAAGGAGAATTCATGCACTTGATGTGTTCTGCCCATATTTAAAATTTAATTGTTAGTGAAAGTTTAAAAGAAAAAGACCATTCAATTGCTAGAATTAAGGCATCAGTTAAATATGTGAAGGCACCCCTTAGTAGAATGGTTGTTTTTAAACAAGTTGTTCATTTTACAAATATAGAATGTAAGCAGTCTGTGTGTCTTGATTGTCCTACAAGATAGAACTCAACTTATCTAATGTTAGAAGTTATTGAAAATTTTGAAAAGGCTTTTGCATGCCTTGAGGATGACGAGTCTCATTATTTGCTTTCTTTTGGTAATAATTGTCCTATAAGTTCAGATAATTGTACGCGTGCACGTGTATTTATCAAGTTTCTAAAGATTTTTAATGATGTTACCCTAAATTTCTCTAGCTCTTTGCATGTTACATCAAATGCATTTTTTCAAAAATCCTCCAAATCTTCCAGAAATGGATGAAATATGGTGATATTATGTTGAGGTCTATGGTTGAATCAATGAAAAGAAATTTTGATAAGTATTGGGATGATGAGGATAACATAAATTATTTTTTGTTTGTGGCTCTGGTGCTTGATCTAAGATAAAAGCTGAAATTTGTGAATTTTTATTTTGAAAAAATGTATGGTAAAGAACAAAGGGTTAAGATGATAGAGAAATTAAAGGAGGTTTTGCATAGCATATTTGAAACTTATTCAAGCTTTCATCCTATCCCTGATGACAAAAAGGACTCTAGTAGTATTATAGAATTGACCTCTCAAGGAAGTGGTGATGAAGATGCTAGTTGGTCCTTCGAGTTTTAGATAAAAAGGTGGAAAAAAAAAAGATGTGAGGAAATCTGAACTAGATAGGTACATAGAGGATGATGTTGAAGAACATTTTGATGGGTTTGATATCGTTAAATGATGGGAGTGAAGAAAGCTAAATGTTATGTTTTATCTTATATTACTTAGGATAGTTTTCCTATTCCTGTATCAATAATGTCCTCTAAATTAGCATTCAGTACTAGGGGTAGGATTCTAGACCAATTTCGGAGTTTATTATTGCCTACAACTGTTGAGGCTTTAATTTATGCTTAGAATTGGCTAAGATCCCCTAAGAAGCCAATAGATCTTCGCATCCACATGAATAAGATAAAACAAATTGAATCAAATAATTCTCTTAGACTTACATTTGGTTTTTATTTTTTATTTTTAGATTGAAATCTAGTTAATTTTTTTTTCTATGATATTTGAATTAGAGATGTCAACTATCAGTGTCACCAATGAAGACAAGGATTCATAAAGTGTCTGTGTTTATTCATTTAATTGGTAAATTTTATTTGTATTTTTGTCTTTCATTTTCTAGTCTTTGCTTTAACTTAAAATTCAAATTGCTAATTCTTGCTTTATAATTTATATTTCAAGTAGTAAGAAGTGATTATGAGAGTGAGGAAAGGACTTGTTGACTTGTTGCTTTCTATCTTCATTTTGTTGTCTTGTAAATTCTGTTTTGTAATTTCTCTTTGGGAATACTTGAGTTTTATTAATTTTGAACTAGATTCAGCACTGGTTTATGGTCTATATGCAAAAAGGGTCAAGCCAAAGTATCTTTTCTTTCACTCTAATTGTCAATGTGTAGTAAAATCTACTCTTTGATTGGGTTTGACGTGAATTTTTAGAGAGGTGCTTGAACTGGTATAGGGGTTACATGTTCTTCTATTTTGGTGGTTGTCTTAGTTCAATTGACTACTCATCTTAGCTATTATTTGGAAGAAATTTACTGTATAAATAAATGGGGTTTTAAGGCAAAGTGTGCTATGCATTTGGAATAATTATGAGTTTGATATGAATCAAGAGTGTGTGCGTAATCAAACGCACCCGAGTAGTCATCAAATTCACAATCCTTAAAATCCAATACAGGGATATTGACACTTGGCTACTACAACAGTGTTATTTGATTTCTTGTATTCACCATATTGTCACCAAAGTGAGTATAAAACAATGAAAAAGTTTTTTACCAACAGAATATATAGTGAAGTGTCCTTAAGATTGATGATAAAGCTAACACATAAGAATTCAAAATAAAACAAAACCAATAATATGTGATAGTTTGTTGTTGTGATTATGGGACATGATATTGTTAAAGAAAGAAAATTTCTAAAGAATTATATGGGTAAACCTAATTTAGGCACAAGTGAATTCAATTTGAACTCTAGAGGAATAATAGGACATCAAATGGGAGGCCACCGATTTATTTGCTCAAGGTTTAGCAAAAAAAAATAAAAATTAACAACATCAAGCTTTTGTCAATATTAGGAAGAAAACCTGGCCATTTCCAAACTACATCAAAACCAAAAGAATTATATAAACAAGTATAATATTTGCTCAATAGAATGAAAATATACCTCAAGAAAGAGATGTTTTTATATTATTATTGAAGAAGCCAAAAGATGAACAAACCTCCAACAAATAGACTTTTTGAAACTTAAAGAACAAATAAGCACAATTAAAATGCATTAGCAAAATCGGTGTAAAAAGGAAAGAAAATTTCCAAAGTATTGTACGGATAAAATTGATTTAGGCTCAAACAAATTCGATTTGAACTGAAGAGGAATTATAATGACATTACATTGCACCACCTTGATCAAAAAAAGAAAAAAACAACATCAAATGGGAGGCCACCAATTTATTTGCCCAAGTTTTAGTATAAAAAAGAATTAACAACATCAAGCTTTTGTCAATATTAGGAAGAAAACCTGGCCATTTCCAAACTACATCAAAACCAAAAGAATTATATAAACAAGTATAATATTTGCTCAATAGAATGAAAATATACCTTAAGAAAGAGATGTTTTTATATTATTATTGAAGAAGCCAAAAGATGAACAAACCTCCAACAAATAGACTTTTTGAAACTTAAAGAACAAATAAGCACAATTAAAATGCATTAGCAAAATCGGTGTAAAAAGGAAAGAAAATTTCCAAAGTATTGTACGGATAAAATTGATTTAGGCTCAAACAAATTCGATTTGAACTGAAGAGGAATTATAATGACATTACATTGCACCACCTTGATCAAAAAAAGAAAAAAACAACATCAAATGGGAGGCCACCAATTTATTTGCCCAAGTTTTAGTATAAAAAAGAATTAACAACATCAAGCATTTGTCAATATTAGGAAGAAAAATGAGCCATTCCCAAACTACATCAAAACCAAAAAAATTATATAAACATATATAATATTTACTCAATAGAATAAAAGCATACCTCAAGAGAGAGAATTATGAAATAACAAAGGGAATTACCTTTCGAGTTAAAGGAAACGTTAGTGGCCCCAATCTAAAATAACAACAAAGCAATGATGTAATGTTGAAAGAAAGATAATTTTGGTACACGCATAAGAGGAGGACTAGGGCATCTATTTATACAATAAAAATAAAGCATAGCAGCTAGGAACCATAATACATTATTTCCAAGATGGGCCAATTTTTTTTTGTTGTTTTTTGTAATATTTTCTGACTTAAGTGATCGAATAGCTATAATCACTCAAATCGGTAAGTCCCCCTAATACATTATTTACTATTTATTTTGAATTTGAGGGATGATTGAAGAATAATTAGGAGAAATAGCTAAAATCTATAATTATGATGATTGGCTACAATTTTTGAAACATGTAATTAAGCACAAGTAAAATTAATCAATTATAATAAAACTAATCAATAATAATTTTATTTTAATTATTTCTTTCCAATCTATATATATGAATTTAGAGGATGATATTAGACTGATTAGGTTACATTTATGGAAAATAACTAAAAATCCTCAAATCAATATTTATGTTTATTGCAAGTTTATAATTTTAAATTTCAGTAATTACATTATGCATTGTCATAATTTCGAATTAATGAAGAAATATATTTAATATAATGAATTTTTAATTCTAAATACATATTTATGACATTTTATATTTAATATTTTTATAAAAAAATTACAAAAATTGAAGGCCCTCACCTGGTTGTGCCACCTGTCAACACCTTGAGGATTAAAAATTGACACGTGTCATGCTCTCCTCAACTTAGATTCTCCTTATAATATATATAAATATTTAAATATTCTTTCACTTATTTTTCTAAGCTTTAAAAAGTGCATTATGGAAAAGTTTTAAGGAATATTAATATTTCATTTCTAATCTTTCTCTAATTTGATCATCTCAACTTAAGAGTTGCTTAACTTTGTCATTCAATAGCAACTAATTGCCAAAAAAATTATATATAATACACATTCAAAGTTATGATAGTGACTGATAGAGTCCTAGAATCTGGAATTGGGCCATTGCTTAATCAGCAAAGTGCTAAGCCCAACGTATTTAGGGTCTACACTAGGAGAAAGAGGAGTGGAGAAGAAAGGCAAATCGGTTAGAGATATTTTAAGTGAGCTGGCAGTCAGTTAGAGGGAATCATGTTCTTTTGGTAATATTTAGATGGGATTATTGTATGGGAGGGGCAGGTTGGTTATACAGTTAGTCTTGACAGAGAATTCATTCTCTGAGGAGCCATAGGCTCTGGACTAAGCTTCTGGTCTTTTGAATTGAATAATACAGTCCGTATTTTTGTTCTCTTCTTTGGGTCATTGCTTGTGGATTTTCTGAGTATCTTTCTAGTTTCTTAACAAATTTGGTCCAACCTACCAGATTCATGCCACCCAAAATGTTAGATAGAGTTGATGTTTTAGAGGCTGAACTAGCATCGCTAAGGGTTGGAATGGGAGATATGCAGGCTTCATTTAAGTCTGCATTGATGGATATGCAGCATTCCTTGCTGCAAGAAGTTAGTAAAATGTTCACAGGAGTTTCATCTACCTCGGGAGTGAGGTCCACTCTTCCTCCTTGGAAACATCGAGTGGAAGAAGCGCATAAAGATCCTTTAGAGGAATACAGGATGTCTGTTAGAAAGGTAGAGTTACCCATGTTTAATGGCATGGATCCTGTTGGGTGGATAACCAGAGTAGAGGTTTATTTTGAAGTGCAGAACACCTCTGATGAGGTCAAGCTCAAGCTAGCTAGACTTAGTATGGAAGGAGCTACAATCCACTGGTTTAACCTCCTACATGAAACTGAGGATCATCTAACGTGGGAAAAGTTAAAGAGAGCACTAATTGCTCATTATGGAGGCCGCAAGTTCAAAAATCCATTTGAGGAGCTCTCTGCCTTGAAGCAAATAGGGATGGTGGAGGCACATATCGAGCGATTTAAGCTCATTTCATAACAAGTAAGCCGATTACCCAAGGAGTAGTACATGGGATATTTTATGAGTGGTTTGCAATCCATCATTCGGCAACGAGTTAGAGCATTAAATCCTTCCTCTCGTTTGCAGCTCATGAAAATGGCTAGAGATATCGAAGAGGAGATGGTTGGAGAAGACGAAGTGGGAGAAAGACCAATACGAGGACTTTTTTGGGTCAAACTGGTCAGAGAAGTGGGCCGTGCCCTTACCCGGTCCACAGAGAGCTGGGTCTCTCCAACTCAATGGGTCAAGCTTCGAACTCTAAGGGATGGAGTCCGGGTTGCAACCAACAGCAACCCGGCTCGCCAGGTCTGACCCACAACAAATTTTCTCCGTCCGGTTCAGTGCCTGCCCGATGCGGTGAAGGTGACTGTAGAGGTGGCGACGGAGATCGCAGAGGTCCCCCGAAAAAGGCAAGAGGATTGCGACACATTTCTTACCTGGAGTTGATGGAGCGGAGGTCCAAGGGACTCTGTTTCTGTTGCGGTGAAAAATATCACCCTTTGCACAACTGTGCCGATCGACAACTCCGGCTGTTGGTGTTGGGTGAGAATGAAACATTGAACTTGGAAGGAGAGATAGTTGCGATAGAGGTGGCAGAGTCGGAGGAAGAGGAAGAGCTTGAGTGTAAGGCCAGGATTATTCGGGTTGGGGGAGGACGACAGCACTGGAAACAAAACTATGAGAATCGATGGGTTGCTACAAGGGGTGGCGGTGCTAGTTTTAGTAGACAGTGGAGCATCCCATAATTTTATCTCCACCCAATTAACACAAGCCTTGGGGTTGAAGGTGCACTCTGCAGAGAGGTTGGGAATTAGACTTGGTGATGGTCATCGAGTAATTGCCCAAGGAAAATGCACTGGTTTGCTTATTCAGTTTGGGGATATTGACTTGCTGATTGATGCTTATGTCTTGGAGTTAGGAGGGATGGATGTCATTTTGGGGGTAGCTTGGTTGAAGACATTGGGGAAGGTTTTGATGGATTGGTAGGAGATGACCATGGAGTTCCAACAAAGGGGGAGAAGGGTGACCTTGCAGGAGAATTCTGGAAATCTTATGTCATCAAAGAGTAGGCAATCAGGAATGTCAAATTCATCTCCTTTGTACAGTTTTTTGGAGGCAATTACCGTTGAAATTGGAGGAATTAGATGGTTGCACACCTTGTATGCATTAGAAGCTGGGGCACAGAATGAGTTAACAGTTCACCAACAACAAGAGTTGTCATGCTTGATGGACAAATATGCAGTGGTTTTTTCTGGAGAACAAAGGGCTTTCTCCTAGGAGATAATCTGTACATTCTATTGTACTGTAGGAGGGACAGGGGCCAATCAATGTTCGACCTTAATGGTATCCCCACCACCATAAGGAAGAAATTGAGAGGCAGGTGATTGGTGTTGTCGCTTAACCAATTAAATTAAACCGAATCCCCTAATTAGAATGCAATAGATGGCATAATCTGGGTTTGTCTCACAAGGAATGCAATGTGTAATCAATAATTTCAAGTTAAAAATATGAGATTTTTGAAACAAGATTATAATAGTAAATTGCAGAATTAAACAAAGATTAATGTAGTTGATTAAAGGCGTAACCTAGCTAGACATCCATCAAAAACCGGTTTGATTCATCCTAGATTAACATGAGTGATAAAGTCTTAATGTAGCAATGCTAATTGAGTTTAATCACAACCGAAATCTCTAATTGTGACTAATTGTTCCTACTAAGTTATCCCTTAAAATTCGATTAACCACATACAATCACTAATATTGTAATCACAAAGACTAAGCAATTAGTGATTAATCTAAAAACCGAACATCAATTAACATAGCATAGCTTCTTTGAATTCTAACCATAGATTAAAGATTAATCAATCTAAATTCTATTTCTTACTTCAATATCCATATAAATCACAAAGATCTCCATGAATTCATACAAAGATTAAAGCAAGGTAGAAATTCAAAGAAGAAGAAATTGCATTAAGTTTAATCCAATTAAGAACATAATCTCAAAATCAAAACCGAATTTAATCAGGAGTCTAACTTGGTTACAAGGATTCTACTCCTCCATGGTCATGAAATCCAAACTCCAATGGAGAAGTGCAGTCATAAATCAAAGAGCTCCAGAATTTTTAAGAGAGAAAACAAAAGCTGCCTAGTCTAGCAATCATAACTCGTCTGCCTCCTTTCTCTGCTTATAACTTCCTAACTTTCATGCACACCTAATTTACCCCTAACATATTTTAAACCTCTGGACCTCAGCTTCAAATGGGCTCTGGTTTGGGCCCAATTATTGAGGAAGTTAAGCCCATTTAAGTCCATCTAGGTCCATATAGGTCTCTAGACTAATCATCCATTTTCGACAGCCAATAATATCATTTTAACTTCATAATTTGTTGAACCGCCCTTCATAACAATTGAATCCCTGCGCCTTAGCTTTCCAATGGGACCAGTTTCCAGTCCATATGACTTGTACAGCACAAGTTATGGTCCAAACACTGCATGCGGGTCAGGATCCAGCGGCAGCAACTCTACTCTGACTTCCGGGTTACATTTGACCCACTGAGTGTCTAAATTGGCCTTGGAGGTCTGAATGAAAGTTGTAGATAATCCTCTTAGCTTTCCTACAAGGCAAGAATCACAATTTTTAGACATTCAAAACTAAAGATATACCCGAAATACAGAATAGTGTCCAAATCCTAATAATGCTGAAAAACACACTTAAGCCTAATTTGAACCTAATTAATGAAATATGACCCAAGCCCAATCAAATAAGCCCAAAATAGGATTAGGAGGTTAAAAATTAGGATTAATTAATATATAAAAATATTGTTCATCAAATCTCCCCACACTTATCATTTGCACGTCCCGGGCAAACTAGAGTTAAAACTAGGAAAGAATGAAAACAACTAAAACAACTAAGATAACTAAGAGATCATTTCCCAATAACAACTTCCAAGAATGCAAAAGTTAAGTGAGCAAGAAGAACAATCAAGAATTTAAAAAAATTAAAACAATCATGAATCTATTTCTTGCACTTTCAATCAACAAGCATGGTGAATTCAAATGAAGTGAAGAACTAAGAAAGATAGAACCTCACACAAGATACATTCTCAATCTCTCAAGTGTTTAAGGGGGTTATTGTTTCACTCAAATCACATCATGACAATTTGCACTACCATAAGCTTGCTTATTTTCTAATCTCCACTACTTTAAACACATGCATGCACAAATCAGAAGGACTTTATTTAAGGATGTAAGGGGCCAAGGACCAAGGGAAAAGAAATAATGAAATATGGATATGGCAAATTAAAACCAAAGAAAGCATGAGAACATTGGGAATGATGAGTCAAAACCAACACTAAGCACAAAAATACACCCAAAAGCTCTATGCAATTTTCTTTACACACTTCTTCCTCTTTGGAAGGCAAACCACTACTTTTATTCTCTTTTTCTTTGCATTTTCTTTTTTTGATTTTTTTTTAAACAGAATTTTTTTTCTTTTTCTTTTGGCTAACATTTCTTTGTCTTTATATTTCATATAGCCACTTTCCTTCAAATTTCACAAATCCTCCCCCCCACACTTAGAACTTTGTCCGTCCCGGACAAATAGAACTCATCAATTGATCAACCAATGCTTTCATACTCCCTAAGGTAAATAGAAACATGGTTTTATAAAACTTGCAATGAGCTAAATGAAAGAATGGAAAAAATACGCTCAAGGGGGAAATAAAGGGAAATGATGTTAGGAAGACTATTTGGCTATCTAGCTAGAAAGAAGAAAAGATGGCCTTCATCACATTCATGCATGCAAATGACAATATAGTCTCAAAAAGAAGCAAAGCAAGTTCTAGAGCAACAAACATCATGAGCACAATGCACACAAGAAAGGAATATAGAATGACAATAGATTCAAAAACTCATTAGGTATGCTCCATCAAACTTAATCCATCACATCAAATTCCATCACCAAATTAGCTAACTAAAAGATGCAAGAATCTATTTAACTATGCTAGAAACTTCAAAATGACAATTGCTTCAAGCTCACAAATTCTACAATTTTCAAAGTGCTATGAAAAATGCAAAAAGGAAAGGTGGAAAGATGAGTAGAATGAGAGTAAAGCAAAACAGCAAAACAAAATGGAAAACAACTAGGAAAAAGGTGGGACAGCGAATCAAGAAAGGATATCGAACCAGAATTCTGCACAGAAGCTCAAGAAGAAGCGTGAATAGAATCTGAAACATGCTGAACCACACCAAAACAGCAAACAGAGAAGGGAAGAATAACAGAAAACACAAAATAGACAAGTAAAACAGAACCAACAAACAGAATTAAAAACATCAACAGAACAAACTAAACAACAAGAACAGAAAATTAACATAATCCGAAACATAATCCGAAAGAACAACAAAAATAGAAACATAATAACAGAAACATAATCCGAAAGAACTCCCCTGAAGCTCAATCAAGTCGGGTAGATGACATCACTCAAAGCCACTTCCTCAACCAAACTCTCATCTCCACCATGGAACTTCTTAAGTCGATGTCCATTGACCTTAAAGGTCCTCCCCGTAGTCACATCTCGGATTTCAACTGCACCATAAGCATAAATATTAGTGACAACAAAGGGTCCTTCCCATCGGGATCTCAATTTACCTGGCCACAATTTAAGGCGAGAGTTGTATAGAAGCACTTTCTCCCCCACTTGGAATTCCTTCCGAAGGATTAGCTTATCATGAAAGGCCTTAGTCTTCTTTTTGTATAGCCGAGAGTTCTCATAGGCCTCTAATCAGAGTTCCTCTAACTCTTGAAGTTGTAACTTCTTCTTGACTCCTGCTAGTCCTATGTCCATGTTGCAAGCCCTAACTGCCCAATACGCCCAATGCTCTAACTCCACTGGTAAGTGACATGTCTTTCCAAAGACAAACCTATAAGGCGACATGCTTATAGGTGTCTTGTAGGCTGTCCGATATGCCCATAAAGCATCCTCTAACCTCTTACTCCAATCCTTTCTATCTGGCCTCACAGTTTTCTCCAAAATTCTCTTAACCTCTCGATTAGAGACTTCGGCTTGGCCATTCGTTTGAGGATAGTAAGGGGTGGAAGTCTTGTGGAAAACTCCATACTTGCTCAGCAAGGTCTTCATGTGCCAGTTGCAGAAGTGTGATCCTTGATCACTGATGATCGCTTTGGGTATGCCAAACTTGCAAAAGATATGTGATCTAACAAACTCGACAACCACATGAGAATCATTAGTCCTTGTGGGAATAGCCTTCACCCACTTGGAAACATAATTCACAACCAACAGAATAGAAACAAAGCCAAAGGAAACAGGAAATGAACCCATAAAATCAATACCCCAAACATCAAAAAGGTCATAGAACAACAAAGGTAGTTGGGGCATCTCATTCCTACGAGTTATATTCCCTAATTTTTGGCATTGCTCACAAGATTTACAAAAGGCATATGCATCATGAAACAAAGTGGACCAATATAGATCAGAATCTAATACTTTCCTAGTTGTTCTCTGAGGACCAAAATGGCCTCCACAGGCATAGGAATGACAAAAAGTAAGTACATAATGGAACTCATGGTTAGGCACATATCTCCTAATTATCTGATCACTACAGAATCTCCACAAATAAGGATCATCCCACACATAATATTTAGGCTCACTCTTAAATTTATCAATCTGTGCACGTGTGAGGTGTGTAGGCAAAACATGAGCAACCAAATAATTAACAATAACAGCAAACCAGGGAAATTCACCATGCAGCCCTAAAAGCTGCTCATCAGGGAATTAATCCTGAATGGGAAACTGCTCATCAGAATCTCTCTCGATCAGGCTTAGGTGGTCAGCAACCACATTCTCTGCTCCACTCCTATCTTTAATCTCAAGGTTGAACTCTTGGAGAAGGAGCATCCATCTGATCAATATGGGTTTGGCATCTGGTTTCTTCAGGAGGAACTTAAGTGCTGCATGGTCAGAAAAAATCACCACATGAGAACAAAACAAATAAGATCTAAAATTATCTAAAGTAAAGACAATTGCTAAAAGCTCTTTCTCAGTTGTGGTGTAGTTCGCTTGGGTAGAATCAAGTGTCCTCGAGACATGGTAAATCACATGATGGGCCTTACAAACCCTTTGGGCAAGAACTGCTCCCACTGTGTAGTTGGATGCATCACACATCAACTCAAATGGCAGCGTCCAGTCGGGAGGTCGGATGATGGGAGTAGAAGTGAGAGCCTTCTTTAGGTGATCAAATGCATCCTTGCAAGGCTGGCTGAAAATGAAATCCACATCCTTTTGCAGCAGTTGGACATCGGGACGGCAATCTTGCTGAAATCACGAATAAAGCGCTGGTAGAATCCTGTATGACCAAGAAATGAACGAACTTCCCGCATGTATGCGGGGTAAGGGAAAGAAGAAATAACATCAATCTTAGCAGGATCTACCTCTAAGCCTTTACTAGAGACTACATGTCCTAGGACTATACCTTGTTCTACCATAAAATGACACTTTTCATAATTCAGAATAAGATTAGTTTCTATACACCTATGCAAAACTCTAGACAAGCTATATAGGCAGTCATCAAAGGAAGAGCCATATACAATAAAATCATTCATGAATACCTCTATACAATGCTCTATAAAATTAGAAAATATGCTAATCATGCAACGTTGGAAGGTACCTGGGGCATTGCAAAGACCAAATGGCATCCGCCGATATGCAAAGGTGCCGAAGGGGCAGGTAAAGGTGGTCTTTTCCTGATCCTCTGGTGCAATGTGAATCTGGAAATAACCAGTGAATCCATCTAGAAAGCAATAGTGGGACTTTCTTGCCAGCCGCTCCAATATCTGATCAATAAATGGAAGTGGGTAATGATCCTTGCGGGTAACTTGATTAAGCCGTCTGTAATCAATACAGACCCTCCAGCTATTCTGAATTCGAGTGGGAATGAGTTCATCATGCTGGTTCTTCACCACTGTCACTCTCGACTTCTTTGGAACAACTTGCACTGGGCTCACCCACTTGCTATCTGAGATTGGATAAATAATTCCAGCTTGAAGAAGCTTGGTTATCTCCTTCTTGACCACATCCAGAATCAGTGGATTGAGTCTCCTTTGTGGCTGCCTTACTGCCTTAGCATCTTCCTCAAGTAAAATTCTGTGCATGCAGGTAGAAGGACTGATGCCAGGTATATCTGCCAGTGTCCACCCAATTGCCTTCTTGTTCACTCTCAGAATGTGCAACAACCTTGCCTCTTGCTCAGGTTGATGGTTCTTGGCAATAATAACTAGCAGCTGTTCATTCTCCTCTAAAAATGCATAAGTCAAATGCTCAGGGAGGGGTTTAAGCTCCAGTTTGGGTGGCTGCTCTATGGAAGGAAGTAAAGTCTTGGTTGCAGCCTCTAGTGCATAAATCTTCCCCTCACACTTGGCATCAACTGCCACTGCAGGATCATCAACTACTCTATCAACTACTTCAATAGCCTCTGTGATAGAATCATTGCTCTCTAAAAATTTAGTAATCCCTAAGCAAACATAGCAAACATAATCACTATCAGAGTCACAACAAATTGAATCATCCAAGAACAGTAACTCAGGGGGTTCAGAGGGAAGACTATCATCAACTAACTCATCAATAATATCAATGCAGTAAACAGAATAGTCTTCTATGGGATATCTCATGGCATCAAGGATATTAAACTGCAATATACTATCACCAAACTCCATTGAAAAAGTTCCAGAATGGACATCTATCTTGGTTCTAGCAGTCTTGAGGAAAGGTCTCCCAAGGATGATTGGATTCTTGTTGTTTGTTGATTCACCCTCCATGTCTAGGATGTAAAAGCCAGCAGGGAAAAATAACTCATTAACTCGAACTAGTACATCCTCAATTAGGCCTGTAGGGTATGCATTGCTTCTGTTTGCTAGTTGGATCACCACTCCTGTTAGCTGCAAGGGTCCCAATCCAAGTGAATGAAAAACTGACTTCAGCATGACATTGATAGAAGCTCCAAGGTCTAACATAGCATCCTCAAACTTACAGTTTCCAATGACACAAGGTATGGTAAAAGTTCCAGGATCTTGGCATTTTTTAGGCATAGGTTGAATGAGGGCAGAAACATTCTGGCCCATACTGACCCATTCATTGCCCTTTAACTTCCTCTTGTGAGTGCATAACTCCTTCAGGAACCTTGCATACTTTGGAATCTGCTTGATTGCCTCTAACAGTGGAATGTTAATCTCAACTCTCCTAAATGTCTCCAGAAGTTCCCTTTCTTTCTCTGCCTCATCCAACTTTTTGGATTGAAGGGCTCTCTGTGGGAAAGGCAAAGGAACTGAATGAGTGTTCTTATGCTGCTGTGGCATCTCTGGAGTGCTAGAGTTAGAACTGCTAGGGTCAACAACATGCTTATCTTGCACATTTGGCTTGCTCTGACCACTGCTGGAATGGTTGGCTGCAAGTGCAGGGGTAGGGTCAGGAATTTCCTTACCACTCCTAAAGGTGATTGCATTCACATTCTTCCCAATTGGATTAGGAACTGTTTGAGAGGGAAGGTTACCAGAACCTTAAGCTTGTAGTTGACTAATGGATGAAGCCAATTGGCCAATTTGAGTCTCCAAATTCTGAATGGTAGCTCCAGTGCTCTGCTGGAATTGGAGGTTATTGGCTGCTAATTGTTTCATAAGCTCTTCTAGGTTGGGTGTAGATTGGTTAAAAGTGGAAGCTTGCTGGTTGGCAAGATGGAAAGGTTGTCTGTTTTGAAAGTCTGGTGGTCTATTTTGGTATGACTGGTAAGGCTGAGGATTAGGTTGCTATTGTGGTTACATGTTATTGTCATATCTCAGGTTTGGATGGTCTCTCCAATCAGGGTTATATATGGTAGAGAAAGGGTCATGTCTTGGTTGATGAGACTGGTAGTACTGAGATTGGGAATACTGAGGCTTGTTGGAAAAAATATTGGCTACAACTACTGTTTGGTTAGGGAAGGCAGAGATATCTTCTTGAAGGGTAGGACAAGCATCAGTGCAATGGCAAGAACAAGAACATATGCCACAAACTTGAATTGGTTGCACTGGCTGCACTGGTGGCATGGCTAGCTGTTGATGTTTTCCCATGGCTAATTGTCTCACCAATGAGGTTAACTCATCAAGCCTATGTTCCATCCTCTGTTGGTCAGTAGGGTGCACATTAACCACATTGACCCCTCTATTGGCAGAATGCATCTTAGTGCCAAACTGTTGGGAATTGGCAGCCATATTAGAGATCAAATCCCTAGCTGCAGCAGGTGTCTTATCCACCAATGCTCCTCCACTAGCAGAATCAATATTGCTCCTCTCCATAGGCATTAGACCCTCATAAAAAATTGAATTAAGAGTTGGTCACTAATCTGATGGTGGGGACAACTTGAGCACAACCTATTGAACCTTTCCCAGTATTCATGCAAGGTCTCTCCTGGAAGCTGCTTTATACCACAAATGTCCTTTCTAATTGCAGCAGTCCTAGAGGCAGGGTAAAACTTCTCCAAAAAGAGTCTCTTCATCCCATTCCAATTTGTCACTGAGCCTTGTGAGAGATAGTAGAGCCAATCCTTTGCAGCATCCGCAAGAGAAAAAGGAAATGCCCTCAATTTAATGTCCTCCTCAGAAACTCCTTGTGGCTTCATTCAAGTGCTTATAGGGATCCTCACCTGGAAGACCATGAAATCTAGGTAACAAGTGTATCAATCCGAACTTGAGTTCAAAAGAAGCTTCTAACTTAGGGTATTGGATGCCTAAAGGTTGGTATGTCACATCTAGGGCAGCAAGCTCCTTAAGAGTCCTAGGTCTAATATGCATATCATTATGTCCAGCCCTATTGGCAGCATCATTAACAATATGATCCACATTATCATCTATGTTATGGTCAGCCATGTTGTCAATAGAATTATGAACAACAGGATTAATAACAACAGGATTAAGAATAGGATCAACAACTACTCTTCTCCTAGCTTGTTTATGCCGACTATAAAATGTTTTATCAATCTCACAATCAATATCACATAAATCATTGCAAGAAGACCGAGTCATACATAATGCACACAAGGTTGACAGAATGCCAAAACACACTAAAACAGGAACACAACACAGAAACACAGAAATAGGGACAGAAAATGGCTAAAACAGAAGGTAATCGACAGAAAGTAATCAGCATAAAGTAATTGACAGAAAGTAATCAGCAGAAAGTAAACGACATAAAGCAATTAACAGAAAGTAATCAGCAGAAAGTAAACAACATAAAATAATTAACAGAAAGTAAATGACAGAAAGTAAATGACAAAAATTAAATGACAAAAAGTAAATGACATAAAGTAAATGACAGAAAGTAATCGACAGAAATTAAATGACAGAAATTAAACGACAGAAAGTAATTGACAGAAATTAATCGACAAAAATTAAATGACAAAAAGTAAATGACAGAAAGTAATCGACAAAAATTAAATGACAGAAAGTAAATGACATAAAGTAAATGATAGAAATTAAACGACATAAAGTAATTAATAAAAGGTAAATGACAAAAAGTAAATATGATAAAGTAAATGACAGAAAGTAATCCGAATTTAACAAAGTAATCAATTCAAGGAATCAACTAATTCAAGCCAAAATAAAGGAAAAACAAGGGGAAATGGAACCAAATCACCAAAATTCATACAAGGGACTTGAATTGCACTAAAATACACTAAAACAGAATTAACACACACAGGGTGACAAAATTGCACTAAAATGGAAACACACAAAATACACTAAACAAAGGTAAAAAGAGACCAAAATAACACTAGTTGACTCATCTAAACATTTTTTAAAATTTTTCTACCACTACATGGTGAAATCTGAGATAAAATGAAACTCAAAAATTAAATAAAAAATATTTAAAAAATAGAAAAGTGGTCAAAACAGTGAAATTTGGCTTAAAATACAGACCTTACAACTAAAGATTGTGACTATTGATTGTTGGCCCTTTTTCCTTCAACTAACCAAGTTTCAGATCAATCGGAGCAAAATATTTTGGCCAGAACAGTACACGCGAAAATTAGTGAATCAAGCCAAAATGCAAGGAAAACAAGGGGGAAATGGGAGCAAATGACTAGAATTCACACAATGAACTTAAAATCATCAACTAACATTAACATTCCCTGGCAACAGCGCCAAAATTTGATTGGTGTTGTCGCTTAACCAATTAAATTAAACCGAATCTCCTAATCAGAATGCAATAGATGGCATAATCCGGGTTTGTCTCACAAGGAATGCAATGTGTAATCAATAATTTCAAGTTAAAAACATGGAATTTTTGAAACAAGATTATAATAGTAAATTGCAGAATTAAACAAAGATTAATGTAGTTGATTAAAGGTGTAACCTAGCTAGACATCCATCAAAAACCGGTTTGATTCATCCTAGATTAACATGAGTGATTAAGTCTTAATGTAGCAATGCTAATTGAGTTTAATCACAACCGAAATCTCTAATTGTGACTAATTATTCCTACTAAGTTATCACTTAGAATTCGATTAACCACATACAATCACTAATCTTGTAATCACAAAGACTAAGCAATTAGTGATTAATCTAAAAACCGAACATCAATTAACATAGCATAGCTTCTTTGAATTCTAACCACAGATTAAAGATTGATCAATCTAAATTCTATTTCTTACTTCAATATCCATATAAATCACAAAGATCTCCATGAATTCATACAAAGATTAAAGCAAGGCAGAAATTCAAAGAAGAAGAAATTGCATTAAGTTTAATCCAATTAAGAACATAATCTCAAAATCAAAATCGAATTTAATCAGGAGTCTAACTTGGTTACAAGGATTCTATTCCTCCATGGTCATGAAATCCAAGCTCCAATGGAGAAGTGCAGTCATAAATCAAAGAGCTCCAGAATTTTTAAGAGAGAAAACAAAAGCTATCAAAGAGCTCCAGAATTTTTAAGAGAGAAAACAAAAGCTGCCTAGTCTAGTAATCATAACTCGTCTGCCTCCTTTCTCTGCTTATAATTTCCTAACTTTCATGCACACCTAATTTACCCCTAACCTAGTTTAAACCTCTGGACCTCAGCTTCAAATGGGCTCCTGTTTGGGCTCAATTAGGCCTGAATTGAGGAAGTTAAGCCCATTTAAGTCCATCTAGGTCCATATAGGTCTCTAGACTAATCATCTATTTTCGAAAGCTAATAAGACCATCTTAACTTCATAATTTGTTGAACCTCTCTGCATAACAATTGAAGCCCTGCACCTTAGCTTTCCAATGGGACTGGTTTCAAGTCCATACGACATGTACAGCACAAGTTATGGTCCAAACACTGCATGTGGGTCAGGATCCAGCGGCAGCAACTCTACTCTAACTTTCGGGTTACATTTGACCTACTGAACGTCTAAATTGGCCTTGGAGGTCTAATGAAAGTTGTAGATAATCCTCTTAGCTTTCCTACAAGGCAAGAATAACAATTTTTAGACATTCAGAACTAAAGATATACCCGAAATACAGAATAGTGTCAAGGCCCTAATAATACTGAAAAACACACTTAAGCCCAATTTGAACCTAATTAATGAAATATGACCCAAGCCCAATCAAATAAGCCCAAAATAGGATTAGGAGGTTAAAAATGAGGATTAGTTAATATATAAAAATATTGTTCATCAGCAGGTTATCGATATGCTCTATACAGGTATCATCCAACCTAGTTCTAGCCCTTTTTCTAGTCTTGTCTTGCTGGTTAAGAAAAAAGATGACACTTGGAGGCTATGTGTTGACTATAGAGCTTTAAATAAGGTCACTATCCCTGACAAATATCCAATACCTGTGGTGGATGAGCTGCTGGATGAGCTCTATGGTGCCCGTTTTTTCTCAAAACTGGATTTAAAGTCGGGGCTTCACCAAATACGGGTCAATGAGGGTGATATTTCAAAGACTGATTTCCATACTCACAATGGACATTATGAGTTCTTAGTTATGCCTTTTAGACTCACTAATGCTCCAACAACCTTCCAAGCAGCTATGAATGACTTGTTTCAGCCTTTTCTAAGAAAGTTTGTGCTGGTCTTCTTTGATGACATTCTGATATATAGTTCAAAATGGTCACTGCATTTACAACACCTAGAATCTGTGTTGGAGGTTCTGTCCAGGCACCAGTTAGTAGTAAATAGAAAAAAAATGCAGTTTTAGGAGAGAATCTATGGAGTATTTGGGACACATTATCTCAGGAAAAGGAGTGGCAGTTGACCCCGCCAAAATACAAGCCATGCTAGATTGGCCTGAACCAAAAACGGTTAAAGGAGTAAGGAGTTTCTTAGGCTTGACTGGCTATTATCGCAAATTTGTGGTAGGATATGGCCAAGTCGCCAAACCTCTCACTCAACTTACCAAAAAGGATAATTTTCATTGGGGACCAGCAGCATTAGAGGCTTTTAGAGCACTTAAAAGGATTATGACTACCTCTCATGTGCTTGCCCTTCCTGATTTTTTAAGGCCTTTTGAAGTAGAGTGCGATGCCTCAAGAACGGGGATTAGAACAGTCCTCATGCAAGACCGCAGACCAATTGCCTATTTTAGCAAGGCTTTCTCAAGCAGTCACTTATCTAAATCAGCATATGACAAGGAACTCATGGCTTTGGTTCTTGCGGTATAGCATTGGAGACACTACCTTTTGGGAAGGGCCTTCATCATTTATACTGACCAAAGAAGTTTGAAGCATTTGTTGGAACAGAAAATAACTACCCCTAATCAACAATCATGGATGACAAAGCTTTTGGGGTATCAATTTTAAGTAGTGTATAAGCCAGGTCCGGAGAACAAGGCTGCTGACGCATTGTCCCGCTTGCATGATACTGCAGAATTTCAAGCTATCATTTCCTACCTAGTTTGGTTAGAAGGTGATCTTATTTCTCATGAGGTCCAGCAAGATCCACAGCTTAAACAGGTCATTTCTGGCCTGCAAAAGGACCCAAATTCTTGACCTGGTTTCACACACTAGCAGGGGGTACTTCTATATAAAAATCGCTTAGTCATTCCTGCCTCTTCTCCTCACATTCAGTTGCTGCTACAAGAGTTCCATTCTTCTTCCACCGGTGGCCCCTCGGGTTTTCTGAGAACTTACAGAAGGATTATAGGAAATTTATACTGGTTTGGGATGAAAAAATGCATTCAGGAATTTTTCAAGTCTTGTGACACTTGTCAGAGACAAAAATATGCTGCCACCTCTCTAGCTGGATTACTCTAGCCCTTGCAGGTCCCAAATCAAATTTGGGAGGATATCTCTATGGATTTCATAATAGGCCTTCCAAAATCTAATGGTTATGAAGCAATCCTAGTTGTGGTTGATAAGCTCTCAAAATATGGCCATTTCATTCTGCTAAAGCACTTTTATACAGCTAAGACTGTGGCTGAATTTTTTGTTAAGGAGATTGTCCGGCTCCACAGGATCCCAAACTCCATAATCAGTGACCGTGACCCTTTATTTCTAAGTAATTTTTGTAAAGAACTCTTTCGCATGCAAGGTACAGCACTGAAGATGAGTTCCTCCTATCATCTGGAGACCGATGGTCAAACTGAAATGTTGAACAGATATCTTGAGACCTATTTACATTGTTTTGCTTCGGAACAACCCAAAAACTGGGCATGCTGGGTGTCCTGGGCAGAGTTAGGGTATAATACTTCCTACCACGCTTCTACTGGTTCTACCCCTTTTGAGGTTGTTTATGGCAGAAAGGCTCCTGCCATAACAAAATATTTGAGGAGTGAGACAAAGGTGGAGGCAGTGGCTGTTGAATTAACTGACAGAGACGAAGCTTTAGCTCAGCTCAAACATAATCTGAACAAGGCACAAGATCGCATGAAACGATTTGTTGATAAACACAAATCTCTGCAAATTTATCAAGTTGGTGAATGGGTTTTCCTCAAATTGTGACCTCATAGGCAGCAAATAGTCCATAGAAGAATCAATCAAAAACTGGTAGCTCGATATTATTTGATGAGTTTACCATGATTGCGTAAGCACTTCATGTGTGATATGTACCACAGGATTCTCCATGAGTCCGAAGAGTGTGTGCATAATCAAAGCACCTAAATAGTCATCATATATGTGATCCCTCACATTGAGCACTGATGGGATATTCTCCTATGGACGCAGGGCACTTGCAATTGATGTCTTGTCATGACCATCTTGAATAAGACCATGTTAAAAAATCATTGTTGTTAGCATAAAAGAAATATTGAATATTACCTTCTACTTGGGAAATGGGGTTGTCACACAAAAAATGAATGCACAAAGAAAAACACACCTCCAGTATAATGTGACCCCCTATTTATATAAAAGTAAAGGACGGTCCAACCCTAGCAGGAAAAATATTCTCAAACGTACAATTATGTTGATATCAAGATTGAAATTTTGAATTATGTTGATTGAGGTTTCGTGAGTCAATAAGGTTGTATGATTGCACTAATTTTTCCATTACATCATATTGATTATTTCCTTTTTTATTTTAGAATGTATTTAGTTAGGGTTTTGTCATTTAAACAACTTCAGGCAATTTAGATGTTACAGTTAATAGAAAGTATAATTGTTTTCATCAAATATATGCTGATTATAAATTAGTCCATCCTTTACCTCCAACATTTTTATTCATATAGCCAAGGTCAATATTAGAGAATGGAAGTGTATGGACGGTAAGTTAAATTGCACAATTTTAGCAACACAAGGGTTAGTGTAAGTTTGTTTTAAACTAAAAATTTGGCTTCCTTTGTTATCACTGGTGATAATTTGTAGCTATGTTGTAAAAGATAGCATTGTCAAAAATGAGCCTGGCCCGAATAAAATTAGGGTTGAGCTTGGTTAAATCCGAGTATGGGCTTTAAATGTTAAGCCCCATTAAAATTGGGCCTGATTTGGCTCGATCCTGTTTTAACCGGGTCAATTGGGGCCTAGCCAGATTAAAATGAGTTACAATTGCTTTGGAAATCAATGACCCTTTACGGAAAAAATCATTACACACAAAAGTGGAGGCCAGTTCAGGAGTCAGAGATGTCTAGGATATTGCCTCCATATATTGTTCTTGACATGGATGTCTCAAATTGGAGCACATTAGGAGTTCCTATTGAGTACTCAAATCCAGAGCACCGATCATTTGGAGAAGTTAGGACGGACAATAAATATACACAAGCGTTGTACGACTGGTGGATAAGTATGCATCCTTGGCGCTGTGATGTCATAAATAGCAGCACATTTTCCCTTTTTTCCACTGGGAAACTGCGTCTGAACATTGTGCGACAACATGGAGTCGCATAAGAGATGCATGTAAAACTTATATACCCACTGCAATACATTTCAATGATATGCTAGGGTATCTTTCGTGTTTGGAGCCACTACCTATTGATCCACGACATCATGGATTTTATCCGGAATATGTCAACACGATCGTCGCAACATGGAATTGCAGAGGTGTAGCACATCTAGACTTCCAAGACATTGCACGCATGATATGTCATCGCCACGGAGTTAATGTCTTAATCTTGATAGAGACATGTTACGAGGGTAACGATTAGATGCAAACCCGCATCGGACAATCTATTGGTTTCAATAACTTGATCACAACACAGTGTAATGGCTTCACTAGGGGTACTTGGGTTCTTTGGAAAGATAATGTCACACTTGTATGTCATCACAATTACCATCATTTCAATTTAGACTTAGTTTTTAATGTTCGACAAAATTTTGAATGACATTAAGTAAATTGATATATGATGTAAATAAGTGGTTACTGCAATATATTAAATGTCTAATTTTACTAAATAATTTGAGTGAACCCAGTCCTCATATGTTACATGTCAAACATAATTCCAGCTAGAGTTTTGGTCGAATTGATGATGGAAATCAAGATTCTAGTTAGGGCAAGAAAAGCAATTGGAACTTTAAATGTCGTAATGAAAATTAAAATACCTACTAGGGATAGGACAATAGTAATATGATGTAATGTAAAAATTACATCAATCAAATGTTGTCCCTGGTGGATATTTTGATTTGCATTATGAGGTTCAGAGTTCTAATTGCTTTTCTTGCCCCAACTAGATACAACAATAAACAAAAATATACTAAAACTAGTCCCGATCCGGGTATGTATCCTGTTGATCTGGGATTATGGTGTCAACCATATCCAGATCAACGAAATCAGAAAATTGCAGTTGTCGACCATCCTACTCCGTCGGATACAAACAAACAGGTGGCATATGAGTCTTATCTACTAGGTCAGGTACATAGCAATCGAAAACAGGTCTAGTAGTGTGGCCAATCATAAGACCCAAATCCAGCTTTACATCATCAGCCGATGGGGGTGCACCCACATTAGTGCCGAATATGTTAACTGGGGGAGAACCCAGCCCTCCCATGGCACCAAGGTCCATCATGTCTAGAGTTAGCTGCAACTGTGCGAACCGAGACTGCAAGTTCGGAGGTGGTGCAGAGGTGGAAGCATCACCCCACCTCTTAGAACCACGCGATAACCTCGAACGCCGACTAGACGACCACGACCACGACCCTGACCCAGATGATGACGCCTCAACAAGCAAAACACGTGGAACATCAATTTGATGTAGGGGCCACTCTCCCTGTTAGGGTGCAACATCAGGCGGGATAATGCCCCACTGCGCAAGCACCTATTCTATCGATGCTTGCATTTGTTGCTGCAATGTAGCCCACTGCTCAGGAGTTAAAGGCGCACGCGGATAAGGACCATGGAATGTAGGAGCCTGATGTGCTGGATACTGTTGTTGTGGAGGCCTATAGGGTGGAGTCTGCTGTGGTGGATGCTACTAGTGTAGANAAAACTGGGGCCCCATCGGGTCTGGGGCAAATTGCCATCCCTAACCAAGGCCCATCATGTCTAGAGTTAGCTGCAACTGTGCGAACCGAGACTGCAAGTTCGGAGGTGGTGCAGAGGTGGAGCATCACCCCACCTCTTAGAACCACGCGATAACCTCGAACGCCGACTAGACGACCACGACCACGACCCTGACCCAGATGATGACGCCTCAACAAGCAAAACACGTGGAACATCAATTTGATGTAGGGGCCACTCTCCCTGTTAGGGTGCAACATCAGGCGGGATAATGCCCCACTGCGCAAGCACCTATTCTATCGATGCTTGCATTTGTTGCTGCAATGTAGCCCACTGCTCAGGAGTTAAAGGCGCACGCGGATAAGGACCATGGAATGTAGGAGCCTGATGTGCTGGATACTGTTGTTGTGGAGGCCTATAGGGTGGAGTCTGCTGTGGTGGATGCTACTAGTGTAGAGGCTGCTAGGGTGGAGAATGTTGTGGTGGAGACTGCTGGTTTGGATGTCTGTCATCCTATAAATAACATACATTTAGGAGTTAAATAAAATTTACGGTACTTTATATGAGATCAAATATGACACAATACACTAACCTGAATACCATGGGTGACGCTATGTGAACTAATCCATTATCAAGTGATGTGAAGATACCACAACAGGTAATCTAGTGCAATGCTCAAACCCGGTGTCGGGATAACTAAGCTCAGTTGTCGGTTATTCCACTGCCGATAGTATGCATAGTGTACGATCATCCATTTTCTATCCTGCTTCCCCCTAATGGTACACGTCTTTAACTCATCATCGTACTCTAGGGGAGGAGCCGGAATGACCTGCAACCCACTAAACTGACGTATCACTCAATCCAGGTAGTGTCCCTTTATCACATTAAATGAACAAAAGGGCACCCGAGCAGTCTATATCTGATGTTCAACAGTACAAAATTGTGGCAATTGAAAGTTTAGGTACGGCTGCCACACAACCTATACATTGAAAAAACATTAATTAAAAATTTTAAGCATACAACTTCTATATTTACTCAATAATAATATAATTACAAATCTATAGGATTTACTCACATCATCATTGTCAAGGCGATCAAAAGCCCAACGATAGCCCACATGGTTCCTATTGAAGCTGAAGATGTGGTCGTAACTTAGTGGACGTCGCTACCTAATATATAATTAGAAATTATAATTAGATCTAATAGCATATAATTATGTATTTTAAAAAATAAATATTAATTACACTAACCTGCCCGCGACTGGTTCGGTAAAAGGCACAGGGACAGCTGGGGGTACGGAGACAAAGTAGGGAATCTCTCATATGCTCATGCCTGTAGGAGGACTAAGCACCCTCCAAACTCCATAGTCTGATTGAGAGCAAAGTTGCACAAGCTCTGGTACAAATGAGAAAGTACAGCCGAACCCCAACTGCATCTACCAGCTATGTCTAGGTCTTCTAATAGCTCCAAGTACATTAGATGCACATAGTTCACAGTAGTATCTAAGATAATCCAGGAGCCTATCAACTGGAGAATATATGTCCTTGCATAATACTCGAATACACGTGGCGACGCATCAAGTGGGCAGTCCCAGAATGTGCCCAAAGACAATTGAACCCGCGATCTAGAAATGGCATTCTCCGCAGGCACCACTCCTAATAAACGTGTAATCTTGTCGTGCCATGCCGGATGGTAGCTCCTTCCACCAAAAATAGTACCATCTACACTGAGCTCTAACAATATCTCCACATCTTGGAGAGTTACTGTGCACTCTCCAAAGGACATATGGAATGTGTGTCTCTGGATGCCACCGCTTCACTAATGTAGATAAGAACTGTAAGTCTAACTGCATAGGCCTGATATGGTAAATCGCACCAAACCCGTTCTCAGCAGATATGGGATCAATCTCTGATTTGGGGGCATAATCTTGTGCAAATGAGGGCGAATTAGTGTCGGTTCTTAACATAAACCAAAATAACATTTATTAAAATAATAAACAAATCGACATAAATAAACAACCCTAAAACTTGGCAAACTAAACCCCAAACCCTAATCTCTGAACCTTAAACCCTAAATAATAAACCTCATACCTTAGTCCCTAAACTCTAACCCTAAACCTTAATCTCTGAACACAAAACTTCAAACCACAAACTCTAATCACAATCCCCAAATATTAAATCACAAGCTCCAAACCCTAAATCCAAAATCCTAACCCCATACACCAAACCCTAAAAATTTCATCCTAAGCACTAAACCCTAGTCCTCAAATGTTAAACCTAAACCCTAAACCCTAATCTCTGAACCTTAATCGTTGAAACCCTAAACCCAAGTCCCCAAAATTTAAACCTTAAACCCATAACCTAAACTTCAAATTCTAAACCCTAAATTGCTATCTCCAAACTCTAACCCTTGAAACCCCAAACCCAAGTCCCAAAACCTAAAACTTAAAGACTAAACCCTAAATCCTAAACTCCAAATTATAAACCCAAAACCTTAATCTTTGAACCCTAACCCTCAAAACCCTAAACCCAAGTCCCAAAACCCTAAACCCTAAACTCTAATCCCCAAACCCCAAACTCTAATCCCAAAACCTACATATCAAACCTCAAACTTTCAAATCAAATTCCTAACCTAAATACCAAACCCTAAAAATTAATCCCTAAACCCTAAAAATTAATCCATAAACTCTAAACCCCAAATTCTAAACTACAAACCATAAACTCCAAACCCTATTCTCAAACTCCAAATCCTAAACCCTAAATTTCAATACCTAACTTCAAATCACAAACCCTAAATGGTACACCATAATTGAAATTTCAAACCCTAAACCCCAAACTCTAAACACATGTCCTAGAAACCCAAATATCAAACCCCAAACTTTGAAATCCTAGCCCTAAACATCAAACCCTAAAAATTTATGCCAAACCCCAAATCCTCAAAATTAATCCCTTAACCCTAAACCCCAAAATCTAAACTACAAACCCAAAACTCTATTCTCAAACCCCAAATCATAAACTCTAAATCTCAAAGCCTAACTCCAAATGAAAAACCCCAAATGGTATACCATAACTCTAAATTTCAAATCCTAAACCCTAAATATGAACCCCAAACCCTAATCACAAACCCTAAATCTTGAACCCTAAATCTAAAACCTTAAATATTAAACCCCAAACCCCATACACTAATCTCAAACCCAAAATCTTAAACCCCAATCCCTTTACTTAAAACCTCAAATCCCAAAACCTAATCTCAAAGCCTAATTTTCAAACCCTCAATCTTAACCTAAAATCTCAAATTTCAAACCTTAAATTATAAACAATAAAGTTTAACCATAAACTTTAAACTCTAAATCACAAATTTAATATAACTACTTTGCTAATTTAATAATTCCTAATAACAAATTGAAACTAAGTCTTTTATTTAAAAAATTTAACAATAACTACTAAAAATTTAAATTAATAATTCAATTATACAAATTTAATAGATACTAATAAAACATATAAACTAATAAATTAAGACAAAAATTTAACTGTAAACAACACTAAGACAAATTAAGACAAACATCTAAACTAACAATTTAACACTATTAATTTAATAATTATGAATAAAAAAATAGTAAATAATCAAGACAAATTTCTAACAGTTTAAATTAAACAAATCTAAACTAAGAGATTAAGTTCAAATTTACTAACCTCATTGTCCCATATTTCATTAGAAATATGGACTGGCTGTAAAGTTAAGATAGATGAATGTATTGGTCCCAGTATAATTGCTCGATGACTAGCCAGTACAAATTGAAAAACACACTGAAAAGAAAAACTAAATGGAAGATTAAGATGACTTTAGAGCAAAAGGAGTAGAGAATGGGAGATGAGAGTTTGATAGAGAAAATGGGAGATGGGAGTTTGATAGAGAGAATGAGAGATAGGAGAAAGAAATCAGAGAAGGGATAAGGGGAGAATGAAGGGCCGGAGGGGGTGAGGGGAGATGAAAGGGACAAAGAGGGGGTGAGGGGTGGGAAAGAGGAAGAAAACACTTGGGGAAAGACACTATAACCGGCCTTGGAAATTGAAGAAATGCAAGTGCATTTTCTTTAAGAAAATGTGGATCCATTCCACGTTTCTTGAATAAAACGCACCTTTGATCCACGTTTTGGCAATAGAAAATGCATATGTGTTTCTCCTTTTCCCAGAGCGAGTCAGACATGGTTTTTCGTGCTTCAGCGTTTTTAACAATACACATGGATCTATGTTTTAGCATTTTTTGTTGAAAACGTGTATTGTTTTAGAGTTTTTATCAACATTTTTTAGCCAAAAAAACTAACCCATTCGNGATCCGCGTTTTGGCAATAGAAAATGCATGTGTTTCTCCTTTTCCCAGAGCGAGTCAGACATGGTTTTTCGTGCTTCAGCGTTTTTAACAATACACATGGATCTATGTTTTAGCATTTTTTGTTGAAAACGTGTATTGTTTTAGAGTTTTTATCAACATTTTTTAGCCAAAAAAACTAACCCATTCGGTAAATAGTTTCAAAACTGACCCAATTCCGTAATTACTTAATTAATCAACATTCATTATGTAAATTTGCCCTCAATTCATGGAGCAAGATGTTAGAACTCCCCACGCCAATGTGAGTGATATAGTCTGATACACATAAAAATTGGACTAGTGAGCGAACCATTTTATAGGATGAGCACTGGTTGAACCAATCTAACTAGTTGGACCAAACAGTCAGACCGAATGACATCGTAAATATAATTTTTATATAAATATAATATTTAATATGCCAATTGTATAACCTAAGTTATAATAAATATATTTTTATGCAAATTTAGTAATAAAATTAAAGTTGGGCTAATGGCATATGTTTTTTCCCTTCCTTGGAAAGAGGATTCAAACCTCTCATGGCCAATATTTACCTATTATGCAACCTAAATGAGAATAAGTAAATTATAATGCAAATTTATTCACAAAAGATGCATTGGTTTGGTGGTACAAACCCCTTATCCCTAAAGAAAAGGGGTTTGAATCTTGTGGGTGACAATTTAAAATAAAAAATAAAAAAAATTCATTGAACCATCCAGTTATGTAAAATCAAACTGGTTCATCGGTTTAACCACCCTAATGATTTGACCCTTCTAACTGAACCAAAATCCATATCGGGCACCAGTTAGACCAATTGAACCTCTTGATCTGGTCCGATTTTTAAAACAATAGGATAAGTAGCATGTAATGTTGAGGTGCAATAGTGGATTGCGCCACCAGCCCCCGCATCAACGAAGGAAAATCCTCTAGTAACTATAAAAAAAATTTAACAAATGTGCCAGAGCACGACATGTGACACTCTCAGTCATTATTACAAGTCATAAATATTTACATTTAATACAATTAAAATTACAATATTAATTAAAATAAAATATAGAAAATTGCTTAAAAAATAATTATAATTATTAATTAATGAATTTTAGTTAATTAGAATTCTCAATTACTCTCTAAAATTATATCCCCCAAATACATGTTGATTTTTGAATGAGAATTTCAAAATTAGGGTTTGGAGTTTATTTCCTACNTGGAGTTTATGCCTACATAAACCTCTATATATATATTGAACTCCATATGAGGATCACCCCCCTTGGCTCAAAATTTTGTCAACTGTTTTTCTCCATTTGAAGAAGCACCCAAGTTTATTCTTTCAAATAATTTTTTTCTGTTGTTTCAATACTCTTCCTCAATATCTATTCCATTCTAATATAGTTATCAATCTCCTTATGCAGTCTTTTTGCTCTTTCATTATTCTTTTTCCTCTCCATCTCCTCCATCTCCAAAGGCAACAAGTATGCTTTTTCCCTATATTTTTTTTGTTTTGTAATTTTGTTTCTCAATATCTATTTCATTCTAATATATCTCTTTATGTAGCCGTTTTGCTACTTTATTATTCCTTTTTCTCTCCATCTCCTTCTCCAAAGGCAACAAGGTATGCTCTTTCTCTATATATTTTTTGTTGTTGTAATTTTGTTTTTTAATATCTATTTCATTCTAATATATCTCTCAATCTCCTTATGCATCCATTTTTCTCCTTCAATATTCCTTTTCTTCACACACGATTTGTTGTTGTGATTTTATGGATCCTCAATATCTATTTATTTATTTTTTTATATCCTCAATCTCATCAGAATTTCATTTTCGACTTCTGTCTATGATTAATAGAAAATACAATGGTTGTGAATTGTGATAAAAAAAATCTGTTGACTAAAAGACCATTTCACATTGTTAGTCTTAATCCAATAAAGGAATCCATCAATAGAGCATTCACTACAATTAAAAATATAACCAGTGTCCATGACTACTTTGCTATTGAAATAACTCAAAAAGTGATGTCCACCAATTTTGTGGTAATTATATTGTTCCTAACCCGACAATGATTTTGAATTCATTGTTATTTATTAATTACTGTGCTTTGTCCATTGTAGTTTGCTCCATATGAAATATCTATGGAGCACATGATGGAGATTTCGGGTAGCTTGGATTTGGTTTGGTCTGGGAATACATGGGGTGAAAGATGGATTGTTTATTACTGGGGTGAGCATAATCGTCTAGACTATGTTGTATCGATCCATTTGGTTCACGAGAAGTTTTTCAAAGAAAATCAACTTAGAATTAGAGATGCAATCCTAATTGAAGTAACATCTCTAGGCACTTTGCAATATACCATCCTCCGTGATGAGTTGTTTTCGGCCCATGTAACCAAACCCTAAATCAAGACTTATTTCCTTGTCAATTCTACCACTAAGTGATGTGAAAGAAAACAAAATGATACATTTGACGATCCTTGCTGTTAAGATTGATAAGGACTTAATAAATCCATTATTATTGAATAAAAATGATTTGTGGTTTTGGTATCAAATTATCATTGTTCTATTTTGGCTGTAATATTTGTTGGTTGTTTGTTCTGAAAATGAATAACAAACAACATGCACACTTATAATGAATAAGATTGTTTTATCATTCCATGCTCTCTTGAAGTCTCCACATGTTAATAACTTCCAATTTTGTTATAATTTGTATGAAGCAAAGCTTGTGTATGAATTTTTAATGAAAATTCAAATTATCGTTATTTGAAAGTATTATGAATTTCTTTTTACTTAGTTTGAGTATTGAATATTTAAAGGCTGATTGAGCTAGTTTGAGTATTGAATATTTAAAAGCTGACTGAATCACCATTCCATTTCTTAAGTC
The DNA here is from genome assembly GCA_003255065.1 of Cercis canadensis. Lineage (NCBI taxonomy): Eukaryota > Viridiplantae > Streptophyta > Magnoliopsida > Fabales > Fabaceae > Cercis > Cercis canadensis. The sequence continues at coordinate 55,694 of QAOA01002502.1, forward strand.
AATCCTTATTTCCAGCATAATATTGTTTCATTTAATATCTCTTTATATATCCAATGAATATAGCTTTGATCATGGTTTTGTTACTTGAAGTTGTAGCCAACAGTTATCATTAAAATATAAATTGAATTTTGTTTCTTTGAGGGTAATATATTTTCCTTATCAAATTTGAATCTCACTAATATTAGTAAATATTAGGAATCAAGAGAAATTTTTACTATAAAATAAAAGGACCAATGTTTTCCTTATTTATTTGCTTTATTCCATGAATTGTCTGACTATTTCATTATACTGTGCTACGTATTAAAGTTTCTAATCTCCTTAATTGAAACCGAAATTGAGGAAGCATTTGAACTAATTTTCTTGACATAAAACTGAAATGATATAAAAGGAAAGACATATAATTGATTTGTTACAAATTTGTTTACTTGAAAAATGGAGGGTAAATAGGTTTTTATTATTACTGATAGCAATAATTTCTCCAACTACCCCTCATATAGAATTAGGGTTTCCTATTTGCTAAAATAGGTTTCATATAAATACTTAACCCTAGGTGAGAAATTCTTATATGTTTCATATAATAGATCTCACCCACAAATTCATGGCATATTCAATTTCGGATTTTGGCAATTTGAAGAACTTTCCTTATTTAAAATCAATTTGCATTAATAGGAAATTATTTTAATTGCTTCATTAAAAAATATTATAATTGGTCAATGCATGATTAAAGTGCTTTTATAATTATTACCACCTATAATTTTGGATATTGGCAATTTTAACAATTTGCCTTCTTTAAAATCGATTTGCATTAATAAAAAAATTCTTATAATTGCTTCATTAAAAAAATATTATAATTGGTCCAAGCATGATTAAAGGGATTTTATAATTAATAACACCTACAATTTTGGAGATTTTTAATTTGAACAATTTGTCTTCTTTAAAATCAATTTGCATTAATAGGAAATTCTTATAATTGCTTCATCAAAAAAATATTACAATGGGTCAATGCATGATTAAAGGGCTTTTATAATTAATACCACCTATAATTTTGGAGATTGGCAATTTGAACAATTTTCCTTCTTTAAAATTGAAGTGATATAACAAGATATTCTTATAATTACTTTCTTAAAAATTATTATAATTGGTCAATGGAGGAATATTATGTTTTTATAATTAAACACAACATGAATTGCTCCATTCTTATGAAATACATACTAAGGGTTTCCCGTTATATGCATTACGTTTCATATAAATACAAAATAGTAGGTGAGACTCTTCTTACACGCCTGCTGCTCCTCTTCTCACACGCTTGCTACTCCTCTTGGTTCAGTTGTGAAATCGTTAAGGGTGCTTAGGAGGTTCTCAAGGTATGCTTTCTTTTTATGAAGACAATTTTTATGATATGACTTTTCTATTTTTATCGTTTATGTACTGGAATATTGCTTTGTGTGAAGACATGGTTTTGACAAGATCTATGGCTAATAAGATGGTGTTGAAATGTCCATACCACATTGATATGTTCAAACCCCGTGTGAACCCTGATAGCAATGCATTCCGTGCCACTAAAAATATGTAGAATTTGCTAGGTTGTTTTGCTATGCAAATCACAAAAGAAGTGGTGTCAAGCAAATCAATGACAACAATGCCTATATAACTTAATGATATTAAATAAATTTGAGAAAATTAGTATAGTATGTATTAAAAATACTATTCTCCCCATCTTTTTTCTCCCTTAGATTGTGCCATATTAAATTTCAAGAGAACACGTAAAACTTTCGGCGGGTACGTTAGAGTTTAAATTAGGGTTGGTTACTTAGGGAGAAGTACTATTGGTGTGATGCCAATCTTCTTGGCTATGTTGTCTCCCTTTGATTTGGGCTGGATAAGTTCATGGAAGACAACAATTTGAAGATTAAAGATGCTATTTTTTTCTTTTGAAGTGAAGTCTAATAGGACCCTCCTCTTTTCTATTATTTGAGATTAGTTGTCATTGATTTATTAATCAAATGGATTATTGGTTATATTGCTTATGATTTTGAATAATGAATTTTTTTTGCTTTTTCGCCTTCCACATATTGGGTAATTTTATTTAATTCTAGAAATAATTTATTCTAAATGTGTCTCTAAAAATTTCGGTAATTTTAGTTAATTTGGAGAGGAAATTTATTTTAAGTTGACCATATAGAGAGAACTCACATATCTATCTTTCAGGACTACAACAATCCTTCTAAAAAATTAAACTAAAAACGATGCTTTGGATAGTAATTTTTTTAAACCTTATATACTATTTTTTATATATATAGGAAGGCATGCATTTGAAGTTTGTGGGAACACATGTTACAGTCAAGACTAAATAGCATAACACTTGCATAAACCAATAAAATGATGATCATGTACTAACTCTACCTTTTAAAATAAAACATAATTTTGATGCTCTTCCATGTCCCTTTATACTTTCACAGCGTTTATATCTACCTATGAAATAGAATAACTTGATATTCATTAGAAATATCAATATATAAGAAATTAAAAGTGTATAGGATTTGATAACATTCGAGTTCGTGTATTACAAGGAATAATGATGGGACTTTGTGAATTAAAAATCTAAATAAGTAAGGGTGAGTTCGTGTATAACAAATGTCTTCATAACAAAGGAATACAATTATGGGTATATGACAACTTCGTCTAAATTATGATTTTATTTATAATAACTCCACAACAAAATAAGGTGCAAACTGTGTTTAATTTATAAAACTAATGTTTCAAAATATGATGAAAAACCGAGGAGATTATTACATGCCTTAACTAGGAAGAAAAACCAATGGAATAATACCAATATACCAATTAACTTAAAAAAAACTAATTGGCATCAGAATTAAATATGAAAGGGAGTTAACTTTGGCAACGACGAACCTAGGCTAAAAATAAAACTAAATGCATGCCCTTATATATTGGAAAAATATTTTCTATTAATCTTAACCAAAATAATATTCTAGAATGTCCTTGATTTATATAGTGCCAACCATAGCACAATTAGGTTTAGAGGGAGTTTATTGGTGGCGGCACATACACACACACACCAACACGAGTTGATATGTTTCCTGATTTAAAAAAAAAAAAGTTTGTTAATTTTACCTAATGCTAAAGCCAATATAAAGGGGAGGCAACACACAATTTTGTTCAAAAAGAAAATTACATGTTAAGAGGCTGAATTTCCAGGCATTTCGCAATTTCTCCAAACCAAGGTGTGCCTTTTTTCTTCTCTATTTCATATTTTCATCATCTCTTTCTTTATTACTAAGGTTGTTTTACTAATGCCATTTTATTGTTGTTCAGCTAGAAACATTAAACTCAATCTATTCCATCAAACTGTTATTCATATGTCATTGGCCGAAACAATGGTTTGGACAAGAAGGCAACACAATAGAGTGCATCTGTCAAGGGAGCATATCCCAGTATTATTAGATGAACATGATCGCCATCTAGATGAACTTTCAGAAGCTTTTGAGTTTGTAGCTGATGTGATGACCATTGGTCCTTCTTTTGTTGTGCAATTCACAGACTTAGTGCTCTTAAACCAAACCATGGTGAGACCAATATTATTATATTATGTGTTTTTGTAAATTATATATATTGGTTTAAATATTATTATGAATTTGGATTGCCTATTATTAGTGTATTCCTGATGCATTTGGAGCCACTCACATGGGAAAGGATGAAGGCATATGATATTTAAAGTTCGAGTTGATATCCAATTACTAGAAGGTGAGACTTATCCGCACTCCGCTATTGGTCCGTGTGACTTATAAATTCATTGATGGAATGACCAAATTCCTTGAAGATAATGACCTAGACGAGGGGGATGCAATCTTAGTCCAATATCATGGTGGACAAGTCCTTGAATGTATTATATATGAGAACCCATATGTTTTAAACATATGGAACAATGAAGACTCGGATCTTGTAAACATCTAGGGCAATGGCATTTAATCCATTTATTATGCCGAGATATAGAGTCATGTGAGATATAAAAAGATTATATATGTTATGTTGTGAAGATTGAATTTTTTATGAATAAGAAACTCAAATCAGTTTTCTATTCTCTTAGCAATACAATGTTTGAATTTTTATTTACTAATTTATCATTACATATAAGACTAACAAATTGTTCCATGGTAGAACTTGAAACCACTATATTTTTACTAATTATAATTAACAAAATTAAACTAAGTTAGGTTGCAATCAATTTATAATTGTGCACATATGATTTATTTTGACATTAATAAATTGGCTTAATTGCAATTTTGGTTATCCTATTTTAACAACTTGAACTTCTTGGTCCCTCTTGTTTAAAAATAAATAATTCAGTCCCTCTATACTTGAAGATGTAAAGTTTTATGATTCATAATCTCACCGTTCAGATTGAAGAACTACGTCTTGTGAACTATCCCTACAAAATTTTAGCTTGATCGAACAGTGAATGAATCTAGATCCCTAGTTAGATGAAAACTTCTAGTTTTGGTATTTTAGGCTGAGTCTCACTGTTGAATCGAGCTGAAATTTTGTAGGGAGATTTACNTAATCTCACCGTTCAGATTGAAGAACTACGTCTTGTGAACCATCCCTACAAAATTTTAGCTTGATCGAACAGTGAATTAATCTAGATCCCCAGTTAGATGAAAACTTCTAGTTTTGGTATTTTAGGCTGAGTCTCACTGTTGAATCGAGCTGAAATTTTGTAGGGAGATTTACAAGACGTAACTCTTCAATATGAACGGTGAGATTGTGAATTAGAGAACTTTACACCTTAAATTAGACTTGAGAAATTTTGGCTCAAAGATGGAATGACCAAAATTGCACATTTTATGAATATAGAGGGACTAAATTGTTTATTTTTAAACAAGAGAGACCAAAAAGTTCAAGTTGTTAAAATAGAATGACCAAAATTGTAATTAAGCCTAATAAATTTTGTCTCTAAAGCTCTCTTTAATTTTAGTTAATTCTTGGAATATTTTATTTGCCAATTGTAGTTTTAATTCATATAAGAAAATATCTTATGAAATCTGCTGAATAGGAATTAATTTGAAAATTTTTTATGCTATTCATAGTAATAAATAATATAACATTTTATATATACTAACTCTTTTTGAAATTTATGAACATAAAATTTTTATTCATAAGTTTTAAGGTGATGTTCAAAAAATATTATTAATAGAGAAGTTTAGATGAATAAGTATAAGAAAAATGAAAGAGCAATATTCCATAATTAAAGCTAAATTGATGTGTATATATTTTTGAAAATAAAAGCTGAATTCATGTGTCTATATTTTTTAAAATTATTTTAATTTTAATTTTGGCTGAATTAATATTCTAGAATATCCATGATTTATATAGAACTAAGCCTAGTATAATTAAGTTTATAGAGAGTTCTTTAGGGGTGGCACACACACCCACACAAGTTTTGGTTTCTTGATTATGCCTTTGTTCTTTTATATTGTAGCCAACGTTTATCTTTTAAAGTAAAACCAGAATTTTGATTATAAATATAAAGTTATTTTATATCAAAGAGGCAAATATAGTTATTTTTCTTATCAAATCGAAATCTCATGATTATTGGTAAAATGGAGAAATTTTGAGGTATTAGGTAGTCAAACATTTTCCTTATTTCCAAACATAATTCCATGAATTATATAGTGCTAATTTCAATCAATGAATAAGAAATGATTATTTCCTTATATGGTGCTCCTTATTAAAGTTTCTAATTTCTTTATATTGTGCTGCTTAAGATTGATTCTAATTTGATACATAGAATAGGAAATGACTAATCCTAGCACAATATTACAGTGACTTATTTGGAGGCGGCACACACACACCAAACTAACGTTGGGTGCCAATATAAAGGGGAGGCAACCCATTCGAATTTTGTGCCAAACAATATTGCATCTTAACAGATTAAACTTCTAGACGTTTTGCAACTTCTCCAAATCGAGGTGTGCATTTTTTCTTCTCTATTTCATCTATTCATCATCTATTTATATTTCAACTCCTCATCCTCTATTTCTGTTATTGCATACCCTTATAATAGAATGGTGAGGACACGAGACATGTGTTCAAGCGAAGATTTGCCCAAGGAGGTTTTGCCATTCATTCTTAGTGAAAATGAATGGGCTGGAATTCAAGAATCATGTGCTTTTCTAGAGACAAAAATTACTATGAATTTTTCATTTTCTGTTCAAATAGCATCTAATATGTTTTCAACCAGAAAATTGGTCACATTGGTATCATGTATTTTATTCAATTTGAATTTTTTTAATTACATAATTATTAACAATAACTTTTGTGAATTATGTTTAGCCAATACTGGATGCATTTGTGAATTATGTTTAGCCGCTGGGTTTACTTCATTTCAAGTTTGGCGATGGTTTTGCNTACTATGAATTTTTCATTTGCTGTTCAAATAGCATCTAATATGTTTTCAACCAAAAAATTGGTCACATTGGTATCATGTATTTTATTCAATTTGAATTTTTTTAATTACATAAGTATTAACAATAACTTTTCTGAATTATGTTTAGCCAATACTGGATGCATTTGTGAATTATGTTTAGCCGCTGGGTTTACTTCATTTCAAGTTTGGCGATGGTTTTGCCAAATTCATGGAGGAGAATCAAGCTCAGGAGGAGGATGCTGTTATCTTTGAGCAGCTTGGTGGAAAAGTACTCCTTTATGCAATTTTATCAAATCATGTTCATCTCATTGATTAGTATATTATAACGATCTAAAGATAGGTTACATATATAGTTGATTTTAAGCATGTTTCCTTTATATTGAAAATTGTCATTTCCAATGTTTTAGCCAAAGCCTGTCAATAGAACTATGTTATTGGCGAAACTTGAAAACTTGACATCCATATCCTTATTAGTTAATGATGCCGATTATAATTTAAGTATTTTGTGATTCCTTGATATACGCTTTTGATTTTTTTTTAAAATCTTTTGTTGAATTAAATTGTTACTTTCGAATAAAAATACATCCCTTATAAATAATTGTTTATAAATCATAAAGAATGATATTGTTTTAATTTTTGAAAAATAGTAGGCTATGTAATTGTACAAATCTTTTTGAATCCATTTGAAGAATTGCACCAAATAGTCCTTATTTGAAATCAAAGTTCTTAAAGCCAATTGAATTTATTCTATTTTTTAAAATGGAAATTCTACAATTGGAAAGGCAACTAATAACCTTTGTCTTTATGTATAAATTTGTTTAAATCATTCTATTTATAACATTTACAATGTAGTTTCCTAATTTTTACACAACAAGGTCATCTTTGTTTATTTTTGTACTTCGTTTATATTTTTTCTTTTTGTAGATACCCAATATCTGGCCCAATATCACTAGAACCATCCAGCCAGAGTTCCATACCAACAAACTGATATATGCCTCCCACATCCTCTAGTCTCATGTATAAATACCCCTTCCAGGACAGGTATGGGGACTTTTTCGCTAGAACCCAATATAACATTTTCATTAGCTCGAAAATAACTAACTTAAGCATTGGAGCTTGGGTCATACACCCATTTCTAGGCTTTTCTTTGTTTGTAGGCCCAGAATAGGTGCATCGTGTTCTCCAGTCTCACGTGCTAGTCTCGTGCTGGTCCAAAATAGGCATCGTCATTTGGCGCCATCTGTGGAAAATTTTTTCCTTCCTTCCCAAGAAACAAATCTCATTGTGCGATCCTACTTTGACCGTTATGGACCTCTCTAAACAGCCCGAACACCCACCTTGCGCATCCGAGAGTACTCCCCCACCTGCAAGACCCCATTTCCAACTAGACACCACCAGGAAGTTGCCACCGTCTCCCATTCGCTGAGCTCCTCACAGTCCAGGAACCTCCCAGGAATCCCCCGTGCGGGATAGCGCCCAACAGGCTACCCTATCTTTCTTGCTTCAGGAAATCCAAGCCCTCAAGTAAGAAAGAGCGGCAGACAAAGCCGAGATCGGGGAGCTGAAAAGGTTTCAGCAGCACAGCAACTCACTAAAGGAAACTCCTGTCCGAGAAGGACCTCCGCCACCTCGAGTTTCCCTCCAGGAAACACCATCCCCGACCAGGCGTCAGAGAAGCCACCCAACAGAGGAAGTCATTGAGAGTCAATTTTCTTTTCGAGCCCAAAGCCGAAGAGCTCCCCTGCAAGCATCCCTTCCCAATCAACCTTCACCATTGAGCGGGGACAAGCAGAAGCAAGCTATTAAACATCCATTTACCGAGAACATTATGAATTTCCCTTTGCCGAGCAACTTTAAGCAGCCCAACCTCAATTCATACGACGGGTCTACTGACCCCCGAGAACATCTAGAGAATTACAACTCGGTAATGCTTTTGGTAGGTTCAGCTGAGGAAATCATATGCCGAGCTTTCCCCACCACCTTGCGTTGAGCAGCTTTTCAATGGTTTTCTAGCCTCCCGCCCAATAGCATATCACATTTCGACCAACTCCCTGAGCTCCTGCAGGCTCACTTTTCTACAAGCATGACCTACCAAAGATCTTCAGCCGTCCTAGCAACACTAAGGCAAGAAGGATCCGAATCCCTCAAAGAATGCATGGAGTGATACAACAAGCTTTATCTCCAGGTTCGCAACTTGATCGAGCCTGTTGCCATGCATGCAATCTAGGCAGGGCTTCAACCTGAGCGCTTACATGAGCATCTCACCCTCGATCCGCCAACGAGCTTATCTGATCTCTTGATTAGGGTAGCGAAGCACATCAACCTCGAGGAAGTGCTGGGACATGAAGAGAAGGGCAGAGCAGTCTAGGACAAAAAGCCCTAGGAGGAAAAGAAAACTAGCAAAAAGAGAGAGGTCTCCCACCCGGCTTTGCTTTGACAGCTACACCTTTCTGAATCAAAGTCGGGCCAAGGTGCTCGAAGAAATATGCCACACAAAGTTGGCCCAGTTGCCACCGCCCAAAAAGACTGTAGGAGCAGAGAAGGACAAGTATTGCGCCTTCCACCGAGGACGAGGGCACGACACCAATGATTGTAGACACCTGTAGAATGTCATCGAGGACCTCATCCAAAAGGGGTACCTACAACATTACCGCACTGAGCCCTCGGCATCGGCTCAGCAAGCTTACAAAGAGTATCGGCACAAAAACAGATCCTCATCAAGAAACCGGCCCCCTCGCCAAGAGTGAAACCACCAGGGCGACAGAGCCCCGGCGAGGAATCCCCCACACCAGTAGGTCAACCCGCGGCAAAACATTGTCGGAACTATCCACACCATTGCAGGAGGTTTCGCAAAAGGAGGACCTTCCAGATCTACCAGGAAGAAGCATGAAAGGGTGGCCCGGAAGCATAAAAAGGAGATCCTCCACACAACTGTGGCGAGGAGATCCAGACCACATCCCACTATCTCTTTCTCCGACGCCGACTTCGGGGACATTGATCCCGAGCATGACGACCCTGTGGTCATATCTTATTTCATCGCCAATTATGAAGTGCGAAAGGTTCTGGTAGACCAGGGTAGCTCAGCAGACGTCTTGTTTTATCACACCTTCTCCCAACTCGGTATCCCCACCTCAGATCTTGGAAGCTACACAGGGACACTAGTGGGATTTTCAGGCACGCACGTTGAAGTCAAGGGTACTATCACACTGAGGGCTACCCTAGGAGATTTCTCGCACTTAGCAAGTGCCAACGTTCGTTTCTTAGTGGTAGACTGCTAATCCGCTTACAATGTCATACGAGGGAGGCCATCCCTGAACAAGATTGAAGCAGTAATCTCAACAAAACACCTGTTGCTCAAATTCCTAGCCACTTCGGGGCAGGTCGGGCAAGTAAGAGGTGACCAACTCCTCGGCATAACATGCTACAATGTCAGCCTATCTATCGATTGCTCTAAATCGAAGGGATCAGAAAGCATTGATCTGGTGCCTGCCAACTCCTCCATCCCCATCAGCAAGCTCGACAACTGAGGGGAAAATCAAGACACCCGCCCCGAGCCCAGAGGTAAGCTCATCCCATTTCGAGTGGCAAGCAATGCAAATCAGATAGTTAATGTGGGGACTAGCGTTTCCCAATCAGCACTGAAGAAGCTAACTAACCTCTTAGTGGCCAACGCCGACCTATTCGCATGGACAGTAGTAGATATGTCAGGTATTAATCCAAATTTTATTTGCCATAAGCTTGCTGTCATCGCAAATGCAAAACCTGTTCAGCAAAAGAAAATGGTAGTCGGACCTGAGCGCCAACTAACAATTCAGGAAGAGGTCGCAAAACTGCTCGAGGCCGAGTTCATTAGAGAAGTACCCTACGCAACCTGGTTAGCAAATGTGGTCATGGTAAAAAAAGCCACTAGAAAGTGGAGGATGTGTGTAGATTATTTTGACCTTAACAGGGCATGCCCTAAGGATCCATACCCCTTTCCCAGCATGGACAAACTCATCGACGGAGCATCAGGATACAGGCTTTTGAGCTTTATGGACGCTTACTCGGGGTATAACCAAATCAGAATGCATCCCGACGATGAAGATAAAATGGCCGTTATCACTGAGAAGGTGACCTACTGCTACAGAGTGATGCCTTTTGGGTTGAAGAATGCAGGCGCTTCGTACCAAAGGTTGATGGATAGGGTTTTCAAAAACCAAATCGGACGGAATGTAGAGGTATATGTGGATGATATCTTGTAAAATCACACTCGGAAGACCATCACCTCACAGACCTAGAAGAAACATTCGCGGAGCTCCGCAAGTACGGCATGCGCTTGAATCCTTCTAAGTGCACCTTTGGAGTCGAGGCCAGAAAGTTATTAGGTTTCATACTAACACACAGAGGAATAGAGGCAAAGCGGCACTCTCACGGTTCATGTCAAGATCGGCAAACAGAGCTCATCCTTTCTTTAAGGCCCTTAAAAAGATTAAAAGTTTTGAATGGACCCCAGAGTGTTAGCTCGCTTTCGACAAACTAAAAAGGTATCTCGCTTCACCGCCCATCCTCTCAAAACCAAGGCCCAGGGAGACGCTGTATATATACCTCACCGCCAGTGAGTAGGTCGTAAGTTCTGCCCTTGTCCGAGAAGGCAGTAAAATCCAACTTCCCGTGTACTTCACCAGTCACGTTCTCCAAGGCTCCGAGCTTAGATACCACAAGCTCGAGAAACTCGCATACGCTCTCCTCCTCTCGGCTCGCCGCCTCAAACCTTATTTCCAAAGCCATCAAGTAATAGTTTGAAATGACCAGCCTATAAGGCAAGTGCTTCAAAATGCGAACCTAGCAGGGCGGATGCTCGGATGGTCTATCAAACTTTTAGAGCACACCATTATGTACGAGCCACGTGGAGTAATCAAAGCGCACGCACTGGCCAATTTCGTGGTCGAGCTCACGCGAACGACCGACCCAGATCAAGATGATTACAACACCTGGACACTGTCGGTGGATGGATCCTCCAATCCCAAAGGAGGAGGAGCGGGGATAATTATTGAAGGACCATGAGGCATAACAGTTAAGCAATTCTTGCATTTCGAGTTCCCAACCTCGAACAACCAAGCAGAGTATGAGGCCCTCATCGCTGGTCTTAGCCTGGCCCTTGAACTCGGATCAGAGTCCCTCAAGGTGTTGAGCAACTCTCAGCTGGTCACCAGCCAAGTAAAGGGAGAGCACCAAGCCAAAGACCCCTAAATGATCAGGTACCTGGATAAGGTCCAGAGATTGACCTCGCAATTGAAAAAATTCGAGATCCAACATATCCCAAGGAATGAAAATTGTCGTGCTGACATCCTTTACAAGCTCGCTAGCAGCAAGAAACCAAGGGCCAACCAGACAGTGATTCAAGAAACCCTCCTCAGACCAAGCATCGACCAATCCGACGTGTCCCTTGTGGAGGAGGAAGCCCCAACCTGGATCACCCAAATCAAACATTTCCTCCGAACTAGAAAGCTGCCAACCGAGAAGGCTGAAGCTCGAAAATTCCAAAGAACAGCTGCCAATTACTACCTTGAAGGGGACGTGCTCTACAAACGCGGATACCATCCCCCTTTCTTGAAATGTCTAACACCAGCCCAATCATCTTACGTTCTACAGGAGATACACGAAGGTATATGCGGTCACCACGTTGGGGCTCGGTCCCTAGCAACCAGCGCCCTCTAGGCTGGATACTTCTGGCCGACATTGAGGGTTGACGCTGCCGACCTGGTGAAGAGGTGTGACAGGTGTCAAAAATTTGCACACATTCACCTGGCTCCCCCGTCTGTCTTGCACATTGCTGTGGAGCCCTGGTCATTTTGCAGATAGGGACTAAACCCACTAGGTCCCTTCCCATTGGCTGCTGGGTAGAAAAAATTCCTTATTGTTGCTATTGATTATTTTTCTAAATGGATTGAAGTCGAACCTCTGGCCAGTATAGCAGCCAAGCATGCTAAAAAATTTGTCCAAACTTTCATTATCTGCAGGTTCGGCATCCCTCACACAATAACAACCGACAACGAAGCCCAGTTTACGGACTCGGCGTTCAGACAATTTTGTGCTGACCTCTAGATCAAGTTGAACTTCACCTCGGTCGAGCATCCACAAGCTAATGGCCAGGTTGAGGCGACAAACCGAATAATACTATAAGGACTGAAGAAGAGACTGGATCAGACCAAAGGCAAATGGACAGAAAAACTCCCATAGGTCCTCTGGTCCTACAGAACTAACTCATAGACCTCCACTGGAGAATCGCCTTACAGACTAACTTATGGTACTGAAGTCATGATCCCGGTTGAAATAGGTGAACCCAGTCGACGAAAGGAGCTGTTCGAAGCAGAGCAGAATCAAGAACAACTACACGTGGACCTCGACTTACTCGACGAGGTCAGAGAAAAAGCTCAGTCAGGGCAATAGCTTTCAAACAAAAAATCTCCAAGTATTACAATGCCAAATTAAGCTTAGGAGCTTTCAACAGGGAGACCTCGTGCTCAGAAAATCAGCCATCACCAGGAAACATCTCACCGATGGTAAAGTAGCCCCAAACTGGGAAGGCCCTTATCGGATCCATGAGGTGCTAGAAAAATGGGCATATAAATTAGAAACTTTAGTTGCGAATCTCATCCTGAGGACATGGAATGTAATGAATCTCCGCCTATATATATAATGAAGTTATCCACATCTATGGAGTCAAAGGGCCAATGTCCTTTCAAAACTCATACCGAGCTCCAAAACAAGGGCCAATGCCCTTAAAAAGACCAATGTCCTTTCAAAGCTCATACCGAGCTCTAAAACAACTTAAAAGGACCAATGTCTCCTACACGACACCCATCAACCTCAACCATACACCGTTTAACCATTTAAATGTTTAAGTCCTTCGATTCTGATCAGGGCTTCAGTTTTAACTGTTTAAATGTTTAAGTCCATCGATTCCGATCAGGGCTTCAGTTTTAACCGTTTAAATGTTTAAGTCCTTCAATTCCGATCAGGGCTTCAATTTTAACCGTTTAAATGTTTAAGTCCTTTGATTTCGATCAGGGCTTCAGTTTTAACCATTTAAATGTTTAAGTCCTTTGATTACCGATCAGGGCTTTAGTTTTAAACCATCCAAACGTTTAAGGCCTTCGATCCCGGTCAAGGCATCAGTCTTAAACCATTTAAAACATTAAAGTCCTTTGCTTTTGCTCAGGATTTCCAAACTCTGGCAAACCTAAAACATCAAAAGATAGGTCGAGCACAGACAACATACAAACAATAATACACGACTTTATTAGTCCAATTCTTTAAAATCGGGAAAATACAAAAATTTAAGCAGGCCCCCGGCTCTGAGCTTGCACTTCCTCGCCTTCGGACGCCGAGTTCCGATCATCCCCCGAGTCCTCAATTATGAACTCGGTGTCGTCCTCTTCACCCTCCTCCTCCTCCTCCTCAACCAGCTGCCCATCTTTCACTTTCTTCCAGCAGTCGAAACAATCCTTTTTTAAGTCAGGGGCTTGCAAGAGAGCTTGCTTGATGGCCAACTCAAATCCTCCCTTGTGAGCAGAAGAATAGTTGGCCACCATCATATTCTTGGCTCGCTCCCTTAGCCTTTGTTTCGACTGTCAGACTCGGCCAAAACGCCTGGCCATCTGCGCCCGGACATGTTGCTCTCTAATCTCTGCAGCTCGGCCCAGCTCCTGGGTGATCGCTAAGCTAGCCTTAACCCTAGCCAGCTCCATCTCCGCAGCATCTGCCTTCATCCTCGTCGCGCCCAGCTCCGCCTCTTTCCTCGTTAGAGCCTCATGGCATGATGCGGCTGTAGCTCGGTGCAATTGCTCTTCCTCCTTGACCATCCTCAGCTCCGAAGAAGTCAGTCCGCTTTTTCTCTGAACTTCCTGAGAAATTAGCAATGTCTAAGCCAGGCTATCGGACAGATGCTTCACCAATAGCTCTCTCGGGGCGTCCGTCAGCTTCTTCCTGTCCAAGGGCAGCGCCATTCCATCCAGTCGAGTCCCGATAGGGAACTCCACATTCCAGAAGGAACAGCTGGAATGCCCCAGGTCCTTCTCTTGAATCAGAACAGCAACCAGCTCAAAGACCTTGACCTCAGAATTTGGGTCGCACACTCGACTGTACGTCGAATCTGGTCTCGGTACCCCTTCCCCCTCAGACGTGCGCAACCTCTTCGCTCCTTCCTTTTATTTGGCCCTGGTAGCCACCGGGCTCCCTCCGACCCTGCTTGGAGGAGGAGGAACAGGTCGCGTCTCCTTGGATGTCACGGTCTTCACCGGCTCTGGCGCCAGGACCTTCGGTGATGCAGCTGATTCCTGGTGGTCGGCTTTTGATAGTTTGCGCAGCTTCACCATCATGTCCTTAGGCAATGTATCCTCTGTAAAACAAAATAAGATCGGTCAATACACTTGGCAAACATCAATTACAATTAAACCATGCATACCGACCAATTAAATCCTTGGCCTTAAGAGTGACGGATCGAGCTTTCTCGTGGCATAAGGGGAGGATGGCGTTGATGATTCGACGAGCTTCCCTATCAAACTCCCCTATGGGCCAAGCCGGCTGCTTGTTTATGTACTGGTTCCATTGTAATGGAAACCTCGGCCTCAAATCTGGGTCAAGGAAAAATGTCATCCTGGGTGAGGGTCCTGTTTTCCAGGTCGGAACTATTACTCGGAAGAACCTGTCCTTCCAACCCTTCGCGGACTCCTCCACCAATTTCATCAAAGCCAATTTTGGCCGACTCGCTATATACAAAAACTCTTGTTTGGACTCCTTGACGTCCTTTAAACTAAAAAAATAAAAGAATACATCTGCCCTAGACTCTATAGAAAGCAAACTACACAACCTTTGAAAGGCTTAAAGAAAGCCCCACCCATTATTAGTATGTAGTTGGGAGGGGGGCGGCGTTAATGATACGGAAGAAGTCTATTTCAAAATCAGTCAGAGGTAACTCGGCCCTGGCCCGTTCTATGTAAGCAAGGTTAAAGGTAAAGAAATCATTTCTAAGGCAGTTTTCGCACACTGGGGAATTTCGGGGGCAGGCTTGAAGGTCGTATACGAAGTGGGACCAATCAATATGCGAATAAAACCCTTTCATCTCCTTAATATACCCACTACAGAGAGCGGAAAAGGTATTTCTGATACTTTCATGGGCAAAAAGGGCAGTGGAAGGACGAGCAAGGGTGACGTCCTCGTTGGAAAGATGAGTAGTGGGGACGACCTCGCTACTACCAGAGGAACCCAACCTCCCGAAAACACTAGTTCGCCTATCATCGGCGGAGCCCCTATTATTATAAGGCTCCTCCTCAGGCAAGGGTTCCTTATCGGGGACGGGCTCCCCCCCACAATCTACCTCCCTATCCGAAGAGATGACCTCGATAGTCTCCAAATAATCCATGGGATTAGCACCATTAACAGAAGAACTACTCACCATGAATCTAAAAATACCGACCTTGCAGAGAAAAGAATCTAGGGCTCTAAAGGTTTGAAGAGACAGTTACCTTTAAAAATCACAAGAAGTCCGAGTTGTACTCTTAACAAAGGCAGAACACACTCTTCTAAGTCGCTCTGATCTAGGCAAAAATCATTGGAACTTCGTCAAAAGAGTAAGATGAGGCTCCCCCAACCCCTATTTATAATAAGAAGCCAAGCTAATCGATCCGTTAAATCTATTCACATCCAACAGAGGGCAAGGCAGCCACTTTTCAACTCAGGAAGACCAAACATCATGTCCTTGCTGGTTCTAACACATCGAGAAGCATAAACGACGGCGGTCATTATAACAACCCCCTGAATCACCTCTAGTAAGGAACCACGTGTCACTACCATATGAAGTGGCAGCAGGTCCATAATGACGCTTAGCACATCACCTAGATTTCAAATCCACATCTCACCACAACTTTTTCCGCCAACACTCGACTTTAAGATAGTCAACTAGCTCGTTAGAGAAATCGGACAATCCTAGCTTGGTCGAATAATCTCCCAAACTCAACAAGAAGGGAGGCAAGTGTAGATACCCAATATCACTAGGCCCATCCAGCCAGAGGCCCATACTAATAAACTGATATATGTTTCTCACATCCTCTAGGCTCACGTATAAATACCTCCTCCAGGACAGGTATGGGGACTTTTTCGCTAGAACCCAGTATAACATTTTCATTAGCTCGGATATAACTAACTTAAGCATCGAAGCTGGGTCATACACCCACTTCCAGGCTCTTCTTTGTTTGTAGGCCCAGGATAGGTGCATCGTGTTCTCCGGTCTCACGTGCTGGTCCAAAATAGGCATCGTCACTTTTAATTTTAATTTATTCATTAATTATATTCAAGATGTTTTAAAATAAAAGATCAAATAGTTTATTCCCTTCTCTTGGATTACAATTTGTCATCATTAGCAACTATAAAGTAATATTATTTTCATCAAAGATGTTAGGGGAATTCGTAGCAATCTGAGCATCATAACAAAAGAGATGAAATAGGAGTACCCATTTGTAAAGTTGAAGAGTTTAAATTTGATGTAACAACCATATTAACAAAAGTATTATGTTATTAAAATTAGAAGAATAAATTTACATCAAGGTGAGTACGTGTATAAGCGACAAAATTCCTAAGAAAGGAATAAAATTCAAGGTTTTTGACAACTTTATATAAATTATCATTTTATTTTGAATTACTCCACAAAATATCAAGGTGCAAAACATGTTTACTTAGTAAAATTAATGTTTGAAAGCATGCTAAAATATTAAGGGGTTGATTACATTCCTTAAAAAGGAAAAGAAAATTAATGGATTAATCCTAAGATACCAATTAATTTAAAAGCTAATTTGATATAGATTGAAGATGTACGAGATTAAATTTTGGTAAGGATGAACCTAGGCTAAAATTAAAACTAAATGCATGCCTCTATAAATATAATAAAAAAAACTTCTCTCATTTTGATTTTTACAAAAATAATATTCTGGAATATCCTTAATTTATATAGTGATAACCCTTGCACAATTAGGTTTAGAGAGAGTCTATTAGGGGCAGCACACATATACACCTACATGAGTTGGGCTTTTGAATGATTAAAAAAATAAAAATAAAAGACAAACTAGAACTATCCTTGTGCTAGAAGTCAACATAAAGGGAAGGCTGATGAGCTGCCAAGGCTAATCAAATTAATGAATTTATATCTTGTTCACCAAAACTACTTGCAGCATAAGGTAACACCGAGTCGAACCATTGGACCACTCTAATTAGGGAATCAAATTAGGGAGTTTAATTAATAGGAGGTTTGATTTGCAGAAGTAATCGACAAAAATTAATCAACATAAAGTAATCCACAGAAAGTAATCCGAATTTTAACAAAGCAATCAATCCAAGGAATCAACTAATTCTGATTTTAATCCGTCCTTAATTACAAAAGATTCATTCAGTAATTAACCTAATTCTTGGCCTTAGAACACATCAAGAAACCTCTAATTTATCGAAAAGTCTCTACTGGATAAGCATCCAAAATTCGTTTAATTAGGGTTCAATGAATTAAGCATCCATTAATCCAAATTAACTTAAAGTCCAGAATCCAACCAAGGTTAAACAATCCGTCCAAAAGCTTAGAAACATTGTTTAATCTTTACAATCATCTTTTAACATATGAAATTAAGCAATTATCATATGAACATTCAAATCTGAATTAAGCAACCCAAATCAAAATTAAGCAAAGGAAGGAAATAAGTTCATTAATCACTAAATAAATGACAATTAAAGTAGAATCTCAAAATTAATAATCAGAACAACCAAAACCTGGATTGATCTAAATGATTAGCCCTCCATGTATTCATGAATCCATTACAAAAAAAAATGAAGAAAATAGCTAGAGAGAAAAGAGGCAAGGAAAAATTGTCTAGAATGGAGGTGACCTACGTCTGCCTCTTCTTCTATTTAAAACTATCTAAAATAATTTCACACCCAGATTACCCTTAGGTTAGAATTAATCTCTTAGGCCTAGGATGATAAAGTTAGACCCAATTTACTCTTAACAGCTCTCTAGACTCACCAGTTGACTTCGAGAGGCAATAATACCATAAAAATGCCATATTTTGGAGAAGTAGTCTTCACAAGAGTTGAAGCTTTATTTCACATATTTCCAATGGTACTAGTTTCATGTCCAGATGACACCCACAACCCAACTTAGGGCCCAATCTATTCACCCGGGTCAGGATCCAGCGACAGCATCTCTGTTCTGACTTCCAAACTAAATATGACATGCTAGAAATCCGAATTAGCTTTGGAGCTCTGAATCAAAGTTGTAGATAATTCTCTCAACTTTCCTACAATGTAAGATTAAATATTATTAGATATTTACAACTCAAGTTATGCCCGAAGGACAGAAACAATGTAAAGTTTCCGGTAATGCTAAAAAACACAATTAAGCCCAATTAGAACCCAACTAATGAAATGTGGCCCAAGCTTAATCAAATCAGCCCAAAAGAGGTTTAAGAGACTAAAAATAAGGGTTAATTATTGTATACAAATGTGTTTATCAAAGGCAACCAACAATTTTGTGCTAAACCATATTGCATCTTAAGAGACTAAACTTCTAGGCGTGGTTGCAACTTCCTCAAACCGAGGTGTGTCTTTTTTCTTCTCTATTTCATATGTTTGTCATCCCTTACTAAATTACTAATGTTATAAGCTTTTACACAATCATATAATAGAATGGTGAGAACAAGAAATATGTGTGCAAGAGAAGATTCCCCAAGGAGGTTTTGCCATTCATTCTTAGTGAAGAGGAATGGCTTGGAAATCCAGAGTCTCAAGCTTTTTTGGATGTGAAAAATACCAAGATTATGGATTTTTCATTTGTTGTTCAAATCACACTAGATGTAATTTTGGCCCAAATTTTGGTAATTTTTATACCACGTCTTTTATTTAATTTGAAATTTTTGGTACCTACTTATATATTAACAATAAGTTATTTGAATTATTTTTAGCTAATTCCATATCCATTTTGGATTGAGTACATGGAGCAAAGGGAGGAAATGTGGTACCTCATCTCTTCTTGGATCCTAAAAAGGTGGAAGGTTAGAACCATGCGTGTCCCTCACTATCAAGTTTGGTGATTGTTTTGCCAAATTCATGAAGGATAATGAGTTCAGGAGGGGGATGCCATTATATTTGAGCATTTCGGTGGCAAAGTTTTGTGCTTTGCAATTTTATCAAACAATGTTCAGTTCATTGGTTAGGGTGTTTAACGGTTTACAATATAGTTTACATTCGTGGGTTTTAAGTTTGTTTCCTTCATACCCTTGCATCAAATATAAATATTTAAGTGGGTTTGTATTTGGTTTGTTTATTGACTAAATGCCATTCAATTATGGGTTTTATTTTGCTATTTTATTTTTTTTAAATGCTAATTGATTTAGCTTTTTAATCCCATGATATTACCTTTATTAAACCTGAATGAGAGTGCATATGAGTCCTTCGGCCAAGTCTTACTTTTTGCTAAACCTCTTAATATAGCCAATGTAAAATAGCTTTAATCATAGCTTTGTTCTTTTATATTGTAGCCAACTTTTAGTTTTTAAAGTAAGACAAAATTTATATTCGGTTAGCAATACAAAGGGATCTCATATCATAAAGGAAAATATAGTTATTTTCCTTATCAAAGGTGAATCCAATGAATATTAGTAAATAGGAGAAATTTTAGGGTATTAATAAGTCCAACGTTTTCCTTATTTCTAGACTTTATTCCATGAATTACATAATGCTAATTTAAATCAATGAATAGGAAATGACTATTTCCTTATATGGTTCTGTTTATTGAAGTTTATAATTTCCTTATAATGTGCTGCTTAATAAAGCTTATAATTTAATACATAGAATAGGAAATGACTTACCCTAGGAGACTTACGATTATATTGGCCTAGCACAATTATGTATAATTAAGGAATGAATAAGTACACAATCCCTTATATTATGCAAAAATATGGAACACAATTATTTTGACTCTAATTAAGGTAGTCTTAATAAAGACACTGATTGATAACAAATTATAGATTATCAATGAATAGGAAATGAGTAAAAGTAGCCCAAATAGGTGGATATACCATATTGGCTGATATCACACACAGAGGGATTTGAATTGTTATTTTTTTTCAATCCAATAAAAAAAAAAAAGGGAAACCATACACCACATCTATATATATTGATAGCAACCAAAGTTGTTGTACCACATCTATAAACCGTGCATGACTATTTTAGTAACCAAAATGAGAAACCTTCTTATTAAATTGGAATAAAAAAAGTGTGGAACTATTTAATAATCAATTAAAATCACTAATAATCAAAGTCAAATTGAGATTATTTTCTAGAAGACAATCTTTGAATTTTTAATCCAAACTAATCAATTTGAATTTGGAGATTAAATTATTTATGAGGCTAGGTGACAATCAATCTATAATTAAGCACATTTAATTTAATGTGTGATGAAAATAAGTAACTTCTATACACAATGGAATTCCAATTCCAATAATTATGCTAAATTAAAGAGTACTCAAACTCGAATTGAAGAATTCCCAACAATTAAATAATCAAATTATTATTCTAAATTGTGTCCAAACTAATCTAGCAATGAATTGGAGGATAAAAATATATCTTCATCGATAATGAATTTATTACTTATTTGGGTCACTCTTGATTGTTAATCATTATGACTTTTTTGAAGTAAATATATTAACTACACACACAAAAAGATAGACAACACCCTATTATATATCCCAATTAAGAATGTGAAGGTGATTCTCATAACAATGGAATTGAAAGATAGCATCATAATTGAAATGGGTAAATACTCCAAAAATTACTCCATGTATTAGGAAGTCTAGGAGAATAATTAGGCATCTTCATTAATTATGAAATTACAAATTGATTGGGACGACTTTAAGGCAAAATGACCTGAATAATGCCAATTTTTTTTTTTTACCTAAATAGGTTACTATTAAAACTATTCATTAGAATGGGTTTGTTTTGAATATTTTAATAATGCACTACCAGAAAAAATAAGACACACTATTTCAGATATAGTATTTTCCTTAAAGATCCGCTAGATCGAAGTAGCAAGAATGAGCAGTGAATTGAGTAGACAAACAACAACATGACAAAATGAGTCTTGCTACATCAAAGTAGCGTATTCTTGTAAGTTCCGTTAGATAGGGAAAACAGGACTCTAAAAAGTAACTTTCAAACTAGCATTTTCTAGCAGTGTGACTCTAAGGAAAATGTTGGTTTGTTTCAGCAGGACCATAAATGACTTTAAGGAATCCACTCTTTCGTGATAGCGGGACAACTATTCACTCACGCAGTTTCTGTAGCACTTTTGGAATGTAACGGGAGTTTTTAAGTCTCATTGAATGTAAAGTAGTGGGATTGTTCTATAAATACCCCTTCGTGAGACTGGTTTTTCACATTTGTTGAGTGGTTGAGTTCTGAAATTGAGAGTGAAGTGTTGGAAAGTTCTGAAGTGCTAAAGGAGTGCAAGTTTATGGTACATGAAGGAAAAAGTTGAAAAGCTTAGAAGTTTTTTAGGTACATTTAAATTTTTCTTTGTTGTAGAATTATGTATAGTAGTATTCGAAAATGTTAAACATGCTTAGAAGTATGTAATTTTTATTGTTATTTAGCCTATGTTTGATGTTAGAATATTATTAAAAAATGGGTTAATTTACAAAAAAAATAAACTTTGGTAAACTATTTATTGAAATTGAGTATTGTGGAAACTATTTTGATATGCATTATTGATAATTTAGGAAGAAAATGCTTTTATTATTTTATTACAATGGTCAGATATACAATGGATCCCAAGATGTCATGTAAGAGGGTCCTAAGCCCATTGGTTTGAACTTGAATAATAGATGTGGACTACAATATCTAGAATTTCTTGTCCATCGTAAATTGGTCTTTCAACAAATGAAGTTCTTCAGAATATTATTTATAGATTTCTAATATATGTGAATCCATTATTCTATAATGCTGTTGAACTAGGGTGTGATGATGATGTTTGAAAGTTATGGTCAACATAAATCTCTGGGTGCAATTGAGATATTTGTAGAGGCTAAGATTATAGAAGATGATGTTGGTGGAGATGGTGGCCAATCGGAAGTTGTTGATGCTAGTGGCCTTAGTTCATTTCCTAGTTCATATCTTCCATATAGTCAAACAGGGATAGAAGCGGGACCTTGTTATTAACTAGAGCTTGGTTCATATGGATTCTACTCTGGTTTGACTAGTTCTAGCTGATATTTGCCTCTTATGCCTTTAAGTTCCATGTTTTACCAATGGATTCTTACTTAGATTTGAGTACATTTAAACATGGTATTTAACTCATGTATTTGTGTTATCAAGTGTTTCTCTAGTTGATCAAACTAAATGAAGGATTTCAGGAAGTTTCTGGAGCAAAATCAAAAGAATTTAAAGTGCAAACAGGGGACACGGCCCACACACAGTTGTGTGAGTGCCCGTGTCCAGCATTCAAAAAGCCCTGCTCCAGTTTAATGAGAAACACGGCAAGGATTTGTGACCAACACACCCGTGTTGGTGTCATGTTTGCTGTCCAGAGACACCCTGAGATGAACACGCCTTTAGCATAAGTGAACACGACCATCTTGATGTTAACATGGCCTAAAGAAGAAGAGACACAACTGTGTTGTATGCTGTGTTTTCAGTCTAGAAAAGGCAACTTAAGTGACACGCCCAACAAACATAAGTGAACACGGCCCCGTGTCCAGGCCGTGTTCGAGCTTCTGAAGGTGAAACTCTAGAATTTGAAATAGTATATATATCCATTTAAGAGGGGAAGTAACGAGCTCCGTCTTTTTGGACATCAAGAGGCAAATACCAGATTCTATCAGTTCTTTTTGGACATCAAGAGCTAAAGGTGGCAGCCCAACCCTAAAGGGTTGAAGAAGAAGATAGAAGATCAACCTCTTGAAAGAACTTCATGAAAATGAGTTTTTCTGATTCTATTTTGTCTTCTCTATATTTTGTTAATTCAGATTTTATCATGAACTAATTTGAAAAGGTTTAGATAGGATGAACCCTAGAACTACATCTGCATTCTTCTCCCTTTGATTTAATGAGAATGTACATTTCATTTCTTAGAATGGTCTATGATTATTATTTGTGTTGAGTTGATGAAGCTAGCTATTGATTTAGCACCAGATTTTAGTTTATAGATTGAGAAGTTGTAAATTGAACAAGATCACTTGTAGGCAGTGGGATTTACTTGGAATCACTAGAGATAGGGTTCATATAAGTCTTCTGATTTAAGTCAATGTACTAAGGGAATTCACAGAACACGAGCTAATGCATTCTTGGGGGTTTTGATTAGGAAGATATTTCAGTCAATCAACCTAGGAATAAATGTTATATTGCTTCAGAAAGAATAAGACATAATTCAGGAATTTCCATCAGTCTAAGTAAGGATTTGGTGACCGTTGAGTTAAAAATGAAAGTGCAATGTTTGTTCTAGAGAAATTCTTATTTAGACATATCCTTCTCAATTGATAAATCAATCAAATTTCTTATTATTTTCTTGTCTTGTTTATATTAGTTTAGATTAAGTAATTCATTCATTAAACCACAATTCTGAGATTAGATAATAGAAAAAAAGATTACTACTAATAGCTATAGTTCCTTATGAGAATGATATATGTACTCGATTAAGCTATTCTACAAAACGCTAGGTACACTTGCCTAGAGTGCTTGTAGTGTTGATTTAATTGAATACAATTTTAAATCAAAACATCACTAGCCGAACTTGTATCTCAAAACGAGGTCATGGGTATGAATGTATTGATTCGTGACTAGGTTCGGATGTTAGCATAAGGGTGATTAAAGAATATGAAGCTGGAAGTAGTGAACATAAATGTGAGCAACCAAATATCTGTGAGGGTAACTCTCCTATTGATCCTCTAATCGACACAAATGATTATGAGGAAGGAGAGTACGTGCCAGATGAGGGAGAATCCAGCGATGAGGAGGAATCTGAACAGGTGTTTGATTTGAACATGCAACCACTGGGTGAGGAACTTATATCTGTTGCACCCCAATACGTGACACCAATTCAGTTGGTGCTTCCTCCACATTATTTGTAAATCAATTGGGAAACAATGCAACTAATTGATGATGCTGAAAGAATACCTGGGGTCAATCGGTGACAAAGAGGTGAGGAGGTGCAAGTCGGCCAACAATTTGACAACAAAGACGATATTTAGTAAACTGTGAAGCAATACTCCCTTCACATGCACTATGATTTTAAAATGAAGGAGTCTAAAACTCATAAATTGATTTTGGAGTGTCCTAATTATGGTGCTCGATGCAATTGGAGACCTAAAGCCTGCATAAGAAGAAAGAGCAAAATGTGGAAGATAAAAAACTATAATGGCCTATATAGTTGCACAAATGCCACCTTAACACAAGACAACAATAAACTTGATGTTAAGGTGATTGCGACAATGATTAATGGCATGGTTAAAGAGAATGAGGATGTGCCAATTAAGCTTATACAATAGCGCATGAGGAGTACTTTCTCCTACCAAATATCATACAGGAAAACATGGCTTACGAAGCATAGCATTATCGCTAAAGTGTATTGTGATTGGAAGAAGAGTTACAATCATTTACCCAGATGAATGGCTGTACTGCAAACATATGCACCCTGAATCATGGTAGAATGGTGTCCGGATGATTGGTGGATGGGAATGTCAACGAACAATCAAACAGTGAAGAGATTTCAACGTGTCTTTTGGACCTTTAAGACATGCACTGATGCATTTTGTTTCTGTAAGCCTGTGGTCCAGATTGATGGGACTTTCTTGTACATGAAGGACAAAGGGACCCTGCTCATCGCCTCTTCACAAGATGGCTCTTGTTCACTGTTGTCTCTTGCTTATGCTATAATGGAAGGTAAAATGAGAAATGTGTGGTCATGATTTTTGACACATTTGAGACGGCACATCACTGAGGACATGCAAGATGTGGCACTAATTTCATACCGGCATGTTATCATATTGTCATTTATCAAAGATGAACATGTTAGCTGAAATCCACCAATGGCGCATAATTTTTTCTATTTGCCCCACATGTTGAGCAATTGGAACTGTGCCTTTAAGGATGTTGGTGTGAAGCACATGATATATAGAGCCAGTAAGAATATAAATAAAATTGAGCAATTTATTATCAGTTTATAAATTTGGATGGAAACTGAGGTTTAATTTGATGTTCTATTGTAATGGATAGATGCTCAATTTGAGTCATTCAAAATTGATGAGTTAATGGATGAGATTCATGGTGAGTGTTCGGATGACCATTCCTAGAGGTATACTGATAACACATTATTTTAAACTATTTGTTTTTCCTTATGCTTAGACTTTTAGTGTATGTTTCTGCTGATTTTCATAGCCCATAGACATATTTTGTAGATTTAGACTTGCTGGTGCTTATAGATTTTCACTATATCTTGAGTTACAGATGTCCGATTGATGCGATTTTAGTTTTGTAGGAAAGCTGATAGAAAATGCTACATTTCATATGGAGAGCCCAGAAACTGATTCTCGAGTCTAGACAACTGAAATTTGCATGGAAGCCGTCCAAATTTTCTGCATCTGCCCAACATCAACTTAT
The DNA here is from genome assembly GCA_003255065.1 of Cercis canadensis. Taxonomy (NCBI): domain Eukaryota; kingdom Viridiplantae; phylum Streptophyta; class Magnoliopsida; order Fabales; family Fabaceae; genus Cercis; species Cercis canadensis. Next base: position 81,807 of record QAOA01002502.1, read on the forward strand.
TCCATTCCTTGGGCCTGCCTATTGGACCAGTACTTGTTTATTGGACCAACATCTGCTTATTGAGCTAGCACACATGTCACTAGGGTTTAATCACATTTTTACCATTAAAGATTTAGAAAATTAGGTTTATTTTGTAATGGAGAAACCTAGAGGAGGTAGCCAACTAGTATTTATTATTAAGTTATTTAGAAAAATAAGATTACCACATTATCATCAGAAGCTGCTGCCTCCTGTTGCTGAATTCGATTTTAGACCTTTTGTTGAGTTTTATGCCTTCTATGGAGGGCTAAGTTCTTTTGTAATCAATTAAAGAGGAGCCATACTTATTAATCCAGAGTTCTTATGCTCAAAATTTGGGTTTGATTTAATTCAGTTTGATTATCTTCTTTCTCTTATATTCATGTGATTCAATGGTATTTTAATTGCATGTTTTATATGAATTTAGTCGGTTGATTGGATTCATCAAAGTAATCAAATTGCTAACCATACTTTAAAGGTCTTTACTATATGGTTAACTTGGGAAAATTTGGTTCTTAAATTAATCTGGACTTAGTGATATAGAGCGATTGCCTAGAGTCTTAATTCCAAGATTAATTGAATCCTGAANATTGGACCAGTACTTATTTATTGGACCAACATCTGCTTATTGAGCCAGCACGCATGTCACTAGGGTTTAATCACATTTTTACTATTAAAGATTTAGAAAATTAGGTTTATTTTGTAATTGGGAAACCTAGAGGAGGCAGCCAACTAGTATTTATTATTAAGTTATTGAGAAAAATAAGATTACCACATTATCATCAGAAGCTGCTGCCTCCTATTGCTGAATTCGATTTTAGACCTTTTGTTGAGTTTTATGCCTTTTATGGAGGGCTAAGTTCTTTTGTAATCAATTAAAGAGGAGCCATACTTATTAATCCAGAGTTCTTATGCTCAAAATCTGGGTTTGATTTAATTCAGTTTGATTATCTTCTTTCTCTTATATTCATGTGATTAAATGGTATTTTAATTGCATGCTTTATATGAATTTAGTCGGTTGATTGGATTCATCAAAGTAATCAAATTGCTAACCATACTTTAAAGGTCTTTACTATATGGTTAACTTGGGAAAATTTGGTTCTTAAATTAATCTGGACTTAGTGATATAGAGCGATTGCCTAGAGTCTTAATTCCAAGATTAATTGAATCCTGAATGGTATTTAGTAGGAATTCTAAGTGTTACTGTTAGGGGTTCCAAATAACATTTAACCAAGAATTAAATCAGATTTAGATAATCTTTAGTGAACAATGATGGATTAAGGTTTGGTTGCCTATTTGAGTTGATTACGTTTTATCTTACTTGATCAAATCTTATTTACTGCTTTCTGAGTACTTATTATACTGCATTCAACACAAAACCCCTTATTATGTTCATGCTTAAGTCTTAATAGATTAGTTGTTCTGATGAATCCTTAGAAGACGACACTGGTTGCATCCTATACTACAAATTTGTTGCAATTAGTATTGTAATTTTGTACAGTTCGACATCCTTGGGAAGTGCATTCATTTCTTAGTCATGCAGGGTTTTACAGGCGATTCATCAAGGACTTCAGCCAAATTGCCCTTCCATTGTCTAGGTTTCTCCAAAAAGAAGTGGATTTCAAATTTGATAGGCAGTGCAGAGCAGCCTTTGATTAGCTGAAGCAGAGCCTTGCCTCCCCTCCCATCATGCAACCACCTAACTAGGAGCTTCCCTTCGAGTTGATGTGTGATGCATCGAACTTTGCAATAGGCGTTGTCCTTGCACAGCGAGTGGACAAGCTATCCCACGTGATTTATTATGCATCTCGCACTTTGGATGTTGCCCAAGCGAATTACACCACTACTGAGAAAGAGCTTCTTGCTGTTGTGTTTGCTTTAGATAAATTTCGTTCATATTTACTTAATTCTAAAGTAATTATTTTCTCTGACCATGCAGCTTTGAAGTACTTGCTCAAGAAGCCGGATGTGAAGCCTAGGCTCATTATATGGATGCTGCTCTTGCAAGAATTCGACCTTGAGATCAGAGATAAGAGTGGAGTTGAGAACTTGGTAGCCGATCACTTGAGCTGGATTCCACTGACTTTGGACAGCCTTCCCATCAGAGAAACCTTCTCAGATGAGCAGTTTTATCAGCTGCAAGGTAAAGATCCTTGGTATGCTAACTTGGTAAATTACTTAGTTGCTTCTGAGTTACCTATTTATTTTAAGAAGCATCAAGTAGATAAGCTTAAAAGTAAAGCCAAACATTATGTGTGGGATCATCCCTACTAGTGGAGATTGTGTAGTGACCAAGTCATTAGGAAGTGTGTGCCTGGACATGAGCTTGAGTCTGTTTTACAATTCTATCATACTTCTGCATGTGATGGTCATTTTGGACCTCAACGCACTACTCAAAAAATTTTAGACTCTAGACTATATTGGCCTACCTTATTTCATGATGCATACAGCTTTTGTAAGACTTGTTCCCAATGCCAACGGACAGGAAATATTTCCTGTAGGAATGAGATGCCTCCATAACCTTTACTATTTTGTGAGATATTTGATGTGTGTGGTATTGATTTCATGGGTCCCTTTCCTAGTTCTTTTAGTTTTGTGTATATTCTTTTAGTTGTGTATTATGTTTCTAAATGGGTAGAGGCCAAGGCCACCCAAACTAATGGTTCTCGTGTTGTCTTAGATTTTGTCATGACTCACATTTTTTGCAAGTTTGACGTCTTAAAAGCAATAATTAGTGACCAAGGTTCTCACTTCTGCAATAGGCACATGACTGCTTTGTTGAGAAAGTATGATGTGGTGCATAAGGTGTCAACCCCTTACCATCCACAAACCAATGGGCAAGCAGAGGTGTCAAATAGGGAGATCAAGCAAATTTTAGAGAATACTATCCTACCCAACAGAAAAGATTGGAGCATGCGTCTGGATAATGCATTGTGGGCCTATCGGATTGCCTACAAGACCCTTATTGGCCTGTCGTCTTATAGGCTAGTCTTTGGCAAGGCATGTCACCTTCCAGTAAAGATAGAGCATAAGGCGTATTAGGCCGTGAAGCAGTGTAACATTGACTTAGCTTAAGCTGGATCACAAAGGAAGCTCCAACTGTAAGAACTTGAAGAAATCCGGTTGAAAGCTTATGAGAACTCCAAAATCTATAAAGAAAATACCAAGGCTATCCATGACAAGATTTTGGTGAGAAAAGAGTTTTACATTGGTCAAAAAGTGCGGCTCTACAACTCCCGTCTTAAGCTAATGCCCGACAAGCTTCATTTTAGATGGATGGGTCCTTTTGTAGTGACTCATGTCTTTCTTATGGTGCAGTTGAGATCAAGAATAAGGCAACCAACAAGACTTTTCCAGTGAATGGACATCGGCTGAAACCTTTTTATGAGGGTTTTCAAGAGCAAGTGGTGGAGGAGATGCAATTGTCTGCTGCCCTCTATGAGACTTAAGCCCATAGGTTGTTTTTTTTTCTCCTTCTCTTTTATTTTTATTATCTTGCTTTTATTGTTTGCTTTGTATTTTGCATTGAAAACACTGCAAAAATTTAAGTGAGGGGGAGGGATTAGCTTGTTATGCTGTTTTTATACTTTCTGTTTACTGTTTTTTAAGTTTATATTTCTGTTTAATTTTCTGTTATGTTCGTTGTTTTTTGTTTAATTTTCTGTTTTATGTTTAGTTTTCTGTTTTCTGTGTTTTTAAATTTTTTGTATGTTATTTTCAATTTTCTGTTTACTGTTTTCTATCATTTAAAATTCTTTTGTCTGCTTTCTTTTATGTTTGCTATTTTTTTGTTATGTTTTTAGAATTTTATGGTTCTTTCCAATTAAGTTAAAAGTTGTGAAAATAATAATTTGAAGCAATTTTGATTCTAAAGTTGCTACAACATGAGTAGATAATAAATCTTGCTTCTTGAATTTATGTGGTATGACAACAAATTTGATTTGGATGACTTGATTCTTAGTAGTTTTATAGCTGTGAGGATTTGAGTCATATGTCATGATTCTTTCTTGTGTGTTTTCATCTATCAATTTTTCACTCTAGAACTTGTTCTATTTTTTAGTTGAGGTTACAATTGCACATGCATGCATAAAAGTGATTGAGGCATTCCTTTATTTGAGAAGCTACTTGATCAAATAACTAACCTTGATGTTATCTTTTGATTACCCCTTTTTGAGCCTAATGATCCTTTCTTTCATGTGTAACTCATTGCAAGCCTAAGTGTAAAACCATGTCCTACCCAATCCTTAGGAATTGAAGAGCATTGCATTGAATTAAAAAGGGAGTGAATTCTTACAAAAACAAAACATCAAGTTGTGGTTGAATTGTTAAGTGTTATGCTTCAAAAAAAAAAAAAAAAACAGCAGTAGCAAAAGAATAAAGTTGTTTTGGGAAAAGTAAGAATGAGTTGAAGCCCAAAGTCAAGATGCATGAATTGCTTGAATCTCTCCATAATCATATGCTCTTTGTGATTCCTTGGGTGCTTTAGCCATTTTTTTTTAATATGATTGTCATTCCTTTACCTTTCCCCATAACAACCCTTTAAAAGTCCTTTTGATTTATGTTATGCATGTGACATAGATAGTGGAGATTGAGAAGATGAACAAGCTTATGGTAGTGTAATTTTGATAGAATGATTAGAGAGAAATACTTACCTTAGACACTTCAGGGAATTTAGAGCATATATTTATCTTGTGAGAAGCTATCTACATTGACTCGTTCCTATTAAATGAAATTCTCATGCTATTTGTTCTCTAGTTGTTGTCAAGAGATGTTGTTCCATGAGTGTTGCTATTTCTTTGAGTTTGAATTGTTTTCTTACCTTAATCTTTGTATTCTTGATTTGATTGGAGAGTTGTTTTCTTTTTCTTTAGTTTGATTCTTGTGATTTTGCCCATGAGTGCAAAAAGCTAAGTGTGTGAGAATTTGATAACACATTATTTTACACTATTTGTTTCCCTTATACTTAGACTTTTAGTGTGTTTTCGTTAATTTCCATAGCCCATAGACATATTTTGTAGATTTGGACTTGTGGTGCTTATAGATTTTAATTACATAATTGTTGATTTCTGGCACTGCTTACATTTTTCACTATATCTTGAGCTGCAGATGTCTGATTGATACGATTTCAGTTTTGTAGAAAAGCTGATAGAAAATACTACATTTCATATACAGAGCCCATAAGCTAATTCTCGTGTCTGGACAACTGAAATTCACATGGAATCCGTCCAGATTTTCTGCATCCGCCCAGCATCAACTTATTCCATTCCTTGGGCCTGCCTATTGGACCAATACCTGTTTATTGGACCAACGTCTGCTTATTGGGTCAGCACACATGTCACTAGGGTTTAATCACATTTTTACCATTAAAGATTTAAGAAATTAAGTTTATTTTGTAATTAGGAAACCTAGAGGAGGCAGTCAGCTAGTATTTATTATTAAGTTGTTGAGAAAAATAGGATTACCACATTATCATCAGAAGCTACTACCTCCTATTGTTGAATTTGATTTTAGACCTTTTGCTGAGTTTTATGCCTTCTATAGAGGGCTAAGTTCTTTTGTAATGAATTCAAGAGGAGCCAGACTTATTAATCCAAAGTTCTTGTGCTTCAAAATCCGGGTTTGATTTAATTCAATTCGATTATCTTCTTCCTCTTATCTTCATGTGATTAAATGGTATTTTAATTGCATGTTTTATATGAATTTAGTCAGTTGATTGGATTCATCAAAGTAATCAAATTGCTAACCATACTTTAAAGGTCTTTACTATATGGTTAACTTGGGAAAATTCGGTTCTTAAATTAATATGGACTTAGTGGTATGGAGCGGTTGCCTAGAGTCTTAATTCCAAGATTAATTGAATCTTGAATGGTATTCAGTAAGAATTCTAAGTGTTACTGTTAGGGGTTCCAAGTAACATTTAACCAAGAATTAAATCAGATTTAGATAATCTTTAGTAAATGAGAATAGATTAAGGTTTGGTTGCCTGCTTGAGTTGATTATGTTTTCTCTTACTTGATCAAATCCTGTTTACTGCTTTCTGAGTACTTATTATACTACATTCAACACAAAATCCCTTATTATTTTCAGGCTTAAGTCTTAATAGATTAGTTGCTCTGGTGAATCATTGGGAGACGACACTGGTTGCATCTTATACTACAAATTTGTTGTAATTAGTATTGTAATTTTGTACGGTTCGGCACCCGTCATATACCAAGGATATTGATATAGCAAAGTTGATGCAACAAAGAGACACTTTAGGCAAACAGTATGACCTAATAACGACTAATCTGGTTGAAAACATGAATGATACATTGAAAAGGGTTTGCAACATGTCTATCATTGAAAAATGCACTATATTAGAGCCACATATTACAAAATGCACTATATTTTCATGAGAGACAAAAACTGGCTTAGGCGAGGCTAGCAAGTAGGTCAGCGTGGACTGAGGATGCTGAGAAGAGGATGACCCGCAATAGTTGTTATGCCTCTTCACACCGTCCAGTATTGTTTAATAGGGATACTGGATCGTTTCAAGTAGATAAGACATTTGATTCTATGGGAATGATTAGCAGGCGACTATATACTCTCAATCTAAATGAGATAAGGTGTGGGTGTGGTCAGTTTCAAACCCTCCATATACCATGTATGCCTGCAATATTTGCTTGTGCCTCCATTGCACTCGATGCATGGCATTATGTTGATCTAGTATACTTTATTCGAAACCTGGTCAATACTTGTGGTGTGGATTTTTACCCAATTGGTGGAAAGGAGTATTGGCTAGTTATGGGCAGAATGAAGGTAATCCTGAACCCTGCAATGCTCCGGGCAAAAGGATGCCTGGTTTCAAATCGCATAAGGAATGAGTTGAAAATTGATTGTTGCTTAATTAGGTGTATTTTTTGTTTATTTATTAAGATTTAATTCAATTGGGTCACAAATGTCAGGTATTGGATGTGATTTTAGAGCTGGCAATTCTGGGCCCTCGACGAAAGGCAAAGGGAAGGTTGTAGCTTAACCTTCTCAGACTATGCCTACTCAGACGCCCTTGTTCATTCTGACTTCAGGGATGGCAACATAGTCATCGTCGCCTTCTGTGACACCTGAGATGCCATCATTATTGTCGATAGGGTCACCAACATCAGGAAGTATACCGACCACAGGCACATCATCGTCTGTTGCTACAAGGTTGTCTCATGTGAATCCGCATGCCTTGGACTTGCCATCTCCTAGCACCAAATTATTTAATGGCCGCTTGTGGATCTAGCCACATGAGAGGAATGAGTAAGTTCACTTTTTACTATGTAGTTGTTTATGGTTAATTAATAATGTGTTACCTATTACTAACTTTTTTTTTTTTGCAACTTTATTCCTTCGAAGAAGCCTGTAGACACTATGTTTTATCTAGGTTTTTTTTGTAGTATAAAAAAAATTGAAAAATAAGATAAATTCTTAATTTTTTATTATTGATTTTTATATTGTTGTTTGGGCCTTTGTAATGAAGCAAACCCTAGGCCTAGTCCATTGTTAGTCTAACACATTCTTATGCCCATTTGACCCATTCTTTAATATTTAAGTTTTTACAAATAGTAAATATAATAAAAAAAGAAAAAAAATTATAAATAAATTTTTGTGTCACTAGTTCTAGGAGCACCGATAAGAGACCAAGGAATAGATTTTCTTCTCTCCCTATTGGTCCAAGTCTATGCATTATCTTTTATTTAGCAAATAACTAAATTAAAAAAAGAGAAAAACTAACTAAAAGAAAAAAAGATGGTCTTGGGCGGCAAGTCAAAGAGGGGTAAAATGGGAAAGTGAAACAAAAGAGAGAAATATCTACAAAGGGGGGGCGGGGTGCATGAGAAAGGGCCAAGAAGAGAATAGAGAGAAAGGAAGAAAAAAAGAACCAAGAGAGAGAGCTACGAGGGAGAGGCTTCGAGAGAGATGAGAAAGCAGGGGNGGCTTCGAGAGAGAGGAGAAAGCAGGGTCTCTGGATACAGAGAAGAGAGTGAGACCCATCACTAGGGAGATTTCAGAACTTCTAAGATTTTTGGGGGTAAATTTTATTTGGTTTTAATTGTTACTTTCTCTGTATTATATATGACTGAAATTTTGGGTTTCAATGTTTGGATTATGGCTATGATTTGGTTTGATGACTATGAGATATTTTGGTTGTTGTTTGTGGGTTTCAATGATTCTGCCTTTCTACTTGGTGATTTGGATTTTTAGATGTATGATTAATGTTTAGAACTCTTGATTTTCTCTGGATTACTTGAGTATAATTGCTTCCTAGATTGTGTATAATTTTGTGATTGTTTCAGCTCTATTTTTATTGTGCAATGCTATGTGATTGCTTGCCCATTTTTGCTTTAACTAGTGACTATCTCAAGGATTACTTTTACCCAGTATTACTTGATTATCATGAGAATTTCAAAAATTGTTAGGAGCATAATTGCTTACATATTTTATAGCAACTTAAGCCATTTCTCTGCACTATATTTCAGTTCTTGAGGCTTAATCTCTTGCCTTACTTGGATAAATTTTCAATTGTACTTGATGCACCATATTGCAAATTGTTTTGGAGATTGTCTCTTTGCTGTTTAGAGCTCTTTTCTGATGCATTGTCATAGTTCTTTATCTTTACATGTAAGGGCTGTTTATTTGTATTCTATGAGTTACAGTCCTACATTTCCAAAAATCAGCATGCACACATATCTGTAAGATTCATTCTCTTGCATCCAATTGCACATTTGAGCATTGATTGTGAAGAAGGGGATATGCCAAATCTCTTGGTCTGGTCAAAAGAGTGGTTCCTCCTATTCATTGTTCCCTTGCAAAACAAATGTTAACTTGTTTTGTTATTTCTTTGCAAAAGGTGTAACACCTATCTTGTGGTAGTGTGTCAATTATGTTCTAAGGCTTTATTTTGGGGTTTCTTGCCAATCTATAAGTTAGCACTGGATAAATTTTCATTTACCTATGTGCTCTAATGATCAGAATATTTTACATTTAACCTAAAAGTATCAAAATAGCCATTTTGGGTCTGTCAATCAGCATTGGCAGTACTTGGTCTTTTTTCTCTAGTTTGAGGTACAAAGCTCCAATTTGAGTATTTCTTGTCTCGTTTGACTCGTAAGACATATATATTTTATGTGTGCAATTGTCAAATTTGTTCATATCTCCCCTGCTCCCATATCACATTTCAAGTTAGCTGTTTTTCTATGCTGCCAAGTTGCTTGATAGCTCTAGCAGTGTTTAGTCTTTTAATTCTTTCTGGAGCTGTAGAACTCGGAATTTAGCACTGTTTGTCTTGATAGAACCATAAGACATGTGTCCTCGATGTGTACAAGTTTCAGAATTTTTTAATTTTTTCACTGCTTCCAGTTACAATTTGAACATGGCTGTTTTAGATAGTTGATTAGCATGTGCATTTATTGAGTTTTCTCCAGTTTTATATTTTGATTCATGGCTGTTTTGGATAAATAAGTAGCATGTGAATTCTTTGAATTTTCTTTACATTTGTCTCTTGATAAGTGTGGCAGTCCCGATATATTTTACCTTGCTTCCCGCTGTATTTTTTTTTTTATGTGTTTAGCTGTCATTTTAGTGCATTTTACTAATATGGGCATGTGTGATGGCTATTGAAAAGCTATGTGAGCATGATTTGGTCAATGTTGTTCTGTTATTCTAATGCTTTGGATTAGTATTCACCTTTATGCTATTTTAGCACAAAAGGAGATTGATTATGCACTGTTGAGCTGCTTTAAAGGGGTTGTGTTCTTGTTTGAAATACATGGCTATTCTTTTAGAAAAGAACCCACCATTTTCTTCCTTGCTGTTTTGATTTAGTTTCACTGCTGCCCTCCCCCTATTTAAGTGATTGTTTCTGGCATATTTGCATGCCTCATCTAAATTTTGTTTTAGTAAATTTTCCATGGCTATTTCGGAAATGTTCTGAGTTCATTTCTCTTGCTGTTTTAGGTTTATTTTCACCACTATTTGAGCTATTTTTGGGTTATTTGCTATGATGTTATGGATTTATTTTCCTCGTCTTTTGTATTATCTCTTTTTCTTGGGTTTGCTTGGCATCCAGTTTGAGGTTTATTGCTGGCAATTTTTGTGTTATTTTGGGCTATTTACTATTATGGTTTGGGGGGAGTGTCTTGAATTTTAGGTTGGGGCTGTTCCGGGTTTTCATTTCTCATGCATTGTTTGCACCTTTCTAAAGAGTTTTTAGGGTTTGATTGTGTGTTCTTGGATGAATTTGGGTTATCCCATTTGAAGCATGTGGAGATTAAATCTGAGGGCAACTTAGGTAGATTCCTTTTTAAGTATTTGACTAATTTGTGTTTTGGTGTATTCATGATCTTCTTTGAATATAACTGAGAGTGATTGTGGTCATGAAAAAGTTGGAGGACTCTGCTCAAGAAGGCTTTGCTACAAGCTAAGAGCAAGAGATTTTTTTATCTCACTTTATTTTTGAATGTAAACAAAACCCTTCCCTGAGACAAGTATTGTAATACTTAAAATCATGCATTTGTATTGCATATAAAATATATATTTGTGTCACATAGTATTCGCATGTCCCTTTCCTTATCATGGGAGGAAAGGGTGAGTCATTCCTATATGAGATGTTTTTCTTTATCCGACCTAGGTGAAGGTAGTGCCACCCCGAACGGTCACTTTCATGTGATGAAAGGGTAGAAGGATGTAGGTCTCGGTAGAGAAATCATGCATTGCACGTTTAAATTCTCTATTTTACTTTTGTCAAACATTCCTATAATACATGCATTATTCTGGGGTAAATAAAGTACACATTTCTTGTCATATTATGTTCACATAATTAATTTAGGGTAATCGTCTTTAGATGGATGCCGTGGGGTGCCTAATACCTTCCCCACGCATAAACAGACTCCTAAACCCTCTTTGGTTCGCAGACTATCTTTTTAAAATTAAAAAGAGGTTTTTCAATTCTTCTCTATTTTCTTAATACAATTGATAGTGACTCTAAGTTTTCCTTCAAAAACAAATCCCTTTTTAAAAATCCGTCATTCTCGTAATAGTGACCTCGAGTGCTTTCTGACAAAGTCTGTCAACTATCTTTCGACTATCTACAAGTCGAAGTTTGACGAGGCATGGATTGACTTCATCTCGGTCCCTAGTGAAGTGAAGGAATTATGGTGGAATCAGTTTAAGGTAATAATCATACACAAAGTGTTGATTTGATTTACTTGATTATAATGTTTACTAACTCTAACTTTATTGTTTCTAATGCAGATGAGGTGTATTTAGAATCCCTGGTAAGAGAAGGAGATCCTTAAGATATAGATGACAAAGTGCTCTGATAAAATCCACGTCACATTCAAAGATATACAGAGTGGGAAGACCAAGGGAAAATGGTTAAGCCTGAATATCTTGGCATAATTGAGGGCTATATAGGGATCCCCAGAGTTCAAGATAACCTTGGAGAGGAACACGAAGAACAGATCGATGGATAAGGGTGGTTGTTACCACAGAGGTGGATCCATCACCGTCGCTGAGCATAAAAAGAGGCTGGTAAGTTAACTTAGTACTTCGTTAAACCAGTTCATGGTAATTATCTATTTTTTACTATTCTTTAACTTTAATTGGCTATTTGTAGATGAAAGAATTGGGTA
>QAOA01002502.1:96126-114735 GCA_003255065.1 Cercis canadensis
TTTTTTTTTCTATGTCCCATTATTTCAACAAATCCATAATCTTCCTTGTCAATTGAACCCCCAAATATGGAGGTGGCATATCAACAAAACACATAATTCAACTATTTATCTTTCAATCATCATCAACAAAATGAGCAATCAAACAAATGAACCCATCACTAATACACGTAGTCCATAAATCAAAAGTAAGACACACCCATCACTAATACACGTAGTCCATAAATCAAAAGTAAGACACACTCTAGATGGAATGCTAAGAAAAGTTTCTTTCAATTTTTTCTTTTCCCTCATATAAAGACACCTAATAGTAGCAACTAGAGTGTTCTTACTTATGGGTTTCAAATCAAGATTTGCATATTTGATAGCTTATCTAATCCCTTCATATTTAACAAATTAATAAGAGCATGCTTCACAATAGCTATGGCAATTTTTCTCCAAAAAATCTTTTGGCTTACCTTCTTTGCTCTTAATTTCCTTCCATATTCAATTAACATGTCTTGCACATCAAAATACTTTGCTAACTTAACACAATTCTCAATATGCTTCTTCAAGTGACTAGTACCATTAAGGGCGTAAGGAAACTGAACCAAACCGACCAAAATGAAGGAACTGAACTGAACTAAGCGAAAATTGAGCCAAACCAATGAATTTGGTTTGGTTCTCAATTTTTTTTATCTAAAAAACTGAACTGGTTGGTTCGATTATCGGTTTCAACGAAAAAAAAAATGACTATAAATCACCCCAAACCGAGCATTGGAAATGACATCATTTTGAGAGGTTTTTCTTTATGAAATGAGAAATCCCTCCCTACCCTTTTGCATGATACCCTCTACTCTCGACTTTCTTTTAAATCCTTAACCTCTCTCGATGTCTCCCTCTTTGTTGAAGCCTTCTCTCTCACAAATCCTTAACCTCGTCAGCACTCCCCTTTTGACCTTCGGTGAATCGATGGGTGGTGGTGGACGATGGTTGTTGGTTAGTGAATTGGTGCGTGCGTGGTTGGCAGTCTTTCCTTCTCTCAGTTGCATCCCTATCTCCCTGAGGTGAGTTCTCTAATTCTCTTATCCCAATTTGGTTGTGCAAATTGGTTAGAAATATTGCATGTTATTTTTCTCTGTTCATGGGAACTAGAAAGCAATAGATGGAGCACATTGACAAGAAATCAATCCTCTATTACATGTTATCAAATCCACTTTATTTTTTATACTTCACCCTTATCAAGTGCATGTTTTCTTGATATGTTGTGTAGTTTGTGCTATGGATGAAGAATTTGCAATGATGCCTCTTGGAACAACCCAAACTACGGGAACACTTATGGGAAGTACTCCTACTTCAGAGAGTGTTGATAGCGTGTAAATGGAAATGGAAGGTAGCCAATAAAGCATCGAGGTAACACATAAAAAACCTTCTAGACCTACTTAAACTACATTTGAATGAGAAGCAAAACTTGAAAGAAAAATTGTTTTCTAGTTGTCAAAGGGTTTGCCTTACTATTAACACTTGGACTTCTATTTAGAACTTCAATTATATGTTTGCGACTACGCATTACATTGAGGATAATTTGGATCTTAATAAGAAGATATTGTCATTCTTTCAAGTTACTGACCATAAAGGGGAAACAAGAGGGAAAGCTCTAGAGAGAACAATTAAAGATTAAGGCATTTATAAGGTTTGCACTACAACTGTAGATAATGCTAGTTCAAACAGTGTTGCCCTTACTAGAATGGTTATTTTTAAACAAGCTATTCATTTTACAAATATAGAATGTAAGCAGTATGTGTGTTTTGATTGTCCTACAAGATAGAACCAACTTATCTAATGTTAGAAGTTGCTGAAAATTTTGAAAATGCTTTTGCACACCTTGAGGATGATGAGTCTCATTATTTGCTTTCTTTGGGTAATGATTGTCCTATAAGTTCAGATAATTGGGTGCGTGCACGTGTATTTATCAAGTTTCTAAAGATTTTTAATGATGTTACCTTGAATTTCTCTGGCTCTTTACATGTTACATCAAATGCATTTTTTCAAAAACTGTGTAAAATCCACCAAACCTTGTAGAAATGGATGAAATCTAGTGATATTATGTTGAGGTCTATGGCTGAATCAATGAAAAGAAATTTTGATAAGTAATGGAAAGATGGGGATAACATAAATTATTTTTTGTTTGTGGTTGTAGTGCTTGATCCAAGATATAAGCTGGAATTTGTGAATTTTTATTTTGAAAAAAATGTATGGTAACGAACAAGGGGTTAAGATGATAGAGAAATTAAAGGAGGTTTTGCATAGGATATTTGAAACTTATTCAAGTTTGCATCTTATCCCTGATGACGAAAAGGACTCCAGTAGTATTATATAATTGACTTCTCAAGGAAGTGGTGATGAAGATACTAGTTGGTTGATGAGCTGCCGAGGCTCCTCAAATTAATTAAGTTTAAGGTCGGTTACCTAAGCTATTTGCAGCAAAGGGCAGCCCTAAGTCGAACCTAAGGATTGTTCTATTTAGTGAATCATATTAAGAAGCATGTAAACAGAGGGGGTTTTGTNTATTGTATAAAAAGTGTGTTCATCATTGGTCATTCAAGTTCTTGATGAAAAGGCAGAAAAAACAAAAGATGTGAGGAAATTTGAACTAGATAGGTACATAGAAGATGATGTTAAAGAACATTTTGACAGGTTTGATATCCTTAAATGATGGAGAACGAATAAAGCTAAATATTATGTTTTATCCTATATTGCTAAGGATAGTTTTCCTATTCATGTATCAATAGTGTACTCTAAATCAGCATTCAGTACTAGGGGTAGGGTTCTAGACCAATTTCAGAGTTTATTATTGCCTACAATTGTTGAGGTTTTAATTTATGCTCATAATTGGCTAAGATCCCCTAAGAAGTCAATAGATCTTTGCATCCAAATGAATAAGATAGAACAAATTGAATCATGTAATTCTCTTGGACTTACATTTTGTTTTTATTTTTTATTTTTAGATTGAAATCTAGTTGATTTCTTTTTTTTTTTCTATGATATTTGAATTAGAGAAGTCAACTGTCAGTGTCACCAATGAAGACAAGGATTCATAAAGTGTTTGTGTTATTCATTCAATGGGTAAGTTTTATTTGTATTTTTGTCTTCCATTTTCTAGTTTTTTCTTTAATTTAAAATTCAAATTGCTAATTCTTGCTTTATAATGTATATTTCAAGTTGTAAGAAGTGATTATGAGTGTAAGGAAATGACTTTTTGACTTGTTGCTTTCTATCTTCATTTTGTTGTCTTGTAATTTCTAGTTTGTAATTTCTCTTTAGGAATACTTGAATTTTATTAATTTTGAACTAGATTCAACACTGGTTTATGGTCTATATACAAAAAGGGTCAAGCCAAAGTATCTTTTCTTTCTCTCTAATTGTCAATGTGTAGTAAAATCTATTCTTCGATTGGATTTTACATGAATTTTTAAAGAGGTGCTTGAACTGGTATAGGGGTTAATGCTCTTCTGTTTTGGTGGTTATTTTAGTTCAATTGACTGCTCATCTTAGCTATTATTTGAAAGAAATTTATTGTATAAATAAATGGGGTTTTGAGGCAAAGTGTGCTATGCATTTGGAATAATTATGGGTTTGATATGAATCAAGAGTGCGTGTGTAATCAAATGCACCTGAGTAGTCATCAAATTCACAATCCTTAAAATCCAATACAGTTGGGATATTGACAATTGGCTACTACAACCATGCTATTTGATTTCTTGTATTCACCATATTGTCACCAAAGTGAGTATAAAACAATGAAAAAGCTTTATACCAACATAATATATAGTGAAGTGGCCTTAAGATTGATGATAAAGCTAACACATAAGAATTCAAAACAAAACAAAACTATTGATATGTGATAGTATGTTGTTGTGATTTTATAGGACATGATATTGTTAAAGAAAGAAAATTTCTAAAGAATTATATGGGTAAACCTGATTTAGGCACAAGTGAATTCAATTTGAACTCTAGAGGAATTATAGTGATCTTACATTGCACCACATTGATCAAGAAAAAAAAAAAGCATCAAATGGGAGGCCACCGATTTATTTGCTCAAGCGTTAGCTAAAAAAATAATTAACAACATCAAGCTTTTGTCATTATTAGAAAGAAAACTGGGTCATTCCCAAACTACATCAAAACCAAAAGAATTATATAAACAAGTATAATATTTGCTCAATAGAATGAAAGTATACCTCGAGAGAGATGTCTTTAGATTACTATTGAAGAAGCCAAAAGATGAACAAACCTCCAACAAATAGACTTTTTGAAACCTAAAGAACAAATAAGCACGATTAAAATGCATTAGCAAAATCAGTGTAAAAGGGAAAGAAATTTTCCAAAGAATTATATGGGTAAAACTGATTTAGGCTCAAAAAAATTCGATTTGAACTAAAGAGGAATTATAATGACATTACATTGCACCACCTTGATCAAAAAAAGAAAAAAACAACATCAAATAGGAGGCTACCGATTTATTTGCTCGATCTTTAGTATAAAAAAGAATTAACAACATCAAGCTTTTGTCAATATTAGGAAGAAAACCGAGTCATTCCCAAACTACATCAAAACCAAAAGAATTATATAAACATGTATAATATTTGCTCAATAGAATAAAAGCATACCTCAAGAAAGAGAATTATGAAATAACAAAGGGAATTACCTTTCGAGTTGAAGGAAACGTTAGTGGCCCCAATTTGAAATAACAACGAAGCAAGGATGCAATGTTGAAAGGTTAGTGGCCCCAATTTGAAACTTGTAATTAAGCACAAGTAAAATTAAACAATTATAATAAAACTAATCAATAATAATTTCATTTTAATTATTTCTTTCCAATCTATATATATGAATTTAGAGGTTGATATGAGACTGATTAAGTTACATTTATGGAAAATAACTAAAAATCCTCAAATCAATATTTATGTTTATTGCAAATTTATAATTTTGAATTCCAGTAATTACATTATGCATTGTCATAAATTTGAATTAATGAGGAAATATATTTAATACAATGAATTTTTAATTCTAATTACATATTTATGACATTTTATATTTAATATTTTTGTAAAAAGAGAATTACAAAAACTAAATGCCCTCACCTGGTTATGCCACCTATCAACACCTTGAGGATTAAAAATTGACATGTGTCATGCTCTCTTCAACTTGGATTCTCTTTATAATATATATATAAAGATTTAGATATTCTTTCACTTATTTTTCTTAGCTTTAAAAAGTGCATTATGGAAATGTTTTAGGGAATATTAATATTTCATTTCTAATCTTTCTCTAATTTGATAATCTCAACATAAGAGTTGCTTAAATTTGTCATTCAATGGCAAGTAATTGCCAAAAAAATTTATATATAATAAATAGTCAAAGTTCTGACAGTGACCGTGAAATTAGATGTTCACTAACATTAATAGGCCAGCTGTCCTAGCACCCTCCCAAGCCTTTATTCCCCAATAATAAAGAAACTAAGTCCAAGACTAATCAAGAATATGGAGAAATGTAAATGATTGATGGAAGTGTATACGCGACTCATGAGGTTTAAATAATAAATAACGATATATGACTATAGGTGGGGGACAAGTTTTTTAGATAAAATTGGGAGAAAGAGTTCCATATTGAAGCTCTAGTGCTAATATGAATGATGTCACAAATGGCACCAAAAGATTAAGCATGCAAAGCTATTAGCTGCAATATAAAAAATCGCTATAGCCATCAGATGTTTGACTTTTATTTTTATTTTTTAATGATCCTTATTGGGCAGCGGATACACACTCATGATAATAATATCAAATATCATAACCTTTCATATATATTGTTAACTGCCGAGACTATCAAATTATATCTATTTATAGCCGGTTCATCAAAACTACTTGCAATATAAGGTAACATTGGGTCGAGCCCTTGGATCACTCTAATTACGGAATCAAATTAGAAGGTTAACGAACATGGGGAAGGTTTTGTAGAAATAATCAACAAAAAGTAATTAAAAATAGTAAACAGAATTAAGAAAACAACCAATCCAGGGAATTAAACAATCTTGATTTTAATCCATCCTTGATTACAGTGGATTCATTCAATCACTAACCTAATTATCAGCCTTAGATCGCATCAAGAAGCCTCAAGATTATCCATGGATTCTCTATTGGATAAGCATCCAGAATTCAACCAACTAAGATTAAACAAATCAAGCATCCATTTAATTCCAAATTATCTTAAAAATTAGAATCCAACCAAGCTAAAAAATTTGTCAAACACCTTTGAAACATTGTTTAATCTTTGCAATCATCTTTTAACACATGAAATTTACACAATTATCATATGAACATCCTAATCAAATTAAGCAACTAAATCAGAATTAAACAAAAGGAAGGAAAACAATTTGATTAATAACTAAATGTAGAACAATTAAAACAAAATCTCAGAATTAAACATCAAGATAGTCAAAACCTGGATTGGTTAAAGGTCTAGCCCTCCATGAACGAGAGGGAAGAATTAATTACACAAAAAAGGAAAAGAAAACCTCTAGAAAGAGGAGAGGAAAAAAATGAAATATTGTTCAATTGGGAATGCCCCTTATGTACTCCTGCTCTCTGTCCTTGTAACTATCTAAAACATCTCAATTCTAAGACTGCTTCTAGGTTAAAATTAATCCTTTTTCTCTTAGCTTTAATTGGACACCAAATTTACCTTAATCGAGCTTAGGATGAGAGAGTTAGACTCAATTTACTCTTAATAGCTCTCTAGACTCATCAACTGACTTCAAGGGGCACTAACACCATCAAAATGCCACAATTTGGATAATTGGTCTTCACAAGAGTTGAAGATTTATGTTTTAGCTGTCCAATGACACTAATTTCGGGTCCATAAGACACCCACAGCTCAATTTATGGCTCAATTTCTTCATACGGTCTAGGATCCAGTGACAACATCTCTATTCTGACTTCCAAGTTTAATATGGCCTGCTGGACACCCGAATCAGCCTTGGAGCTCTGAATCGCAGTTGTAGAGATTTCTCTCAGCTTTCTTACAAGGTAAGATTCATGATTATTAGATGTTCAGAACTCAAGTTATACCTTAAATACAGAAGTAGTGTAAAATTCTCAATAATGCTAAAAAATACAATTAAGTCCAATTGGAACTTAAACTTATAAAATGTGGTCAAACTCAATCAATTAAGCACATAAGAGGTCTAAGAGACTAAAAATGAGGGTTAACTATTCAATGTTGTAATAGGGCCAAGGTAAAGGAATTTAACAATATGGATATAACAAGCTAAATACCCTAAAAGAATAAAAGAGCATTGAGGAGGAGCTCAAAAGACAAGCATGAAAATTTTACCTCAATTCCAAGTATGTAAAGCATATTCTTCTTACATATTCCTTCATTTTTCTTTTATTTCACAACTTTCTTACATTTATTCTTTTTCTTCTATTTTTTTTCCACCAAACACTTTGCATATTACACATCAAACTAGACAACCTCCACACTTGTACTATTAGTTGCCCACAAACACAAAGACTCCTCCAATGAAAATGAACCAATGCTCTCACATAAGCATATAATGAGTTAAGACAAATGATAGGTAAATAAGCTCAAGGAGGTTAACCAAAGTGAGATGATGCAATGATGACTATTTTACAAAGTAGCTAAATTAAGAAAGAATGCATCAATCATGTTTATGTATGCAAGTAAAAATGTAACATAAAAAAGAATCAAAGCAAGTTCTAAAGTGATCAATTTCCATGAGTGAAAATCACACAAGAAAGAAAAGAATGGCACAAATGCTAAATTCATCTATCAGAAGGCTCAAAATCTCACAAGGCATGCATTTATCAAACTTAATCACCAATCCAACATCCAAAACCAAGCATGTGAAATTTAAGAAGGAAGACAATTTATTCAATCATGCTATGAACCTTGAATTTTAATTGCTTCAAACTTACAAACTTCACAAATCCCAAAACATCATTGGAAGACAATTAAAAATAGAAAATTGACAAAAAATTAAAAATTAAAAATAGAAATAGAAAACATAATGTAAATTCCTCCCCCACACTTAAATTATATGTTGTCCTCAATGTAGAAGCTCAAAAAGTAACATCCTTCAATTATCATCAATCAATCTAGGACAAGTAAAATAAAAGAGAGAAAAGAAACATCTTTATCAAGTGAGGTAGATGGCTTCTTGTAAGTAGACCTCCTCCACTATTTCCTTTTGAGCTCTCTCATAGAATGACTTGAGGCGATGTCCATTGACTTTAAAAGCTTTTTAGTGGCCTTATTTGTAATCTCCATCGCACCATAAGGAAAGACCTTAGTGACTACAAACGGACCAAGCCACCTAAAACAAAGTTTGCTGGGCATAAGCTAGAGGCAGGAGTTATAAATGAGAACTTTTTGGCTAATGGAGAACTCCTTCCTCATTATCTTATCATGAAGAAACTTGGTCTTTTCCTTGTAGATCTGGGAGTTCTTACAAGCTTCTAACCGAAGCTCTTCAAGTTCTTGGAGTTTGAGCTTTCTTTGAGATTCGACTTGGTTCAAGTCAAGATTGCACTGCTTTACTACCCAATATGTCTTGTATTCAATCTCCACTAGAAGACTGTATGCTTTACCAAAGACTATCTTGTAGGGGGACATCCCAATTGGTGTCTTAAAAGCGGTCCTGTAAGCCCAAAGAGTATCCTTAAGCCTCAGGCTCCAATCCTTCCTGTTAGGTTGGACAGTTTTCTCCAAGATTTGCTTGATCTCTCTGTTGGAGACTTTGGCTTACCCATTTGTTTGGGGGTGGTAAGGTGTGGAAACTTTATGCAAGACTCCATATTTTCTCACTAAAGCCTCCATGCACCGGTTGTAGAAGTGTGAACCTTGATCACTTATGATAGCTTTCAGAATACCAAATTTGCAGAAAATGTGTGATCTAACAAAATTTACAACAACTTTAGAATCATCAATCTGAGTAGCTTTTGCTTCCACCCATTTAGATACATAATCAATAGTCAACAATATGTACAAAAAAAATAAGAAAAGGTCTCATAAAGTCAATACCTCATGCATAAAAAATCTCACAAAACAGCAAAGGCTGCTGGGACATCTCATTCCTGCAAGAAATATTCCTTGTTCTCTGGCACTGTTCACAAGACTTACAAAATATGTATGCATCATGAAATAGGGTAAGCCAATACAATTGAGAGTCCAAGACTTTCCTACCTGTACGTTAAGGCCCAAAATGCTCACCACATGCAAATACATGGCAACAACTAAGAACAGACTGGAATTCATGATCAGGTACACATCTCCTAATAACTTGGTCACTACAAAATCTCAGGAGGTAGAGATCATCCCATTCATAATACTTAGACTCCCTTCTCATTTTATCATTTTGAGCCCTAGTAAAACATGCAGGAAAAACATCAGCAACCAAGAAATTGACCATATCTGCAAACCAAGAAGAGGTTTTCTTACCTTGCAGCTGTAAAAGTTGCTCATCAGGAAAAGAGTCATGGATGAGAAGGGGATCTAAGGCTCTCTCAATCCTGCTCAGGTGATCAGCCACCAGGTTCTCTGCTCCAATCTTATCTCGGATCTCGATGTCAAACTCCTGGAGTAGCAACATCCACCTAATCAATCGTGGCTTAGCATCAGGTTTTTTCAAAAGAAACTTCAGAGTTACATGATAAAAAAAACACTACAACTTTATAATCAAGCAAATATGATCTGAACTTATCTAATGCAAACACAATAGTTCAAATTTCTTTTTCTGTGGTTGTGTAATTTGCTTAAGCAACATCCAAAGTTCTTGAAGCATAGTAGATTGCATGGGAGACTTTGGACACTCCTTGTGCCAAGATAACTCCTAAAGTATAGTTAGAAGCATTACACGTCAACTCAAACAAAAGTGTCCAGTTAGGTGACTGAATGATGGAGGTACTAATCAAAGCTTGCTTCAGACGATTGAAGACTTCCTTGCATTTCTTGTCAAATAGAAACTTCACATCTTTTTGTAGAAGGTTGGAGAGCATAAGGGCTATCTGGCTGAAATTTTTGATAAAGCGCCTATAGAAACCTGTATGTCCAAGAAAAGAACGAACTCTCCTTACACATATGGGGTAAGGTAAACGGGTAATGACATCTATTTTCGCAAGATCTACCTCAATTCCTTTGCTAGACACTATATGACCTAAAACTATACCCTGGTCTACCATGAAATACATTTCTCAAAATTTAGAACAATGTTAGTTTCAATGCATCTATGCAGCACTCTAGATAGACTATCCAAATAGGAATCAAAAGAATAACCATAAACAATAAAATCATCCATAAATATCTTCATGCACTCCTCTAGAAAGTCAAAGAAGATACTTATCATGTACCGCTAAAAGGTACTAGGGGCATTGCAGAGGCCAAAAGGCATTCGCCTGTAAGGCAAAATGCCAAAGGGACAAGTGAAAATGGTCTTCTCCTGATCCTTAGGTGCAATGTGGATCAGAAAGTAGCCAATGTAGCCATCCAAGAAGTAATATTGTGATTTCCCTGCCAATCGCTCTAGCATCTGATCAATGAAAGACATGGGGTAATGATCCTTCCTAGTGGCTTGGTTAAGCCTTTTATAATCAATGCAAACTCTCTAGTTGTTCTGCAATCTGGTAGAGATCAACTCATTATTCTGGTTTGCTACCACTGTAACATCGAATTTCTTCGGGACGACCTGCACTGGGCTCACCCAGTTATTGTCAGATATGGGATAAATTATGCCAGTCTATAGTAGTTTGGTCACCTCTTTCTTCACCACGTCCAAAATCAGAGGGTTTAGTCTCCTCTGGGGCTACCTCACTGGTTTAACTCTATCTTCAAGTAGTATCCGATGCATGCACATAGAAAGGCTAATACTAGGAATATTCGCAAGAGTCCATCCAATAATTTTCTTGTATTCTCTTAGAATTTGTAGCAATCTCTCCTCCTATTCAGCAAGACTATTGGCCACAATTACAGGAAGCTGCTCATCATCTGCCAAATATGCATACTTCAGATGCTTAGGCAAATGTTTTAACTCCAATTTTAGTGGCTCCATTTCAAAGAAGAGTAATCTAAGGGTTGCAATGTTTCTGCAAACTAAATTTCCTCATAATCAGCAACTACTGCATAATTTGTAGAAACAAAATCATCATCTCTCAAGAATGTAGAAATCTTAGCACAAATAGCATATATCATATCACCATCACAATCAGTATATAAGTGACACTGAACAGAATTCTCTAAACCAATAAAATTAGGAAAGTCAGCACACAACTCATCATATACATTCTCAACTAAATCATCAATTAAATCAATATAAAAAAACATAATGCTCTTCCATGGGATGCTTCATAGTATCAAAAACGTTAAACTGAATAATAGAATCTCCAAACTCTATGAATAGAGTTCCTTCATGCATATCGATATTGGTCCTCTCTGTTTTGAGGAATGACCTCCCTAGAATAAGTGGAGTCTTGCTTGATGGTGACTCCCCCTCCATCTCCAAAATATAAAAATCTACAAGAAAGATCATCTCATCAACCCTTACCAACACATCTTCGATTAATCCAGCTAAGTACGCACCAAAAAAGAATACTTTATATTCATAACGAATTAAAAATCAAATTAAATTGAAAGATGAAGACATGTTGGCTGGAAAACATGTGAATTCCAAATATAAATAATTAATTAATAAGCTTATTATTACCTCTCTAATTTGTTTATACCAATTTATTGTAATTTGAAATGTAATTAAACTATAAATAATTAGGTAACTATAAAGTGATTTTAGTTGTTTCACCTAATTATTCTCCAATCAGCCCTTAGATTCAAAATAAATAGTAAATGTAATTATTACAATCAGCTCCAATTTAGGTGATGAAGGCATTAAATTTTTGAAATTAGACATAATATTGCTGCTAGAGTTTCTTATGTTCATTATCCTTTGGTGTATAAATATATCACAAACCCATGGCTGCCTCCTCCCATTGTCCATGATGTCTCTATGACCACAAACTAGATAGGATTATAGGAGTTGCCTCCATTTTGTGACACAGATACTCAGGTATGTTATCCTCTCTTCATTCTCATAATTATTAGTAAGCTACTAATATCACATATCATGTTCTATAATATCACAACAACATACTATCACAAATCAAATATTATGTTTTGTTTCGAATTCTTATTTGTGTTAGCTTTATCAATCCTAGCACCACAACTATATAAAGATAGGAGAAGGACTATTGATTTGGTTTCAGTAGCAAATCCATAGGATCGACGGTGGACCATGTGTTACTTGAATGACCACATAATCCTTGGTTATGGTGTATCAATTTGATGTGGGTTGGACAAGTATATAAAAGAAAATAACTTAAAGTTTGGAGATGCGATTTTCTTTCAATTTGAAATTTACTGGCATCCTCTAATTTAAGATTGTACATGATGAGTTTGTTGTACCGAGTGAGACAACGGGGAAAAAAAAAAAACTTCATTTTTAAGGGGGTACCCATTTAGTTTTGTGATTGACTTTGTAATTTAATTATATACTCCTATTATCTTTACAATAAAAGTTTACATCTATTTTATTATCCATACTCCTAAACTTAGAGTACATATACTATTTTATTCTTCATTGTCTATGCATGTAATGGTCCAAAGTCCACGAAAAAAAGTGCCTAAAATTGTATTATAAACAGAAATGACAAAGATTATATCACTAACTTACTTTAGCTTCAAATTTGTTGTTAGAAAGGATGTTTAAAGAATGAATGACTCATAGAGTCATGCGTCATTGCCCTAAATAATTTAATAAAGGTCAAAATGACAACTAAATTTGAATATACATTCAAAAAAAATCTTAAAATAATTTCATACCAAAATTTTAAAAAGTTCACCTCTTTGAATCTGTTAAGTAGTGAACATGACCATACATAATTTTTTTTTTCAAAAAGTAACTATCAGCGTTGTTCATATATGCGGTTCAGATTTTAAAATGTACTACATATATAGCTAAAAGTTTACCTTCATACACTTGATGTTGTGGTGCCCATACGGCGTATATAAGATCACTTTATGCTGATGTCCTAAGAGAGCAATGCTTATGTTGGAATGATATGGTAAAGTGATATTGCTAAAGAAAAAAAAAAATCCCCTTTTAGACAAAGTATTCAATTATTCAATTTTTTTGTATTTATGGAGAGGGTGTTACTAATTGACATCTAATATAAATGTGGCAAAAGAACCAAGTTAGTTACATGCATCATGTCATTTGTCACTCGAACAAATACACCAAAATTAATTTGTACCTGCTGTCATAATGTACCCAAAGGTCACTATGACGCAAATGACGAACTTAAAAAAAAATATTTAGTTTTCGAAAGAAAACTTGTAGTCACCACCAATTATATTAGAAAAATGGGAAACAATTGAAAAACTCATTTTTTAATTAAATAAATAAAAATTTGTCTGCGAACCAAAGAGAGTTCGGGAGTCAGTTTGTGTATGGGGAAGGTGTTAGGCACCCCACGACACTCATCTACAAGACGATTACCCGAAATTAATTGTAAGAATCAAAAAAATAAAATGGCCAAAAGACATATTTTATTCATCCCTAAAATAAACTACACAAATGAAAAAAAAATAAAAATGTTGGTAACAAATTTAAATGTGAAATGCATCCGACTAACGTGCCCTAAATCCTTCCACTCGTTTCTCGCATATGGCACGCTCCGGGGTGACGCTTATCCTTATCTCTTAGATAAGGTGAGCCACCTGATATGTAGATGGATCGCTCTATCCCTCCATTATAGATAAGGGGCCTATGGATACTAAGCGACACAAATATATTTTTTATATGCATTGCAAATGTATGATTTTAATAATTACAAGATTTTTCCTTGTACAATGGGAGGAGATTTAAATTACATTCAAATGAAAAAAAAAAAAGGTTGCATATTCGCTTAAGGACTCTGATCATTCTCACATCTTTTAGCTTGGAACAAGGGATCCACTTATGTACCAGATGGTCTCACCAATGTCCATAAAGAGGGAAAAGGAACTCATGCACTCATGGATGTTGTAATTAGTAAGAAGACAAATAAGAGAGATATTAACTCAAAATAGTGTAGAAATAACAAAATGAAACAGAACCCAACACAAAACCCAGCAAGAGTTCCCAGAAAAAATCAACACCCAAACTTTAACTGTAGCATATAAGAAGACAAGTTTGCATGTGGTGAGTGACTTGAGACACTTTAGAAAATCAAGACAAGCGCTTAGTAAAGATGAAAAAGAAACAAACAACAATGGAAGCAATTAGAACAACAACAACAAAATTAAGAATAAAAGGAACCTAATCAAGAAAGAAAAAAATAGGACATATTTGAATCAACAAGAACAAAAAATTTCAAGCACAAGGAATGAGTAATTTACGAAGCAAAGGATACTAGGAATTGACAAGCCACTTGAAAATTAGCTAAATTACCAAAAAGTAACAATGATGGCTAGAACAGGGCAGCAAGCATTTTCCACCAAACTTAGCTAATTTTTTGACAAATTTCTAGCCCTCTAGGCTTAGCTAACAATGGCCCTTTGGTTCTTGCACTTGGCAACACTTTTTTCTTTTCATGGCTTGTCGGTTTTAGACCTCAACACTTAATCTTTCAATTCTGTTTCTTTCTTGCTCATAATTTTTCTTAGTACTTCATTGAGTACTTGGCAATTTTTTTTTATCACACTTCATGAACAATTTGGTCCAGCCAACAAGATTAAATTAAACAACAATGAAGAAATTAAGCTAGCTAAAATTAAGACTATGCTAGGAAAATTGCTAGTTACCCAAAGAATACAAAATTCCAGCCACTAATCAAAGTATATTCCAAGGTATCTTAGGCAACTTCCATGAAGCTTCCCTTAGGACACAAATGGAAGATGGAATTAACTGAATTGAGGTAGTTGCTATAGGATTCAATGGGCATTAACAAATTTGTCAAGCTGAAACTCCAATGGAGTCATTCAGCCAAGGGATTTTTTTTTATTTGCATAGAAATTTAATCCAAGCATAAAATTGGTTGGTTCTCAAGTAATCCTTGGAGGTTTTGAAGCAAACCCCCACCAAAAACTCAAGGGAAACCATCAATCCATGCTTGACCAATTAGCAAATTAATTTTTCTAGCAAGAACACCCAAAAACCAAATTGGGAATATGAGGAAACAGCCCAGAATATTCAGGGTTACAACAAGGATTTAACACCACACTTAATCTATAAATACCCCTAACAATAATCAAACAATCCCTAAATGAATCAATAAGAAATTCAAGGGATTCATGGACATGAAGGAGGTGGTTTCAAGCCAAAGTTACCCAGAAAATTTCCAGCCCCTCAAACAATTCAAAATCATGCAAGAAATAATCAAATAAGAAGGATTCTAACATGCCCAAGCCAAGAAATCAACAAAATAAGCCAAGAACATCATGAGTGAATTTTGGCCAGCAAGAGGAATAATCTAAATTCTTTCTATTCAATCATCTAAATATGAAATTTCAAGAGGGGAAATGAAGAATATGTAGGAAACAATTGAAATCAAGCACTTACTTAACAAAAGTCCACCCAGAAATACAAATTCAACAAGATCAAAGGGTAAAAAATGAAGAACAATTCCCAGAAATTTAATCCAAGCATAAAATTGGTTGGTTCTCAAGTAATCCTTGGAAGTTTTGAACCAAACCCACAAAAAACTCAAGGGAAACCATCAATCCATGCTTGACCGATTTGCAAATTAATCTTCCTAGCAAGAACACACCAAAACTGAATTGGAAACATGAGGAAACAACCCAAAATATTTAGGTTTACAACAAAAATTTAACACCACACTTAATCTATAACATACCCCTAACAATAATCAAACAATCCCTAAGTGAATCAATAAAAAAAAAATCAAGGGATTCATGGACATGAAGGGGTGGTTTCAAGTGAAAGTTACCCAAAAAAATTTCAGCCCCTCAAACAATTCAAAATCATGCAACAAATAATCAAATAGAAAAGATTATAACATGTCCAAGCCAAGAAATCAACAAAACAAGGAGTGAATTTTGGCCAGCAAGAGGAATAATCCAAATTCTCCCTATCCAATCATGAAATTTCAAGAGAGGAAATGAAGAATAGGTAGGAAACAATTGAAATCAAGAACTTATTTAACAAAAATCCAACCAGAAACATGAATTCAACAAGATCAAAGGGTAAAAAATGAAGAACAATTCCCAGAAATTTTTTTATTAATTTTCGGATTTAATGAAATCTAAATAACGAGAAAGCATAAATGATAGATAGCTAACCTCTTGGAGCCAAGAAACTCTGATACTAAATTCCACCTTCAATTTTTCTTTCTCCTTCCTTGTGAATGGTTTCTCCTCTCCCTTTCAAAAACGGTTTTCTCTCATTTCTCCTTCTGTTGAATGATTTCTTCTTGTATGCGTATAGATGTTTTCTCTTTTTCCTCATTTTCTATTTTGCCCCCAATGTAACTGCCGCCCAGCCCTTTTTCTTTTTTTTTTTTTATATTTGCTTTATTTACTTATTTGCTTAGTTATTTACTTAAAAAGATGATAATTCAAAGATTAGACCAATGGGGAGAGAAGGAAATTCATTCCTTGCTCTCCTATTAGCTCCCTTAGATCCAATTATGCCAATAATTTATTTACAAAAATGTAGTTATATTTTTTTTTCTATTATTTACAAAAATTAAGAAAAATAAAACATGAGTCAAATGAGTTTAAATAAATAAATAAAAATGGGCATAGTTGACAATGAATTGGGCTTAAAGTTTCTTTAATCACAAAAGCCCAAACAATAAAAAAAAACATTAATTAGGAATTAAGAATTTACCTCCCTTTTTTTTTTACATTTTTAAACCATGAAAAGACCCGAACAAAATACGATGTCTACACCTACTGCCACCAATTATTTTGTATGTAGCAACTTAATCCAACCACTTACATGTAAGATCATCCCTTTTTCAATATTTTATATGCATGTAAGGATACATTCTTTTCGATGATAAAATGACATTTTCCTTTTGTTATCCATACTCCTAATCTTTTTACCACATATAATATTTTATTCATCCATACTCTTAAGAATATAGGTAAAGTGATCTTGCTATAGAGAGAAAAAGTATTCCCTTCAGAAAAAAGTATTCAATTTTTTTTGTATTTGTAGAGTATTATTAAGTGATATCTAATAGAAACGTAACAAAAGAACCAAATCAGTTACATGCATTCTATCATTTGTCACTCCAACAAATACACCAAAATTATTTTGTAC
The DNA here is from genome assembly GCA_003255065.1 of Cercis canadensis. Classification (NCBI taxonomy): domain Eukaryota; kingdom Viridiplantae; phylum Streptophyta; class Magnoliopsida; order Fabales; family Fabaceae; genus Cercis; species Cercis canadensis. The sequence goes on from QAOA01002502.1 coordinate 113,495, forward strand.
TTGCTGCCACCAATGACTTACCTTAAGGGAGCAATACTTATATTAGAAAGTTAAGGTAAAGTGATCTTGCTATAGAAATAAAAAGTATCCCCTTTCAGCAAAAGTATGGAATTATTCAATTTTTTGTATTTTTTTTTTTTGGGAGAATGTTACAAAGTGACATCTCATAGAAATGTCGCAAAAGAACCAAGTCAATTACATGTATTTCGTCATTTGTCACTCCAACAAATACACCACAATTTGTTTGTGAATGCTACCAATAGTTAATACTTGCAATGATGGGTCCTGTATTAGAGAAATTCCATAACTCACACTTCATCCTCTTTTTTTTGTGTTGCATGCGTACATGTCTATATTTTATTTCTTCTCTTAATTGCATTTATTATCAACACTTTAAAGAAAAGTATATTCTCACATGTACGAATAGTGAAATTATGTTAATGTTGCTTTTGGTGAATGACAATTTTAGGACAAATATTTCTCGTTACTTAGGGACTAAACATTGATTTAGTGAGTCAAAAAAGTAGAAAAGAAAGTAAGGACATATATGACATACTGCTTTTGAAGGCAATATTCACAGAGCAATGGTAGAATAGGTCAGAGATGGGCTAGAGGAGTGACCCTAAACCAAGCTTTTGAGTAACCATTTTTTAAAAACTAAAAACTATTGACCATGTTTCCAAACATTTTTTCCTTTTTCTTCATTTTTTGTTTTAAAGACTAAATTAGTTCTGAAAACAAGTAAACAAACATGATGTGAAGTGTCTTAATGCATAACTTTTTAAATTGAAGAAAAATGCCCTAATGATAAAATGTTAGTTGAGGAGCACCTTAGGGTACATTAGTACATAACCGAATAGAATTAACACAATCCATTTGTTGGTTATAGGGATATGAGAGACATGTCACTCAAGCTCTAACTCTTATGCACTTGAGTCTGTAATTCAGAGAATCAATAGGTGTAAAGCTTCCATTGCCAAGGTGAGTAGACCTGCTGGCACTCCAACAAATACACCAAAACTATTTTGTAGCTGCTACCACAATTTTTTTTTGCATGTAGCAACTTAATCCAGTGGCTTACACATAAGACCATCTATGTATTCACTATTCTATGTGCATGTAAATATATATATTTTGGGATGATAAAATGTTATTATCTTTTATTATCCATACTCCTAACCTTTTAGCACATATAACATTTTATTCATCATTGTCTATGTGTGTAATGGTCTCAAATCTAC
>QAOA01002502.1:114746-135513 GCA_003255065.1 Cercis canadensis
AAAAAAAAAAAAGTGGCAGGTAGTGTATAAAATGGATCACATAAGGCATATGGTTCAGATTTTAAAATGGACTACAGTCAGCTAGGTAGTGTGTGTGTGTTGTATATATATATATAGTTATTTTTTTTTTCTAAAAATACTTTACCAAAAGTTTACCTTTAGGTGTAGTTAAAAATAAAAATGGAACACATCATATCTGTGATTGGTAGATATATTGTTTGGCAATCAATTAATTTTATGGAGATTTGAATGAATGATAAACTCTATCCCAAGGATATTTGTATAAATTATAATAATTCCTAGAAATTAGCTATTTACCTTTCTAACGTCAATCATTCCAAGAAATAGATTGCTCGAATCTCTCCTTAAATCATACGAAGGCTTGGTAAGTTTTTTAAGAGACTTGATTTTTTACAATAATCATACTAATATGGCCTACATAATTTTTTGCAAGAAAAGCTCATAAGAAATTAAATTATGATTTTAAGGAGATATTCTAGTAGTCTAAAACGATTTACACTCATATGGTCTCCAAGATTTACACTCATATAACCAATCACCTAAACTAAAGGAAAGAACTGAAATGAAATCATTACTAATTAGTTTTATTATAATTGATTAATTTTACTTGTGCATAATTACATGTTTCAAAAATTGTAGCTAATCATCATAATTATAGATTTTAGTTGTTTCTCCTAATTATTTTTCAATCAGCCCTCAAATTCAAAATAAATAGTAAATAACATATTAGGGGGACTTGCTAATTTGAGTGATTATAACTATTCACTTAAATCATAAAATGTTACAAAACGCAACAAAAAGATTGGCCCATCTTGGAAATAACATATTAGCGTTCCTATCTGCTATGCTTTATTTTTACTGTATAAATAGATGCCCCAATCCTCCTCTTGTGCATGTACCAGAATTCTCTTCCTTTCAGCATTGCATTCTTGCTTCGTTGTTATTTTAGATTGGGGCCATTAATGTTTCTTCAACTCAAAAGGTAATTCCCTTTATTATTTCATAATTCTCTCTCTTAAGGTATGCTTTTATTCGGTTAAGTAAATATTATACTTATTTATATTATTCTTTTGGTTTTGATGTAGTTTGGGAATGTCTNATGTTACAAAAAGCAACAAAAAGATTGGCCCATCTTGGAAATAACATATTAGCGTTCCTATCTGCTATGCTTTATTTTTAGTGTATAAATAGATGCCCCAATCCTCCTCTTGTGCGTGTACCAGAATTTTCTTCCTTTCAGCATTGCATTCTTGCTTCGTTGTTATTTTAGATTGGGGCCATTAATGTTTCTTCAACTCAAAAGGTAATTCCCTTTATTATTTCATAATTCTCTCTCTTAAGGTATGCTTTTATTCGGTTAAGTAAATATTATACTTATTTATATTATTCTTTTGGTTTTGATGTAGTTTGGGAATGTCTCGGTTTTCTTCTTAATATTGATAAAACCTTGATGTTGTTAACTCTTTTTTCTACTAAAGCTTGAGCAAAAAAATTGGTGACCTCCCATTTTATGCTTTTTTTTTCTCATCAAGGTGGTGCACTGTAAGGTCATTATAATTCCTCTTCAGTTCAAATTGAATTTGTTTGTGCCGAAATCAGTTTTACCCATATAATTCTTTAGAAATTTTCTTTCTTTTAATTGTGCTTATTTGTTCTTTAAGTTTCAAAAAGTCTATTTGTTGGAGGTTTGTTCATCTTTTGGCTTCTTCAATAGTAATCTAAAGACATCTCTCACTTGAGGTATGTTTTTATTCTATTGAGCAAATATTATACATGTTTATATAATTCTTTTGGCTTTGATGTAGTTTGGGAATGACCCGGTTTTCTTTCTAATATTTGATGAGAATCAAGGCAGGACCAACAAGGCTTCAAATGATCCATTGCACATACACGAAGGCCCAATCACAAGAGCTCGAGCAAAGAAGATGCAAACTACTTTGAGTTGACTCATTGAGAAGATTTGTGCTCAAATTACAAGTCAAGGAGCAATACATGAAGAATTGGGCCTAGACGGAACCCGAGGGATCGTGTGCTTTATCCAAGCAGATGAAAAAGCATACGTGCTTAAGAAGGGCAAAATGTCAACGCCTTAGCACCGCACCAAAGCACCTAGGCACCCAGAGAGCTAGCGCCGCAACGCCTGGACATTTTCTCCATATGCTTGTTTTTTGTTTTGGGTCCGAGTTGGGCTCCGTATGTTGGCCATTTTGGGCCTATTTTGATGTAATCCAAGGTAGCAACATCAAGGACACCAAGGAGGCTGAGGCTAGGGTTGAAGTTGAAGGTCCTTTGACAAGGGTACAGACCAAGAAATTACAAATCAATGTGGAATTGTTAATGCAACAAGCTTGCAAGGAGTGGAACACCCATGACTTGGAGGGTAGGAGTGAAGATCAAGCTAAATGGATTGCTTGCATTCTAGCTACATCAAGTGAAGAGTGAAGACTTTAGCTCATAGTTATTTGGTCAATAGTCTTTGTAATTTTTTATTATTGTTGGGCCAAATAATTGTGTACTTAGGGTCTTTATTTTGGTTAGTGTTATTTGTAATAATGGCCATATTGAACTTCTACTTTAGGGCCGATTCTGACTAAAGCCATTTAGGGCTTGTTTAGTTGGGTTTAGTGCTTGTCTAGTTGGGATTTAGGGTCTTGGGTCAAGTTTGAGTTTGGATACCCACCCAACTCACTAAAATCGACCCATAAACTTCTTAAAGAGCTGAATGCCTTTGTCTTCAGCATTATTGAGAATTTATCAAAAAACTTTGAGTGGTTTCTTTCCTTTTCTTTCTATGGAGAGTTGTGAACTAGCTAGGGTAACACTAGCTTAGGGAACTTGAATCTTATCACTCCCAACCCTTTCTCTCCTGTAGAGTGTGGCGATTCTTTCTTTCTCCATTATTGTTCTCGTTGGTTCTTGGATGCATTGTGCTTAGGAGGTTTAGCTAATTAAGCTGAGTTGCCCATTCCTTGATTCAAGGGTCTTCACTTTATTCCATTCACCTTTGTTTTTGTTTGATTTCTTGCCAATCATTTTAGGATCCTAGGCTTACATGGTGTTATGTTGATGGATTGACCTACATCCATAGGGAAATCGCATCATATTTTAATGTATTTCAACTTATGTTTATTTTTCCTTTAGTTATTAGACTATTCTAGGTTTTTGGGTCTTTTTACTTGGCTTAGGCCTTTTTATTAAATTAGGTTTCCAAATTAAATTAGGGTTTCCTAAGATTAGGTGTTAGGTTATATGATTTGTTATTACTTTAAAAAGGAGGCAACCCCCTTGTGGCAGTCAAGTTTTTGATTATTACGAATGAAAGTATTTTCCTTCTTGGTTCTCATGAGAGCTTTTGAACTTATCAATAATTTGTGATTCTTGTGGCATTCTTCAAGTCTTATTACTCACCCCTTTCCCCATCTTGAGTGTGGCACATATATCCATCTCTATACCTTCAGTTTTCACTTCATTAAGTGTTGGAACAAGGTTCTTTGTTTGTTTTTCTGTGTTTTGAAATTGATTAGACTTTCTTGGGCAATTGGATTTACCCTAATTGTATTGGGTCTCAAGGCAAGTCCGAGAGGTTCACAACATTCTTCACAAAAGCTTGATGCTTTTAATTCTTTTTTTTGCTAAAGCTTGAGGAAATAAATCGATAGCCTCCCATGTGATGTTGTTAATGCCTTATTTTTATGTTACAGTAATTACTAATTACATTATTTTGGATAAAATTTCTCTATGATTGATTGAACATTGTATATATTATATGCACACTAAAACAAACGAAACACAAAAGAACTATTAAAAGTTTGGAGGGTGTTGTTTCAGTAGATATCCACAGGGAGACTTTGCATTTGGTCCCCATATTCAATGAAATGGCTCTAAGACTTATCAATGTTGTTGATATCACAAAGGTCGAAACCACATGGAAGACCAAGGTTAGAGTTGTCCGCCTTTGAAAATTGTCATTGTTCAATCGAAATGAATTGGAGCGAGAAATAGAGATATTGCTTGTGGATGAAAATGTAATATTTAACTTTATGTTCATTGTTGTACTACTTTCAAAGATGAATGAGTATATAATATTATCCTTTTTACATTTAGGGTAGACGGATCAGTTCATACATAAAAGACATGTTGGTGTATAAGTTTAATAAGACAATAGTTGAAGGGAATGTCTACACTATGAGCAACTTGACGGTTGATGACAATGATGGAGACTACCAGGTCTCACGCCATTCCTTCAAACTAAAATTTAAGTTTGACACCTGTATGATGGAATCTCAAGGGTCGAATATCACTCGCTATGAGCTCGATTTCATGCCCTTTGATGAGATATATGCACAGGGGGCGGGCGATCAAGATTACCGATATTGGTTTGACATAATTGGATTACTAACTGTAGTTGGAGATATCGTTGAGACCATGAAGTTTGGAAAACCAATTAGATATCTTAAAATAACTTTCGAAGATGAAAGGTAAAGATTTTGACTATTTTGCTTTCTATTAAATGGAAATTATACTTATTATGTGGATTAAGGTGTATATAGCAAGTGAAGTATGAATGTTACTTTTTTTGGAAATTATGCTGATGAGATGGTGTCCTTTGTCAACAAACAAGAAGGTGGCATTATGATTGTTGTTCTCCGTTTTGCAAAAATCAAAAAGTACTTAAGTGAGTATTTATTACTACACTTTTTTTTTTTTTTTTTTTACTTTTATTTCTTCTAATCCATATGATTAACCATATTGCACCAAATATTACAAGACATGGTCAGTATGATAAATAGATTTCATGTTGCCAAGCTCAAGATAAATGAAGATATGCCTAAAATCAACTCCTTTAGGACAAGGAAAGCATTCTAAATAAAATGTGTTACAGACATTTTAGATACTCTTTACTAATGTATTGATGATGAGATCATCTGTTCTGAATACTTAGGGTTGTTGACAGTGGTAAATCAATGTCACAACCAATAAGCCAGATCTCTAGTAGGCATCGTATTCTTTTCAAGATGACTTTTTGCAACAGACTAATAGACTCAAAATTGATGAGTTGATTGATTGTATTCATGTTCATTGTTCTCTTAAATGAAAAAAAAAATTATTTTATCATGTTTTGGTGTTTGGTATTGATTTTGTATTTCTTTATTTCATGTGAGTTTTTTTTTTATTAGCGGGACAATGGTTGATATTGAGAGTACCATGGATAATTGGTGCTTTGACAAGTGCAAAGATCATGGGGTTGGTGTTCGATTAGATGAGGGTGGTAGATACTATTGTCAAGAACATCCGGGTCACACAAAAAATGTGATATGAAGGTACTATAATTTCTAAAAAAAATAACTATTTGTCTTATGTTATTTTATTTTTATGGTGATAGCTAGGTAATTAACTTTATCTATAGTTATCATGTCCAAATTTAAGTTATGCATGATAGCGGCATGACGAGTTTTGTTTTATGGAATTGGGATGTGGAGAAAGTGTTAGGACTTGGTGCCCAGTAGAAGCATGAACGGGCCATGAAGGTAACAAAACTTCAATTTGACATTGGTTAAGTGTTGGTAGCTTTGCTAGCTTTTTAGTCATAAACTTAGATATTTCATGAAATTGTTTATTCATAGCATGCCAATGATCAAAATACTTAAGAGTTTTATCATGTGGAACTTAATACATTCTTAGGGATGAAGTGCTTATTCAAGATCCAGACCAAACTGGGAAACATCACAAAACAATATGTTCATTTCACCTTTTGAAAACTATGTGATGATCCCAAGGTGATACAACTATTTGTTGGCGAAATTACTGAATAGAAGGTACATTTTAAATATCAAATATTTTTTTTTATTTTAACATTTTTGAGTTATATTAATTTCTTTTGTTAAATATTTAAGGTGACGAGACCAATACATCATCCCTTGACTTGTGGGATGTTGATAAAGCTATCAACAAGGAGGATGATATGAGTCAAGATACAACATCTCAATTTGGGGATAATGATGTTGCAACTCTAATGAAGAAGAGTGTAAATGAAGTCCATAGTTTTGAGGATTATGATCTTATCATTGGCCAGCTATCAACAAACAAGAGGAAGAAGCAGGTTAAGAAGGAAAATATATGAATATTCAATTGGTTTATTCTAGGACAACTGCTTGTGTTGATTTGCTTATCAATTGCTATGTTGAATTCATTTGTGTTTTGTCTTACTTTAGCTTTAAAGTTATCAAAAAAGATGTTTAGATCACTTTGAGAGTCATGTGTGACTACCTTGAATTATTTAATAAAGGTCAAAATGACATCTAAATTTGAATATACAATCAAGGGAAATCTTAAAATAATTTTATACAAAATATTTAAATGGTACACCTCTTTGAATCTGTTAAGTACTCAACATCCAATGATTTTTTTCAAAAAGTAAATACTAGGATTGTTTATACATGCAAAATGCTCAACAAAACAAAACATACTCTATATGTAAGCATCTCTAAATTTTTAATATAAATTTATTGACAACTTGATATCGGGTTGCACTTTTTGTACAATTTCAACTCTATTTACATTGTGACATCTCTCTTACAAACTATCAATATTCTCATTGTTTTTGTGCATTTTCCATGCTGCAATCAATCCGGTGACTTACACATAAGACTATGAATTTTTCATTATTCTATATGCATGTAAAGATATATGCTTTGGGAAGATAAAATGACATTTACCTTTTATAATACATACTCCTAACCTTTTAGCATATATAATTTTTTATTTATCATTGTCTATGGATGTAATGGTCCTAAGTCAGCTAGGTAGTGTGTATATATATATATATATATAGCTAAAAATTTACCATTATACACTTGATGATGTGGCCACCATACGGAGTACATAATATCACTTGATGCTAATGACTTATTCTAAGGGAGCAATGCTTATGTTGGAAAGTTAAGGTAAAATGAACTTGCTACCATGACTTCGTATCTCCTTTTAGCAAAAATATTGAGTTATTCAATTTTTTTGACTTAGTGGAGAGTGTTACTGAGTGACATCTGGTCAAAAAATGGCAAAAGAACTAAGTCAGTTACATGCATCTTGTCATTTGTTACTCCAACAAATACACCAAAATTATGTTGTATTTGTTGTCACAAATTTTTTGAATGTAGCAACTTAATCCAGTGGCTGACACATAATTGCATCCCTTTTTCACTATTCTATATACATGTAAAGATATATGCTTTAGGAGGATAAAATGGTCAGGATGAGAACAACTATATGAGGACAGAAAATATTATCTATAAGGAGGTTTTTGAAAAACTCAACCATAGAGGTACAATTTCTGATGCCCCATGAATGGATATATCATTAGTCATATGAAAGTCAAAGTATTTAATAATTAAAAGCTTCTATATTCCTTGCTTCTTTTCGTTGTAAGTGGCCTCTAATGCTTTCCAAATTCTCTTGGAGACAAATGAAATGATAGAGATCATAGAGTCTATCAGATAGATTACTCAAAATGTAGCCTCTGCACAAAACTTCATCATCTGCCCATTTGTTGTGTTTATCTACCAATTCTTGCATATCTTTTTCTATTAGTATTTGTATGGCCTCCAAATTATGATCAAGCAAATACACTATCTTCATGGCAGTTAACAAAAACATCATTTTGTCTTTCCAACGATGTTATCTGTCCCATCAAAACGATTCAATTTTACAAAGTCTTAATTCATCACTTTGAACATTGATTCTTGTGTCGTCTATCTCCATCTTCTTTAAAAAAAATAACTTCTTAAGATTTTTATAAAGTACAACTGGGTAGAAGAAAATAAAAATAAGAGTTTTGTATGTTTAGACCATGTATAGAACACTATCCTTAAGACATTAATTCCCCCAATAGTAGCTATATTGTTTTGGAAAATATACTTTTAGGATTTATCCAAGCACCTAGAAATCTATTGTCAACAATTTATTGGAATTATAGCATGTAATATTTTATTTTTAAAATTTATTTTGGTTCTGAAGTTATGATGCTTCCAATGTGTTTATTGGGATTATAGCATTAATTGGGTGCCTTGTAGGGTTGAGCAAAAATCTATGAACCGCACTTAATTGATTAAATTGAAGCCAAAACATTCATCATAATTGGCTTGATTTTGTTCAACGGTTAAGATTATATATCAATTTTAAGGAAAATCAATTTGGACGATTTTGGATTTTGCAATCCAATAGTAATAGATGCCGACCAAATGCACTATGCAAAGATATTACTTTTTCACCTTGCAGATTCCCACCCAAGTGTTATTGTCCACTTTCACTCTAGATATTCAAATTTATTCAACTACCCCACTTTTTTTTTTTTTACCACAAGTCTATCCATTTTATCACTTTTCCAATATTTTTTTATTACTTATTTTTCTTGATCTTATCATCCTTCTCATTCACCAAGAAACAAACACTTTCTTGATCTGATATAATTATTTTTTGGCATGTTTTCTCATATGGTGCCATTCTTGCATTTCATAAGGAACTATTTATTTTGACATATACTAGACCAAAATCATTGAGTGGGTCCCACAAAAACTCACCCAACTAGATGGGGGGTAGCACCACCCCCCATATTTCGTGATTGTAGGATATCAATCACCTTTAATTTTTGCTTCAAATTTAATTTTAGGTTTCAAATATGAATCTCTCCCCTTAAACAATCCCACCATAGGCATCACAACCAGTGCAACGATCGCTAAAGACTGTAGANGAGCAAAAATCTATGCACCGCACTTAATTGATTAAATTGAAGCCAAAACATTCATCATAATTGGCTTGATTTTGTTCAACGGATAAGATTATATATCAATTTTAAGGAAAATCAATTTGGACGATTGAGGACGATTTTGGATTTTGCAATCCAATAGTAATAGATGCCGACCAAATGCACTATGCAAAGATATTATTTTTTCACCTTGCAGATTCCCACCCAAGTGTTATTGTCCACTTTCACTCTAGATATTCAAATTTATTCAACTACCCCACTTTTTTTTTTTTTTTCACAAGTCTATCCATTTTATCACTTTTCCAATATTTTTTTATTAATTATTTTTCTTGATCTTATCATCCTTCTCATTCACCAAGAAACAAACACTTTCTCGATCTGATATAATTATTTTTTGGCATGTTTTCTCATATGGTGCCATTCTTGCATTTTATAAGTAACTATTTATTTTGACATATACTGGACCAAAATCATTGAGTGGGTCCCACAAAAACTCACCCAACTAGATGAGGAGTAGCACCACCCCCCATATTTTGTGATTGTAGGATATCAATCACCTTTAATTTTTGCTTCAAATTTAATTTTAGGTTTCAAATATGAATCTCTCCCCTTAAACAATCCCGCCAAAGGCATCACAACCAGTGCAACGATCGCTAAAGACTGTAGAAAATACACATCTTGCACTTATTGTTACTACACTAACTTCTATGGTACTTGTTAGTTCACTTGGTACTTGTTTTAGTTTTCAAGTTATTTCATTTTCTAGACTCATCAACTTTTGTGGTTGACTGATTGGTTAAAGTCGTAAGTAGTTGTTGATTGATTGGTATTCATCATTTATTTCAATGACATGCACATTGTTGGACTTATAAAGTGATTCTTCCATTCTATTTTCATTATGGAATTTCTCTTGTTTAGTGTTCCTCGATATTCTTTAATTCTCTATAATCTCACAATGGAGAGAGAAGGCATATGCAACTCTTCCATAAGAAAGCTAGTTGTTAATGTTTGGGATCTTTTCACCAAAAAAAAAAAAAAGTGATAATAAACTAGTGAGCCATAGAATATAACTACTTGTAATTACTGTCAACTTAGTTTTTTGTGGGACCCAAGAATGCATGTACTTGGGAATTTGTATTACCACCTTAAATCTTGTAAGAACAATCCCAATATTAAGAATGTCTTCATGAGACAATGAAGATTTGGAGATTTTTTGTTATTTGATTGATTTTGATTAATTATGATGTCTGGCAAGCATTATGTTCTTAGGGTTGTCCCTTATTTTTAGTGTTTTATAATTTCTAATTTTCTAGTGTTCGGTTGTTCACTCATCATCACTATTATGTAATTTGTACTATTTTTGTATGTTGAATGTTAGCTTGAAGCTTGTATTATTTTTATATTTTTAATATTTTATAATTTTTAGTGTTCAAATGCAAGAAAGGGATATACTCATGTCATATGCAGGCTTTAATCTTGTCTGAATTAAATATTAGTCGTCATTATCATATTCTATATGGCCTAAATAATTTTCACTTCAATTGGGCTCATTTAGTCTACAAGGTCCAAAATGAGTCCTAAATTTTGTTAAAACCCACTTAAATTTAAACTCCAAATTCAATCCTATAGCCTGGCCCAACACCAGCCCAAATCGAATGAACCCACCCAAAATTCGTCAAAATTGACCTTCTTGATTTTTACTTAAAAATTGGTCGGTCTCGATTTTCATTTTGCATTCTTCGGTTCTCATTGGTTGGCTAATCAGAGTGCTAAATTTGACTATAATCGATCGACGCTCAACCCTAAATTCATCATGCATTTTGCCTAAAAAAATCATGAAAGTTGCGTCTATTATTGTCACAATGCACTTGAAAATCACCACAACGCATATGACAAAATTGAAAGAGATTAAATTTCAAATAAACTTTAAGTCGTTACCAATTATATTAGAAAACAAGATAAATAATTGGAAAACTATTTTTTCAGTTTTAAAGTTAGTCTATAAACCAAAGCGAGTTCAATAGTCTATTTGTGTATAAGAAAGTGGTTAAGCACTACACGACATTTATTCAAAGAATGGTTACCACAAATTAATAGTGCAAATGAAATTATGGCTAACAATGTATTTTATTTATCTAAAAAGTAACAAAAGTATCTACAACGAACAATTGAATGAAATAAAAGCTATGAATATTAATTCTCAAATTTAAACATGCAATGCATGCAACTAATGTATCATAATCCTTTCACCCATTCTCGTAGTACACTTTTCTATGGTAGTGCTTATCCTTACTTAGGACGGATAAAATGGGTCACCTCATATATAGATGGATTGTCCTATCATTCCATGATAAGTATAGGGCCTGTAGATGCTAAATGTTCAATCACATTCCTAAATCCAATCCACGAAATTATATTACAACACTTGTTTGAGTCTCAAAAGGGGATGGGAGATTTAATTACATCCAAATAAAAATAAAAAGCGAAAAAGGAAGGGCTGCATTCTTGCTCCAAGTCTTCAACTAGTTCCTCAAGATTATACTCTCCCAATTGCTTATGCACTTGTAGCCACGATTGATCATATTTAAAATTGCTCATGACAACATCAAAACACAAGTTAAAAGGTTCACAATCCTAACAAAATTAGCTAAGGCAAACATCATATCTCTTACACATATGAATGATACTTAAATAAAGATAGATAGGCAAGAATCACAACTCAATGAATTCAATAATCTCCTAAACAAATCCAAGTTAATCTCAAAATGGTCATAGGACAGCCGCTGAATACTTCATATAACAACCAAAATAGCATAATAATCAACTCCAAAAAAAAATTCAATTAGGTACAGCAAATGAACCCAAGAAGATCCCCCAACAATACTCCAACAAATGCTGACAAGAAGACCAAAACAACATCATTTTTTTTCTTTTTTTTGGGTAATCGCTAAAGCAACAACCAATGAGATGCCAAAATAGCAAACAAATAAATTCTAAACATGAACCTAAACATGCTAAAACAACAAAAGAAAATGACTCAAAATAGTCTATAAATTCAAAACAGCTAGTAGACAAAAGCCTAAACAAACCTTAATTAGCCTTTATTTAGCATAAAAAACAATCCCATTTAAGCATCAAGGTAGCAACAACCATTTAGAACCAAGAAAGGATACACGATAAAAAGTTTGACATTGTAGCACACAAAAACAATAAAACTAGTAAAAATTCTTTCAACCCAAAGACAAATAGCATCATATCTTAAAATGAAATTAATGAGCAAAAACACCCTTAACAACCCCACAGGACATGATAAATAAATAAAGAAAACTTACTAGAGTGAAAATGAAGAAGGGCAGATAGGATCAACACATACAAATAATGAAACAGAGCATAGAGTGAGAGAAACATAACCAAATTATACCCAAATGGCAAGAAAAATAGCAAAGAGCAGATAATAGATATATAATAGATAACCATATAACATAAATAACCAAAAATGAAAATGAACAAGAAATACATAACAACCAAAAAAAAATAGAACGGGATAGAGCATGTAACTAAATAACCAAAAAATGAAAATGAGCAAAAAAATTACAAAAAAAAAAAAAGAAAGTAGCATGAACGAACTAATCAGACAAATGGAAAATGAACAAAACTAATCCCATCATTAAAATCATGGAGAGAACATGGGAAAAGAGAAAAATAAAAAATAATAGAAGCAAATTTGAAGAATCAAAGCATAACTAGCAACTCAAATTTCAAAGTTCTTCTCATACTATTTCTATCAATGACTAGATATTAGAAATTCTACACTATTAGAATGAAACTCACTCATAGCCACTCAAACACCCAATTTAGCAAATTAGAAAGAAATTTAGAGAAAAGCTAAATCGAAAAGGCACTACAAGAAAAAGCCAGTTTTTCAACGGAAAATTCCAACAGAACAAAATACCGTTGGAATTTCTGAAAAATTCCAACGGTAATTCCCACGGATAAAATTTTGTTAAAATTCCAACGGTAATTCCAATGGAATTACATTACCGTTGGAATTTTCCGTCAGAATTTCCGTTAAAGATGTCTAAATTTTTTTTTTCAAGAATTCCAACAGAATATACCGTTAAAATTTTTTTTTTTAATTTTTTTTTATTAAATCCAACTGTATTTCCAACGGTAATTTTCATTTTATTACCGTTAGAATTTTGTAGAATATTTTCACTTCCTCAAATCCCTAACTTCTCCTCCTCCTCGACTCTTCTTCGACTTAGAAATTAGAGGGGAACGATTCGCATTTGACATTTCTACCTATCTTGTTGTGGAGAAAGAAAGAACACTTGCGACATATGGGATTAATGTTGTGTGCACGCACCTTGGGAGTGTTGTGCCATGGAATACGGCTGAGAACAAATTCATTTGCCCCTGTCATGGATCCCGGTACAATGACCAAGGAAGAGTTGTGAGAGGACCTGCTCCTCTGGTAAGCAAAATGAAAACCTCAACGTACTTTTCCTTTGTCATTAGTTCTTTATAACTCTGAAAATTTTTCTGATTCACTTTGTCATGTATGTAACTTGATGATTACCCGAATATCACCCAACATTCTAGAGGGATATTAAGATTTATAATCGTTTTGCTGCTAGTGTTTTGGAGTCATGGCATCAAACTTGTTCTGATTGGGTTCTTTGGAAATTTGATCCATTGATGAATGTTTAATTCTTGTTTATTGGACAGTCTCTAGCATTGGCCCATTGTGATGTTAATTTAGATGATGGGAAGGTGGTGTTTGTTCCATGGGTTGAAACAGATTTCAGAACAGGTGAAGCTCCATGGTGGGCTTAGACTTGTTGAAGCTGCCCCTCCATTATCATACGTATAATTCGGACCTAATGACTCAGTTTTGTATTAATGCATAAACACTAAACACATTAGGGGAAGAGTATAAGAATTGGGTTTATCTCTGATTTAGTGGTTGCCAATTCTGTGATGTCAATGTACTGTAAATGTGGAGAATTAGGGGAAACCTGGAAGCTGTTCGATGAAATGCCTCACAAGAATGTCGGTTCGTGGAATGTTATTATTGCTGGATACGCTGCTAAGGGAGATTGTATTCCCAATTTGGATTTATGGCAACTTTTTAGAAAAATGCAAGCTGATGGATTTAAGTCTGATGCTTTTACAGTTGCAACTCTACTGCCTATGTGTTATAGTAATGATGGGGAATTGGATTATGGGAGGGAGCTTCATTGTTATCTTGTGAAGAATGGATTGGATTGGATTTGAAGATGGGTTCAGATGTTCATATGGGGTCTTTGATAGATATGTATTCAAGAAGTAATAAAGTCATTCTTAGCATACGAGTATTTGAACAAATGAAGTGCAGAAACATATATGTATGGACGGCAATGATTAATGGTTATGCACAGAATGGAGCACCTGATGAAGCATTGGCTCTTCTGCATGAGATGCAAGTGAAGGCTGGAATGAAACCCAACAAAGTATCACTTGTGAGTGTGCTTCCAGCTTGTAGTTCACTTGCTGCATATTTCACAATCCCTTTATTCTTGCTATCCAAATCAAAATTAGTAAGTGCATTCCTTCCTTAAGATAATTTTTTTTGCATGGTTATGATAATCAAATTTGTTTCTTGATTTTCTTGATATCATGGATTATTCACTTTATTCTATTCATCATATACAGACTTGTTTCATGGGCTTAGGTAAATGACAAGTCAATCTCCTTGCTTTAAGATATTTCTGTCAATAATGCAGGTTGTGCTTCAGCAAAGTTGTTGTCTCTAATGACCCCCAATTATTTTCTTGTCTCTAACATATTCCCAGAAAATTAGGTTGCAAGTGGAGATGGTACTGCTAGCTGGCTACTTCGTAAATCCTTTTATTTTCTTGTCTATAATGACCTAGTACTCAGCTACTCGCCAGCTGGAGCGGTGGCTAACACAATACAACACACAACACATAGAATAGAAAACAAGTAAAGGATTGTTTTTAAGTACAAATTAAGGGGATATTCATTCATTGGACTGCGTCTGCATGCATGTTAAATAGGTCAACAAACTAAGGTTTTATATATATAGAAATAGCAAAGAAGAAGACAAGGCAGCTCTTTTTGCTATTTTTCTGAATTTTGTAAGTTTGTCTTCGTCCACACATATACTCCACTTGAATTGTCCGACGTTCCCTTGTTTCGATCAATTCTATGTGGACAGCTTTGTAATACCACTCCCGTGCCTCTCTGTGCCCTCTAAAACTTCTAGTTTCTTGAAAATACAATAGATAATATAGAAATACCAAGAGAAACAAGAAAAAAAAAATGATTATTGCTGTTTCCAATTGTTGAATCAAGTTACCTCCTCTTCTGTGCTTGTGGCTGTGAGAATAGCCAACATGGTTGAACAAGAAAGCTTGCTTTCCTCCTCCCCAAGAATGCCTCGCCAAGTACTTGAAGGTTCACTTCTCTGAACAATTCCTTTGCATTTACAGTGATCTGTTTAATTATAATACATGTCTCACTATTTATGCTTCTTTACTTCTTTAAGTAATTATAGTATAATTTTCAAGGTTACACCAGTAATTTATCCGCTATTTGTCCTTGTGGCTTGTATTCTGCTCCTCTTTCTGTAAAGGATTGGTAGTTGTTATGCCAATGGTCTTTGGTTATATTTGATGTCCTTTTACTTTCATATAAAGTTGGATGAGAAAACCATTGGATCAATGTGACTAGGTGCATGTGTGTGAGTCAGTTTGATTCACCAGTTCAAGGGACCAAAGAGAGAGAAAATGAGAAATAGGAAATGAGTGGCACCAGTCATCATAAGCTGGTGAAAGTGATTAGTTGAATAAGATTTTTCAATCACAACCACACGAGAAAGTAATGAGATTCTCTGCTATGAAATTCTTGCTTTTTTGGGCAATTATTAGAAGATTACATATTGCCTTTAGTACATTTTGACACATTCATTTATGTTTGCACTAGCTCTGCCTTGTAAATCTTTTTTTTGGTTTTTTACCTGGTGCTGATTTGGGATTTGGCCTATGACATATGTAAAGATTGTCCTACAAATTGGTTCACTACAAAATTCATATCACCTATGCTTATGGCAAGAGAATTAATGCATTAAGGTGTTGATTCTGCTCAAAGGAAACCTTTTAGGCTGTTATGTTAAAAGCCTTTAGCTTCATTATTGTCATTGTTATACTGGACAGGTGCTCCAAGGCAGGAGTTCAAGATAGGTGCTTGAAGTACTGTGCAATATGCTGCGAGGAGTGCAAATGTGTTCCTTCTAGGACTTACGAGAACAAGCATGGATATTCTGCTACACAGTACAATTTGTACAATGTTGTGGCAAAAAAATTGTAAATATCATTACTCTACAGTGCAAGTGCAGACATTTTGTTGTGGGTTGTTGATTCTTTTTATTTAATTAATTCTTTGTAATGTAACTTGTCAAATATCTTCATCAATAATAAATTTATTCACTTCAAATATATCTTTATTTACATTTTACATGTATATGATCTAAAGGATTTTCATTTAAATGTACTTCTTTTGGTATATAAGAGAAAGAAACAAAGAACTATGTATTATTCAGGAATTTACAAAAAAAAATTCCAACGGAAATTCCATTCTGTTGGAATTTCAAAAACCAAAATCAAAAAATAATTTTTTATTTTTTTAAAAAATATTTTTTAAAATATATTAAAAATTCTAACGGTAATTCCAATGGTATTTTCCGTTGAAATTTTTTAAAATAATTCCAACGGAAATTTACTGTTGGAATTTGTCGTCAGAATTTTTTGTCAAAAAAGTTTTCTCACGGTAAAATTCCGTTGGAATTATTTTCCGTTGAAATTTTCGTAGGAATTACGCAATTCCAACGGGCTATTTTCTAACGACACGGATTCTGTTGGAATCCAGAATTCCAACGGAATTTGGCAAAATTCCAACGGAAAAATTTCGTTGGAATCCAGGAAATTTGTTGTAGTGAGGGAAATATCAAAATCTTACAAAGGGTTGAGCAATAGGTCCAATTCATAGAGTATGGGCATGGTTATGGGCTCTCTTCTATTCTTCTGCCGCTGATAACATCGGAAATCACTATCTTTGTTGATGAGTGGATTTTACATCCATGGATTAGATATCATTTACTTGGTGTTTAATTAGTTTTTGTGTTGTTTATCATATTTATTCTTGTGGTGTTGTGTTTATTTTGTAAGGAATGTGAATATGGCACTTGAGGGATGACTCGGTGACATTTAAGCGCTCAAAAGAAGAGAACTAGGTGTCCTGGCCGAGACCTGGGTGCCTAGGTGCCCTGACAAGAGAAATTAATGATGGTTAACAGAAGCTTAGACACCCAAGCCTAGTGCCTAGGTGGCCCTGAATGTTGTCCTGTGCGACTTTTTATCATTTTTCTTATTTCTTTTAGGTTTTTAACCCTAAAAAATTTCCTAATGTAATTAGACTCCTTAGGACTTATAAATAGATCATTTTAGGACTATATTAGGGTTCCCACAAGTTTAGAATTGAAGGAGAGAAGAACAAGGTGCGAATGATGAGACAACAATGGATTTATCTTCATTATCTTTTCTTTACTTATATTTAGAATATTTGTTAGGATGTTTTAATTTTTCAGTATGAAATAATTTTCATTTCTAGGGTTACGATGTGGCTTAGCTATGATGTTTTCATTTTCTTCTATCAAATTAATCTATGGATTATTTTCTTTGATTGAGTGTTCTTCTCTGTGCTTAATGCTTCTAATTAACTGATCACTAATTAGATGTTAGGTTAATAATAATGAAACTGGAAGGAGATTTATGTGTCTAGTTCATTAGGATGAATGTCATAGATTGCATGTGGAATAAGAATATACCTTCATAGTTTGTGTAGCCGTTACATGTGATACATAGAATTTAATGAATTTCTAGTTTTTTTTTTTATTCACATAGGGATATAATGGATCAACAATTAAGGATGTTTTCATTATACCTCAAGAGAGGCTAGTTGAAAGATTAGGGAATCTCAACTATCAATTAGAAGAATAATTTCATAATAATGAGATATGAAAAGAGGCAGTATTGGCTCTTGCCATTCTCATTGGTTCCTTTTATTTTGTTATTTTATTAAATTCTTTTGTTTTCTTTAAAAAGACAAAACAAAAACGAGAAAATAGTGAAAATGATAAATTTAGATTTTTACATCAAGGCAGACATTAGAACCAATAGAAATGAGATTTTAGTATAAGGTGTCATTTTGATTGGCTCTGGGTATTTGAAATGAGTAATGAAACAAAAAGGAAGAAAAGAAAAAGAAAAGGGTGATGGACGGTTAACATAAAAAGTATTTTGGGAAAAAAAAAGAGAAAAAGAAAGAAGGAAGAAGAACTGAGAGTGAGAGGAAGGGAGAGCCATCACAAGGAAAGAGGGAGAGAGGACTGGATACAAAGCAAAAAAAAGAAAAATTGCAGACCAAGAGAGCAAGAGAAAGAGAGAAGGAAAGAAAATGCAAAAGAGCCACACGAGAGAGGGAGGAGAAGAAAGAAAGAGAGAAGCAACACTTGGGGTTTGAAGCTAGAGTGAGAAACCAATGAGGAAGAGAGAATTCCAGCGAGCTCGTGGCGGCAGCAGTGGAGGCTAAGAACTTGCCCACACTTTCATCCACTAAACTCATTGCTCAACATCTAGGCAAGATTTATCCCTCTCCCTCTCCATTTGGCTTTCTCTAGTTTGTAATTTAGTTCTTTGATTAGCTGAATTGGGTACTAGAGATGGATAATATAGTGTTTATTAGTTTAATTTTGTTTTGATAGTGTGAGAATTCTGATGGTGAAATTGGATTGTTCTTGAATATTATGCTTATATCTCTTTAATTCTAGTTTTCTTGATATATTTAAGATGTTCTTGATCTCTATTAGAACCCATAGTACGTGGTCTTTAATGGGGGTGTGAGGAAGGAAATTTTAAATTATCATGTGCCTTAATGGAGTTGATGAAGGTTCTTGAAATTTTTGCCTTATTCTTGATCTTTTGTTATATTGCCTTGTTGATGATATTTGGATTTTATTGTCATGAGGTGCTTGCTATTTGGAGTATTTAGTTCTTTGATTCAAGCCAATTGGAGTAGTTGAGTTAGGAAGTGTTGAGGTTCTCCCTCTATAATTCATTCTCTTAAACCAATTTTCATGAATTTTAAGTTTTGGGTAAATCTTGTTCATAAACTACTAAAGGTTCATTTGAAATTATATTTGGAGTCTAATTTATCATGAGCTCCTTGATGGCATTATTGGATTCCAATGGTTATTTTTTCTACTTTGTCTCTTCTAGAATTGTTTTCTCATTGATTGATTCGGGTATGTCAATCAACACTGGTAGCACTCGGTTTTGTTTTTTCAACTAGAGTTGCAAGGCTCCGATTTAAGTGATTCCCATACCGTTAGAACTGGGAGACATGTACCTTTTTGGTGTAAAATTTTAAAAGTAAAATTTCTTCTCCCCTGTTCCTAGTTTGCGTTTGAAGTTGGCTATTTTCTTTGCAGTATCAAGTTGTCAATCAACACTAGCAGTGCTCAGTCTTTTTTTTTTTTTTTCTAGTTGGAGTATAAGAATTTCATATGAAAATTCCCTAGCATTCATTCACAATTTTTGTCTAAAGTTGACCTTGGTTTCTACTCTATTATGAGATTTTTTTAGACACTATTTTGCCTACTTTGGGTGCTATTTTGGGACTATTTTGCTTGTGTTTTATTGCTATCCCTTAGTTTTTTTTGAAGGTTAATTGAGAATTGTGTTAAAGCTTCTTGTACATCCTTGTCTTGTATCCTTTTGAGGTCTTTTCATGCTTTGTTTTGTCTTACCATTCTAGTAGACCTTTTTATTTGTTTATGCTTGAACATTTCCTTATATGATCCATTAATTAATGCTCTTTTTCTTGGCTTTATGAGCTTCCTTGATTATTGTTGTCGATAAAGTTTGTGAGTTTGATTATAAATATTGACAAGCCAGAAGACTCAATAACGAAGTAAGGCGGAGTTATAATTAAGAAGCTTTTTGTCTTTATTTTGTTCTATAAATTTCCTTTACCTGGACAATATCAAAATTATAATTATACCATGCATTTTTGCATTCATTTAGGGTTTTAATTGTATTCAATGTAGTATCCACATGCCTCTTACTTATCATGGAAGGATAGGGCAATCCATATGTATATCGGGTGGCCCACTCTATTGTTCCTAGGTAAATATAAGCACTACCCTAGAAGACGCAATATGCAAGAAATGGGTGGAAATATTTAGGGCATGTTAGTTGCATACATTTCAGTTTAAATTTGTTGTTAGTATTCTTATTCATTTGTGTAGCTTATTATTTGAGGGATGAATAAAATACATATTTGGCCATATCACGTTCGCACAATTAATTTCGGGTAACCATCTTTTAGACGATAGTAAATCGGATGATGACTCTATGCCACCTTTAAAGGAAGCTAGCGATGGTGTGGAGCATGCTGTTAAAGGTGAATTGTTGGTCATAAGTCAAACACTTGACTCACAAATGAAAGAGGATGAAGTAGTGATAACACATTATTTTATACTATTTGTTTCTCTTATACTTAGTCTTTTAGTGTGTGTTTCTAGTGATTTTTATGGCTTTTAGACATGTTTTGTAGATTTGGACTTGTTGGTGCTTGTAGATTTTAATTGCTTAACTGTTAAATTCTGGCACTGCTTACGTTTTTCACCATATCTTTTGCTATAGAAGTCCGATTGATGTGATTCCAGTTTCGTTGGAAAGCTGACAGAAAATTCCACATTTCATATGAAGAGCCCAGAAGCTGATTCTCGCGTCTGGACAACTGAAATTCGCGTGCAAGCAGTCCAGATTTTCTGCTCCGCCCAGCACTCCGCCCAGCATTGACTGATTCCTTTCCTTAGGGCTGCCTATTGGACCAGAGCATGTTTATTTGGGCCAACATCTG
>QAOA01002502.1:135792-174599 GCA_003255065.1 Cercis canadensis
AAGTAGTGCAGTGGAGTAACATTTTCCATACTAGTTGCCACATCAATGGTAAAGTTGGTAGTATGCTAATTGATGGAGGTAGCTGTATTAATATAACTGGCACTACTTTGGTTGAAAAGTTGGGATTTACTACCTTAAAACATGACAGGTGTCGAACCGTGCAAAATTACAATAATCGATTGCAAAAGATTTGTAATATAGTGCGTAACCAGGTCATCTCCCAAAGATTCACCAGAACACTTCAATCTAACTAGGGTTTAACGTAAACAAGATGAGGGTTGAGTTTAAATGCAATATGTAAAGGAAATCAAAATGCAATAAATAAATAAATAAATAAATAAAGAATTAGATCAAAATATGAGAATGCAATAAATTTAAGTATGCAACTAAACCTAATTAATCCATCCTTGTTCCCTAAAGATAATCTGAATTTAATTTAATCCTTGGTTGAATGTTACCTTGAACCCCTGACAATAACACTCATAATTAATATTGAATAATCATGCAAGATTTAATTAGTCTAAGATTTAAGACCCTATGCAACCGCACTATATCAATAAATCTAGATAAATTTAAAAACCGAATTCCTAAAGCACCCATACATCAAAGACCTTCAATGTATGATTAAAAATTTGATTGCCACAATGAGCACAATCAATTGATTGAATTCATCCAAATCATGTAATTAAATTACCATTTAATCACATAATCGACAAGAAAAGAAAATTCAAATTGAATTAAATCAAACTAGATTGTGAAGCACATGAACTCTGGATTAACAAAGGTTGTCTCATCTTGAATTGATTACAGCAAATATTAGCCTTCCATGGAAGGCATGAACACAGAAAATGCCTAAGGTAAAATTACAAGAGGAGAAAGACAAAGTTTTTCTTAACCTCTGAAAATATATATGTGTCTGTCTAGCATAAGTTTTCTTCTCCCCAAAGGTCTCCTAATTACAAAATAACACTTAATTTTCTAAAACCTAATTGTAAAAACGTGACAAAGCCCAATGTGTGTGTGATGACCCAATAAGCAAGACAAGTTAACGCTAAAAGGGTGCAGAAATTCTTGACTGCTTCCATGCAAAATTCAATTGTCCAAATGTGAGAATCAGATTCTGAACTCTCATAGAAAATTTATCATTTTCTCTTAACTTTTCTACAAAATTGAAATTACATCAATTGGACAATTGCAGCTCAAGATATAACAAAAAATGTAAACAGTGCCAAAAAATACCAATTATGCAAATAAAATCCTACAAGTACAAACAAGTCTAAATCTATAAAATATATCTATAAGCTATTAAAATCAGTAGAAATACATACAAAAAGACTAAGTATAAAGAAAATAAATAATATAAAATAATGTATTATCAAATTCCTCCACACTTAATTTTTGTATTCTTAGGTAAAATCACAAGAATAAAACTAATGGGTAGGAAAAAAAAACACAAACTTTTCAATTAAATCAAGAATGTGAAATATCACAAGAGAACAATTCAAGCTAAAAGAAATAACAACATTCATTAAACAATCTCTTTTGACAACAAAAAAAAGGTTTAATTACAATTTTAGTCCCCATATTTTAACAATTTAAATTTTTTGGTCCTCTTTTTTAAAAATAAACTATTGAGTCTCTATGTATTCATAAAATGTACAATTTTGGTCCTTTTATCTTTAAGTAAAAATTTTGAGGTTTATTTCAAGGTGTAAAGTTCTCTTATTCATAATCTCACCGTTCAGATTAAAAAGCTACGTCTTGTGAACCTCCTCACTCAATTTCAGCTCAATCTAGCGGTGGGACTTAACCCAAAATACCAAAACCATAAATTTTTATTTAACCAAAAATTTAGACTTATTCACTGTTAAATTGAGCTGAAATTTAGTTGAGAGGTTCACAAGACGTAGGTCTTCAATCTGGACGACGAGATTATGAATCAGAGAACTTTACACATTGAAATAAACCTAAGATTTTGACTTAAAGATAAAATGACCAAAATTATACATTTTATGAATATATAGGGACTCAATAGTTCATTTTTAAAGAATGAGGACTAAAAAGTTCAAGTTGTTAAAATAAGATGACTAAAATTGTAATTAAGCCAAAAAAATAGCATGACAATTTTATTTTATAAGAACGAATCAAAGTGCATAGCTGATGAGCTGCCGAGGCTCCTCAAATTAATTAAGTTTAAGGTCGGTTACCTAAACTATTTGCAGCATAGGGCAGCCCTAAGTCGAACCTAAGGATTGTTTTATTTAGTGAATCATATTAAGAAACATATAAACAGTGTGGTTTTGTTTGTTCATGTGATTAACATAAATTAATGGTAAGTGGCAAAGTTTTAGGGAAAACAACTAATCCAAGCCTTAACTGATTCTGATTTTAGTCTATCCTTGATTTCCAATGATCCATTCAATTATTAACCATGTTCTTGGCCTTTAAAACATATCAAGAAGTCTCTCAATGTTCTATGGATGTCCACTGGTTAAGCAACCAGAATTCAGATTTAACTAAGACTAAATGAATTAAGCAAACATTCAAGTCTAGTTTTACCTAAGTCCATGATCCAGCCAAGGTGATTAATCTATCCAAAAGCTCAGAAACATTAATCAACCATACAATCCTCTTTTATCACATGCAATTAAGCAATCACACATGAAGATCCAAATTCGAATTAAACAATTCAAACAGAATAGTCCAGAGGAAGCAAGAAGTAGATTAATCATTGAATGAATAACAACAACACATAATCTCAAAACCAATAATCAGAACAGCCAAAACCTGGATTGATTTGATGAATTAGCCCTCCATGAACAAGAGAAGCCAAGTTCTTACAAAATATCTAGAGAGAAAACTTAAAGGCTAAGGAAAGTTCAAAAGCTGTCTAAAATATCTAAAAGACTTGATATCAATTTCGGCTGCCCCCTTGTGCTGATATAGACCTCCAAAATTACATGCACACCCAAATTTCCCTTAGGGCACACTTGTTCCCATGGGCCTTAGCTTTAATTGGGCTTTGGTTTGGGCCCATTTGGACTTGTCATGAGGAAGTTAGGCCCATTTAAGTGGCAGAAGGTGTCTGGAACCGTCAGCTAACTTGCACAGCAAATAAGACCATCTTCCACATAAAATATGGTGAACCGGTCTTCATATCAATTGAAGCTCTGTCTGTTAGCTTTCCAATGGTACCAGTTTCAGGTCAATATGACATCTACAACTCAAGTTATGACCCAAATACTGCATGTAGGTCAGGATCCTGCGACAGCATGTCTTCTCTGGCTTCCAGGCTGCATATGACCTTCTGAACGTCCGAATTAGCTTTGGAGCCCTGAAAGAAAGTTGTAGACAATTCTCTCAGCTTTCCAACAAGGTATGACTCGGAATTTTTGGACATCCAGAACTCAAGATATGCCTGAAACACAGAGACAGCATATAATGCCCAGTATTGCTGGAAATTGCAATTAAGCATAAATGGATCCTAAGTCATGAAATGAGGTCTAAGTCTATGCAATTCAGCCCAAAAGAGGTTTAAAAGACTAAGTATGAGGAATAACTATTGTATAAAAAGTGTGTTCATCAAATTCCCCCACACTTAGCTTTTGCACGTCTCGGGCAAACTAAAATTCCAAAACTAAGAAAAGCAAGAACAAGGAAACAAAAACAAATTTAAAAACTAAAGGATCACCTCCCAATGATATTTAAGAAATGCAGAAGTTCATACCACAAGTAAGATAAGCAATTAAAGATTCAAGGAACTCACAGCATTCATGAAATAAAATTTCTTCTCATCCAAAATCAACAAACAAGGTAACTTCAATTGGAAAGCATAAGTTAAGAATGATAGATCCTCACAAGATACACTCTCAATCCCTCAAGTGTTTAGAAATTAGGTACTCCACTCAATCAAACTCATGAAGAGATGCACTACCATAAGCTTGCTTATCTTCTATTTCTCCACTACTCAAACAAATGCACACACAAATCAAGAGGACTTTATTTAAGGTTGTAATAAGGCCAAGGTAAAGGTAAAGGAATGAAGCAAAATGGATATCACAAGGTAAAACTCAAAGAGAATAAGAGAACATTGGAGAGGAACTCAAATGACAAGCATTAAATTCCAAGTGTGTAAAGCATATTCTCCTTCTGTGCACATATTCCTTTTCCTTTTCTTTTCCTTTTTCACAATTCTGATTTTTTTTTTTTTTCAGAACCAATTGGTTTTTTTTTTCTTTCTTTCTTTCTTTCACATAATACTTTGCACATTAGGATTCACAACCTCCACACTTGTACTATTAATTACCCACAAGCATAAGAGCTCCTCTAAGACAATGAACCAATGCTCTCCCATTCCCTAAGGTAAGGTAACAACATGGTATTTTGTACATAGGCATATAATGAGCTAATATCAAAGATAGGCAAATAGGCTCAATAGGGGTAATCAAAGGGAAATAATACAAGGTTGGCTATTTGGCAAAGTGGCTAAATCAAGAAAGAATGCCTCAATCATGTTCATGTATGCAAATGAAAATGTAGCCTCAAAAAGAATCAAGCAAGTTCTAGAGTTAACAAATTCCATGAGTGAAATCACACAAGAAGGAAAAAGAATGGCACAAATGCTAAATCCATTCATCAAAAGGCTCAAAACTCACAAGGCATGTATCTATCAAACTTAATCATCAATCCAACATCTAATACCAAGCATGTAAAATTAAGGATGGAAAGCAAGCTATTCAATCATGCTATTAACCTTGAAATGTAATTACTTTAAATTTACAACTTTACAAATTCTATAACATCATTGGAGGGTAATTAAAACAGAAAAATGACAACAAAAACAGAAAAAACAGCAAGAACAACAAACAGAAAAAATTAAAACAGAAAACAACAAATTTACAGAAATAGTAAAGTAATCAACTAAACTAATCAACTAACCTAATCAACTAAACAGAAAACACCTAATCAACTAAACAGAAAACAATAAAGCAACTAAACTATACAGAAATTCCTCCCCCACACTTAAATTTTACATTGTCCTCAATGTAAAAACTTCAAAAAGTACCAACAGATGACAATTAAAAGCAAGCAGTCACATAAGGACAAGTAAAGTAAAAGAGAGAGAAGAAACATCCTTATCAGGGGAGGTAGATGGTATCGTGCAAGTGGACCTCCTCCACTATGTCCTCCTGAGCGCCCTCATAAAATGGCTTGAGGCGATGCCCGTTCACCTTGAAAGCCTTGCTGGTGGACTCACTCGCTATCTCCACTGCACCATAAGGAAAAACCTTGGTGACAATAAACGGACCAAGCCACCGAGAACGGAGCTTGCCAGACATGAGCTTTAAGCAAGAGTTATACAAGAGAACTTTCTGGCCAGTAGAGAACTCCTTCCTCAGCACCATGTTATCATGAAACCACTTGGTCTTTTCCTTGTAAAGGCGGGAGCTCTCATAAGCATCCAAACGAAGCTCCTCAAGCTCTTTGAGGTGAAGCTTTCTCTGGGACCCGGCTTGGCTCAAATCACGGTTGCACTGCTTGACCGCTCAATAGGCCTTGTGCTCAAGCTCCACTGGAAGGTGGCAGGCTTTGCCAAAAACTATCCGGTAGGGAGACATCCCAATAGGTGTCTTGAAAATAGTCCGGTATGCCCACAGAGCATCCTCGAGTCGCAAACTCCAGTCCTTCCGATTAGGTTGGACAGTCTTCTCCAAGATACGCTTGATTTCCCTGTTGGAGACTTCAGCTTGCCCATTGGTCTGAGGGTGGTAAGAGGTGGAAACCTTATGCATGACGCCATATTTCTTCATTAAAGCCGCCATGGTCCGGTTGCAGAAATGTGAACCCTGATCACTGATGATGGCCCTAGGAATGCCAAATCTGCAAAAAATGTTTGATCTAACAAAATCCACAACAATTTTAGAATCATCAGTACCGGTGGCTTTCGCCTCCACCCACTTAGACACATAATCCACAGCAAATAAGATGTAAACAAAACCGAAAGAAACAGGAAAAGACCCCATAAAGTCAATACCCCAGACATAAAAAATCTCACAGAATAGCAAAGGCTGCTGGGGCATCTCATGCCTATGGGAAATGTTCCCGGTTCTCTGACATTGTTCACAAGATTTACAAAATATATGTGCATCCCTAAATAAAGTGACCCAATACAATCCAGAGTCTAAGACCTTCCTAGCCGTACGTTGAGGACCAAAATGTCCACCACATGCAAAGCTATGGCAAAAGCTAAGAACAGACTGAAACTCATTATCAGGCACACATCTCCTAATAATTTGATCACTACAAAATTTCCAGAGATAGGGATCATCCCATACATAATATTTCGCCTCACTCTTTAACTTGTCTATTTGTGCACGTGTGAGGTGTGAGGCAAAGCATGGGCAGCTAGATAATATACAAGATCTGCATACCATGGAAACTCACCATGCAGCCCTAACAGCTGCTCGTCAGGAAAGGAATCCTGAATTGGCAATGGATCAGGATCTCGCTCTATGCGGCTAAGGTGGTCAGCAACCAGGTTCTTTGCTCCACTCTTGTCTCGGATCTCCACATCAAACTCTTGAAGCAACAGCATCCACCTAATCAGCCGTGGCTTGGCATCCGGTTTCTTCAAGAGATACCTCAGAGCTGTATAATCTGAAAACACCACAACCTTAGAATCTATCAAATAAGACCTGAACTTATCTAATGCAAAAATAATAGATAAATGTTCTTTTTCAGTGGTGGTGTAGTTTGCTTGAGCAGCATCCAGAGTTCTTGAAGCATAGTAAACCACATGAGGAACTTTGGCCACACGCTGCGCCAAGACAGCTCCCAAGACATAGTTCGAAGCGTCGCACATCAGCTCGAATGGGAGTGTCCAATCAGGTGGCTGAATGACAGGGGTACTGGTGAGAGCTAGCTTCAGGCGGTTGAAAGCTTCCTTGCACTTCTGGTCAAACAGAAACTCCACATCTTTCTGCAGAAGGCAAGACAGCGGAATGGCTATCTTGCTGAAGTCTCTGATAAAGCGCCGGTAGAAACCTGCATGTCCAAGGAATGACCGCACTTCCCGCACGCATGTGGGGTAAGATAAAGCAGTAATGACATCTATTTTAGCAGGATCTACCTCAACCCCTTTTCTAGATACTACATGGCCTAAAACTATACCTTGCTCTACCATGAAATGACACTTTTCAAAATTTAAGACAATGTTAGTCTCAATGCAGCGATGTAGTACTCTAGCTAAGCTACTCAAACAGTCATCAAAAGAAGAACCATAAATAGTAAAATCATCCATAAACACCTCCATACACTCCTCTAAAAAATCAGAGAATATACTTACCATGCACCGCTGGAAGGTACCAGGGGCGTTGCAAAGGCCGAAAGGCATCCACCGGTAAGCAAATGTGCCGAAGGGACATGTAAAAGTGGTCTTCTCTTGATCCTCCGGTGCTATATGAATCTTGAAGTACCCAGTGTAGCCATCCAGGAAGCAGTAATGCAATTTCCCAGCTAACTGCTCCAGCATTTGATCGATGAACTGCAGGGGATAATGATCCTTCCTGGTGGCTTGATTGAGCCTCCTGTAATCGATGCAGACCCGCCAGCTATTCTGCACTCGGGTAGGTAGCAACTCGTTGTTCTGGTTGGCCACCACTGTAACCCCGGATTTCTTCGGAACGACCTGCACTGGGCTCACCCAAGTGCTGTCAGATATAGGATAAATGATGCCAGCTTGCAGAAGCTTGGTCACCTCCTTCTTTACCACATCCAAGATGAGAGGGTTTAATCGCCTCTGGGGTTGCCGCACTGGTTTAGCGTCATCTTCAAGTAATATGCGATGAATGCATGTGAATGGACTAATGCCAGGAATATCTGCTAACGTCCAGCCAATGGCTTGCTTATGCTCTCGCAGAATGCGCAACAATTTTTCCTCTTGATCAGGAAGTAAATTGTTAGCCACAATTACTGGAAGCTGCTCTGCAGATGCCAAATACGCATACTTCAGATGCTTAGGCAGAGGCTTCAGCTCTAGCTTGGGTGGCTGCACTGCAGAGGGCAGAAATCTGGGTGGCTGAATGTCAATCTCTGCAGACTGAATCTCCTCCTGAACAGTAGCTACTGCCAGCTTTGGGGAACCAGAGTCATCATCACGTAAAAAGGTGGAGATCTCAGCACAAATAGCATAGCCAGAATCACTGTCACAATTAGTACAAGATTGGCACTGAATAGAATCATCAAAACCAGCCAAATCAGGTAAATCAGCACACATATGACGGTAAACATCCTCAACCAAATCATCAATCACATCAATGTGAAAAATAGCATGCTTATCCATGGGATGCTTCATAACATAAAAAATGTTGAACTGCAGAACAGAATCGCCAAACTCCATGGATAGAGTTCCTGCATACACATCAATCTTGGTCCGCGCAGTCTTGAGGAATGGTTGCCCAAAATGAGTGGAGCCTTGCTGGATTGTGACTGTCCTTCCATCTCCAGAATGTAGAAATCTGTTGGAAAGATCAGCTCATCAACTCTGACCAACACATCTTCAATCAATCCAGCTGGATAAGCACTGCTCCTGTTGGCTAACTGTATCACAACTCCTGTGGCATTCAAGGGTCCAAGCCTAAGGGAACTGAAAATAGACATAGGCATGACATTGATAGAAGCGCCTAGATCTAACATGGCATGCTCGAACTTGGAATTGCCTATAACACAGGGGATTGTGAAAGTTCCTGGATCCTTGCACTTCTGGGGCAGTGGTTGAATAAGGGCTGAGACATTCTGACTCATGCTAATCCGCTCATTGCCCTTCAGCCTCCTCCTCTAGGTGCACAATTCTTTGAGAAATTTGGCATATTTAGGAATTTGCTCGATAGCATCCAGCAAGGGAATGTTAACTTCCACCTTCCTGAACGTCTCCAGAAGCTCCCTATCCTTCTCAGCCTCATCATGCTTCTTGGACAAAGTAGCTCTCTGTGGAAAGGGAAGAGCTACTGCAGGCAGCTTGCTCACAGGTGCAAGGTTGATTGGCTCAGGAACTGCTTCCTCTGCTGGTTGGGACTCACTAGGAGGTTGAGGCTCGGCTGGCTCTTGCAAGGATTTGCCAGACCTCAATGTGATAGCACTCACATTACTCCTATTTGGATTAGGAATTATCTGTGAAGGGAGTTTGCCAGAACCCTTAGACTGCAACTGGCTAACTGATGATGCCAATTGCCCAATCTGCGTTTCCAGATTCTGCATGGTAGACTCTGCCCTCTGCTGGAACTGGATGTTGCTGGTGGTCATCTGCTTCACCAAATCTTCCAATGAAGCCTCAGGTTTGGATGTTGACGGGTTGGCTGGCTACATAGGCTGCTGCTGGAATGGTGGCCTGTTTTCTTGAAACTGGCCCTGCCTGGCTGATTGAAATTGGTTCTGTTGTTGCCAGGGTTGCCTATATTGCTGCTGTTGTTGTGGCTGTTGTTGGGAGGACTACTGTTGTGGTGCTGCAGCATTGCCATATCTGAAATTTGGATGATCCCTCCAACCAGGGTTGTAAGTGTTGGAGTACGGATCATATCTAGGCTGCTGCTGTGATTGGTATGGGGATCGACTAGGAAAAACACCTGCTGTAGCTACAGAGGGATCCTGAAATCCATAATCACCATCTTGCAGTGTAGGACATGTGTCTGTAGGGTGTGATGGACAAGCACAAATGCCACACAAGCTTGCAGGTTGAGGTGTGGATACTTGTCGCCCCACTGCCAATTGCCTGACCAATGAGGTCAATTTATCAAGTCTGTGCTCCATTCTTTGTTGGTCAGCAAGTGATACACCAACTTCATTGACTCCCCTGGTGGAATGAATCATCCTGACACCAAACTGTTGGGAATTCTCTGCCATATTGAAAATTAAATCTCTGGCAGCAGCAGGTGTTTTATCCACTAATGCTCCTCCACTAGCAAAATCAATGTTACTTCTATCCAAAGGTGACAAGCCCTCATAGAAATATTGTATCAACAGCTGATCACTTATTTGATGATGGAGGCAGCTTGAGCACAGCTTGGTAAACCCCTCCCAATACTCATGCAATGTCTCCCCTGGCAGTTGCCTTATGCCACATATGTCTTTGCGAATGGCAGCAGTTCTGGATGCAGGGAAGAACTTTGCCAGAAACAGCTTCTTCATGTCACTCCAATTTCTGACCGAACCTTGTGACAAGTAAAAGAGCCAGTCTTTAGCTGCATCAGCAAGAGAGAAAGGGAATGCTCTTAACTTGATCTGCTCTTCAGAAATTCCTTGTGGCCTCATTGTGGAACAAACCACATGAAATTCCTTTAAATGCTTATGAGGATCTTCACCTGCAAGACCATGAAACTTTGGCAGCACATGTATTAATCCAGATTTCAATTCAAAAGCAGTATCAATCTCTGGATATTGGATCCCTAAAGGTTGGTAAGCAACATCAGGGGTGGCCAATTCCTTAAGAGTTCTGTCTCTAGGCTGCATGTTATGATTATTATTTCCAGCTCTATTACCTTCATCAACAGGATCAACAACAGGAATAACAATAGGAGTTCTAGCTTCAGCCATGGTAGGATCTAAATTATCAACAGCCCTATGTGCTCTATTGAGTGTATGCAAAGTTCTCTCTATTTCAGGGTTTACTTCAAGCAATACAAAAGGAGAAGACCTAGTCATACACTATACAAACAAGTGGCTAAATGCCTAAACACACCACAATGCACAAAAACACAGAAAAACACACAAAACTGACAGAATTTAGCTAAAACTGAAACACACCAAAAACACAAAACAAAGGTAAAAAGACACCAAAATAGGACTAGAAAAGGTATCTAAACATTTTTTAAAATTTTTCTACCACCACAGGACGAAAGGTGGATGAAAATGGAACTCAAAAATCAAATAAAAATATTTAAAAAATAAAAAAGTGGTCAAAACAGTCGAATTTGGCTTAAAAAGGCAGACCCCACAGCCATAGGCGTGATTGTTGGTTGTTAGACCATTTTCCTTCAACTGACCAAGTTTCAGGTCAATTGGAGCAAAACATTTCGTTCGAAACAATAAAACCAGAAATCACTAAATCTTGCCAAACCGAAGGAAAAACAAAGGGGAAATGGTCCAAATGGCTAGAATTCACTCAATCACAATATAAAACATCTAAGGAAACTTCAAATCAAGAAAAACAATGACCACTGGCCTTAAACAGAATGGATACTTGGCCAAAAAGTTATGGAAAAAGTGGCCAAAACCCTAAAAAGAACAAAAACTCAAACACAAGCAGGGTGAATTAGGGGGAAGTTAAAAGTCAGTTTTTCTACTAATAATATTGATTCAAAGATAGAACAATCCTCGGCAATGGCGCCAAAATTTGATGAGCTGCCGAGGCTCCTCAAATTAATTAAGTTTAAGGTCGGTTACCTAAGCTATTTGCAGCATAGGGCAGCCCTAAGTCGAACCTAAGGATTGTTCTATTTAGTGAATCATATTAAGAAGCATATAAACAGGGGGGTTTTGTTTGTTCATGTGATTAACATAAATTAATGGTAAGTGGTAAAGTTTTAGGGAAAATAACCAATTCAAGCCTTAACTGATTTTGATTTTAGTCCATCCTTGATTTCCAATGATCCATTCAATTATTAACCATGTTCTTGGCCTTTAAAACATATCAAGAAGCCTCTCAATGTTCTATGGATATCCACTGGTTAAGCAACCAGAATTCGGAATTAACTAAGACTAAATGAATTAAGCAAACATTCAAGTCTAGTTTTACCTAAGTCCATGATCCAGCCAAGGTGATTAATCCATCCAAAAGCTCAAAAACATTAATCAACTATACAATCCTCTTTTATCACATGCAATTAAGCAATCACACATGAAGATCCAAATTCGAATTTAACAATTCAAACAGAATAGTCCAGAGGAAGCAAGAAGTAGATTAATCATTGAATGAATAACAACAACACATAATCTCAAAACCAATAATCAGAACAGCCAAAACCTGGATTGATTTGATGAATTAGCCCTCCATGAACAAGAGAAGCCAAGTTCTTACAAAATATCTAGAGAGAAAACTTAAAGGCTAAGGAAAGTTCAAAAGCTGTCTAAAATATCTAAAAGAATTGATATCAATTTCAGCTGCCCCCTTGTGCTGATATAGACCTCCAAAATTACATGCACACCTAAATTGCCCTTAGGGTACACTTGTTCCCATGGGCCTTAGCTTTAATTGGGCTTTGGTTTGGGCCCATTTGGACTTGTCATGAGGAAGTTAGGCCCATTTAAGTGCCAATAGGTATCTGGAACCATCAGCCAACTTCCACCGCAAATAAGACCATCTTCAATATAAAATATGGTGAACCAGTCTTCATATAAATTGAAGCTATGTCTGTTAGCTTTCTAATGGTACCAGTTTCAGGTCCATATGACATTCAAAACTCAAGTTATGGCCCAAATACTGCATGTAGGTCAGGATCCTGCGACAGCATATCTTCTCTGGCTTCCAGGCTGCATATGACCTTCTGGACGTCCGAATTAGCTTTGGAGCCCTGAAAGAAAGTTGTAGAAAAGTATCTTAGCTTTCCTACAAGGTATGACTTGAAATTTTTAGACATGTAGAAATCAAGATATGCATGAAACACAGAGACAGTATAAAATGCTCAGTATTACTGGAAATTGCAATTAGGCACAAATGGATCCAAAGTCATGAAATGAGGTCTAAGTCTATGCAATTCAGCCCAAAAGAGGTTTAAAAGACTAAGTATGAGGGATAACTATTGTATAAAAAATGTGTTCATCAATAGTCTCTCACAAGATAAAGATATGCTCTCAAATCCTTCAAGTGGTGTTTCTCTCCAATTCATCTTATCAAAATCATATTACCATAAACTTGTTCATCTTCTTAATCTTCATTTCCTATGTCACATGCACAACACAAATCAAAATGACTTTTATAAGGGTTGTAATGACCAAAGGAAAAAGAATTACAATAATATATAAAAAAAAAAGGTTAAAACACCCAAGGAATCACAAGAGCATTGATTGTGGATAAATTCAAACAACTTATGCATCTTGACTTGGGCTTCAATTCATTCTTACTTTTTCTAAAATAACTTATTCTTTTTCTCTTTTTTTTTTATATTTTTTTTTCATTTTCGTTTTTTTCAATTTTTTTTTTTTGTTAGACTTAACCAATTAGCCACAACTTAATGCAACTTTGTAAGAATTCACTTTTCTTTTTTTATGATTCAATGCAATGCTCTTCAATTCCTAAAGATTGGGTAAGAACATGGTTTTACACATAGGCTTGTAATGAACTACACATGAAGAAAATGTTAATTAGGCTCAAAAAGGGGTTAATCAATGGATAACATCAAAGAAAAAAAATGTCTTAATCACTTCTATGCATGCATATGCAATTGTAGCCTCAATTAAAAATCAGAACAAATTCTAGAGTGACAACTTTGATAGGTGAATACACAAAAGAAAGAACATGATCAATGATATGGCTCAACTCCTCATGGCTACAAGAATACCAAAATCAATTCATCCAATTCAACTTTGTTGTCATATCACTTAAATTCAAGAAGCAAGATAATTATCCAATTATATTGTAGCAACTTAGAACCTAAATTGCTTAAAACCATACTCTTCATTTAATTGGAAGGAACCAAAAATAATTTAATTTTTTTTACCTAGATTAAATAAAATTGCAGGAAATTAAATAGAAAATTGCAGCAAAATAGAGAACATAATTAATTAATCCATCCTCAACACTTAAATTTTGTATTGTCCTCAATGCAAAACACATTGTGGATAGTAAATGTAGGACAATGAAATTAAAAGAGAAGAAAAAAGAGACAAAATGTGAATTTAGGTCTCATAAATGACATCATACAAATGCTTCTTCTCCACAATTTGCTCTTGAAAACCCTCATAAAAAGGCTTAAGCCGATGTCCGTTCACTGTAAAGGTCTTGTTAGTTGCCTCACTTTTTATCTCAACTACACTATAAAGAAAAACATAAGTAACCATAAAAGGACCTATTCATCTAGAACATAACTTACCGGGTATTAGTTTGAGACGGGAGTTGTAGAACAACACTTTTTGGTCAATGTAAAACTCTTTCCTCACCACCATCTTATCATGCACAACCTTGGTTTTCTCTTTATAGATCTGAGAGTTCTCATAAGCTTCCAATCAGATTTCTTCAAGTTCTTGAAGTTGGAGCTTCCTTTGGAATTCGGCTTGGGCTAAGTCAATATTGCATTGTTTCACTGCCTAATATGTCTTATGCTTTATTTCCACTGGAAGGTGACGTACTTTGCCAAAAACTATCCTATAAGGTGACATACCTATAGGGGTCTAATAGTGATGAGCTGCCGAGGCTCCTCAAATTAGTTAATGTTTAAGGTCGGTTCCTAAGCTATTTGCAGCAAAGGGCAGCCCTAAGTCGAACCTAAGGATTGTTCTATTTGGTGAAACATATTGAAAAGCATATAAACAGGGGGGTTGTGTTTGTTTCTGTGATTAACAAAAATTAATTGAAAGTGGCAGAGTTTTAGAGAAAGCAACCAATCCAAGTCTTAACTAATTCTGATTTTGATTCATCCTTGATTTCCAAGGATCCACTTAATTATTAATCATGTTCTTGGCCTTTAAAACATATCAAGAAGCCTCTCAATGTTCTATGGATGTCTACTGGTTAAGCAACCAGAATTTGGTTCAACAAGGGACTAAATGAATTAAGCAAACATTCAAGTCCAGTTTAACCTAAGTCCTGAATCCAGCCAAGATAATTAATCCGTCCCAGCTTAGAACCATTAATTAACCATACAATCCTCTTTTATCACATGCAAACAGAATATGAACACATGAATAATCCAATCCGAATTAAGCAATTCAAACAGAATATTTCAGAGGATTGAAAGAACTTGATTAACAACTAAAATGAAGAACAACAACACATAATCTCAAAATCAATAATCAGAATAGCAAAACCTGGATTGATATGATGATTTAGCCCTCCATGAACAAGAAGAGCTGAGTTCTTACAAAATATCTAAGAGAAAACTTAGAGACTAAGGAAAGAGGAAAAGTTGTCTAAAAATATCTAATGACTTGATTCTCAATTTCGGCTGCCCCCTTCTTGCTGATATAGACCTCCAATTTTACATGCACACCCAAATTGCCTTTAGGGCATACTTGTTCCCATGGGCCTTAGCTTCAATTGGGCTTTGGTTTGGGCCCATTTGAACTTGTCATGAGGAAGTTAGGCCCATTTAAGTGGCAAAAGGTGTCTGGAACCGTCAGCTAACTTACACAGCAAATAAGACCATCTTCAACATAAAATATGGTGAACCGGTCTTATATAAATTGAAGCTCTGTCTGTTAGCTTTCCAATGGTACCAATTTCAGGTCCATATGACATCCACAACTCAAGTTATGACCCAAATACGGCATGTAGGTCAGGATCCTGCGACATCATGTCTTCTCTGGCTTCCAGGCTGCATATGACCTTCTGAACGTTCGAATTAGCTTTGAAGCCCTGAAAGAAAGTTGTAGACAATTCTCTCAGCCTTCCAACAAGGTATGACTCAGAATTTTTAGACATACAGAACTCAAGATATGCATGAAACACAGAGACAGCATATAATGCCCAGTATTGCTGGAAATTGCAATTAAGCATAAATGGATCCAAAGTCATGAAATGAGGTCTAAGTCTATGCAATTCAGCCCAAAAGAGGTTTAAAAGACTAAGTATGAGGGATAACTATTATATAAAAAGTGTGTTCATCAAATTCCCCCACACTTAGCTTTTGCACGTCTCGGGCAAACTAAAATTCCAAAACTAAGAAAAGCAAGAACAAGGAAACAAAAACAAATTTAAAAACTAAAGGATCACCTCCCAATGATATTTAAGAAATGCAGAAGTTCATACCACAAGTAAGATAAGCAATTAAAGATTCAAGGAACTCACAGCATTCATGAAATAAAATTTCTTCTCATCCAAAATCAACAAACAAGGTAACTTCAATTGGAAAGCATAAGTTAAGAATGATAGATCCTCACAAGATACACTCTCAATCCCTCAAGTGTTTAGAAATTAGGTACTCCACTCAATCAAACTCATGAAGAGATGCACTACCATAAGCTTGCTTATCTTCTATTTCTCCACTACTCAAACAAATGCACACACAAATCAAGAGGACTTTATTTAAGGTTGTAATAAGGCCAAGGGTAAAGGTAAAGGAATGAATGAAGATGGATATCACAAGGTAAAAAAACTCAAAGAGAATAAGAGAACATTGGAGAGGAACTCAAATGACAAGCATTAAATTCCAAGTGTGTAAAGCATATTCTCCTTCCTTTGCACATATTCCTTTTCCTTTTCTTTTCCTTTTCACAATTCTGATTTTTTTTTTTTTTTTTTTTTTTTTTTTTTTTTTTTTGCAGAACCAATTGGTTTTTTTTCTCTTTCTTTCTTTCATTCACATAATACTTTGCACATTAGGATTCACAACCTCCACACTTGTACTATTAATTACCCACAAGCATAACAGCTCCTCCAAGACAATGAACCAATGCTCTCCCATTCCCTAAGGTAAGATAACAACATGGTATTTTGTACATAGGCATATAATGAGCTAATATCAAAGATAGGCAAATAGGCTCAATAGGGGGAATCAAAGAGAAATAATACAAGGTTGGCTATTTGGCAAAGTGGCTAAATCAAGAAAGAATGCCTCAATCATGTTCATGTATGCAAATGAAAATGTAGCCTCAAAAAGAATCAAGCAAGTTCTAGAGTTAACAAATTCCATGAGTGAAATCACACAAGAAGGAAAAAGAATGGCACAAATGCCAAATCCATTCATCAAAAGGCTCAAAACTCACAAGGCATGTATCTATCAAACTTAATCATCAATCCAACATCTAAAACCAAGCATGTGAAATTAAGGATGGAAAACAAGTTATTCAATCATGCTATGAACCTTGAAATGTAATTACTTTAAACTTACAACTTTACAAATTCTATAACATCATTGGAGGGTAATTAAAACAGAAAAATGACAACAAAAACAGAAAAAACAGCAAGAACAACAAACAGAAAAAATTAAAACAGAAAACAACAAATTTACAGAAATAGTAAAGTAATCAACTAAACTAATCAACTAACCTAATCAACTAAACAGAAAACACCTAATCAACTAAACAGAAAACAATAAAGCAACTAAACTATATACAGAAATCCCTCCCCCACACTTAAATTTTACATTGTCCTCAATGTAAAAACTTCAAAAAGTATCAACAGATGACAAGTAATAACAAGCAGTCACATAAGGACAAGTAAAGTAAAAGAGAGAGAAGAAACATCCTTATCAGGGGAGGTAGATGGCATCGTGCAAGTGGACCTCCTCCACTATGTCCTCTTTAGCTCCCTCACAGAATGGCTGGCGGCAGTTGAAAGCTGCTTATCCAAGAAATGACCAAACTTCCCGCACGCATGTGGGGTAAGATAAAGCAGACATCAAGAACAGAAAATTGAATTAAAAACAAAAATAGAGTTAGAAACAAGACTAGAAAACAGAAAATTCAAAGCAAAAACAGAAAACAGAAATAGAATAGAAACAAAAGCAAAAACAGAAAACATAATATAAATACAGTAATATAATCAGAAAATGTACTCCCCTGAAGCTCAAGGTATCATCTTCCGATTATGTGCAGCAAACACAGCTAGATACCGGGGTCAAAGACCATTCTCACGAAGTCTCGGGTTGCCCTTGTAGAGTCATCTGCTAAAGCCGCAGAATCAGAATCGGAACCAAAAGCAGAATTAGATTCAGATTCACCAGGATTGCCATCGCTTAAAAATGTAGAAATTTCTGC
Source organism: Cercis canadensis (assembly GCA_003255065.1). Lineage (NCBI taxonomy): Eukaryota > Viridiplantae > Streptophyta > Magnoliopsida > Fabales > Fabaceae > Cercis > Cercis canadensis. The sequence continues at coordinate 153,697 of QAOA01002502.1, forward strand.
ACAGATAGCACAACTCATGTCACCATCACAAACAGCATGTGAATGGCACTGGACATACTCCTCTATACCCACAAAGTCAGGGAATTCATAACATAGCTCCTCAGACACATCCACTAACTCTGTAGGAGCATCAATGACCACAGCCTCTGGAATAGAGTCATCTTGTTCTAAAAATACTGCAATCTCAGAACAAGCAGGGCAAACAGAATCACCACAATTGCAGCACATAGAATCAGGAGTGCTCAAGAAGGCAGATATCTCAGCACATACTGCACAAGGTACATCACCATCACAGTCAGGACAGGAGGGGCACCGAAGAGGGTCATCAACACCAACAAAATCTGGGAAGTCAGCACAGAGCTCATCACACCCATCCCCAACTAGATCATCAGTCAAATCAATGTGAAAGACAGAGTGCTCATCCATGGAATGCTGCATAGGCTCAAAAATATTGAACTGCACAACAGAGTCTCCAAACTCCATGGTCTGAGAAGGAAGTGCACCAGAACCCTGGGATTGCAATTGACTCACAGATGATGCCAATTGTCCAATCTGTGTTTCCAGATTCTGCATGGTGGACTCTGCCCTCTGCTGGAACTGGATGTTGCTGGTGGCCATCTGCTTCACCAAATCTTCCAATGAAAGCTCAGGTTTGGATGTTGACGGGTGAGCTGGTGGCATAGGCTGCTGCTGGAATGGTGGCCTAGTTTGTTGAAACTGGCTCTGTTGTTGGTATGGTTGCTTAGCTGGTTCAGGTGCTTGTTGTCCCACTACTAATTGTCTCACCAAAGATGTCAATTCATCAAGTCTATGGTCCATCCTCTGTTTGTCAGAAAGTGATGCAACAACCTCTTTGACTCTTTTAGTAGTAGGGGAACCTAGTATGCACCATGAACAAAAAGTGATAGAACAACAAAACACACCAAAACATACAACAAAACACAAAATCACACAAAAAGTGACAAAATTGAACTAAAACCGAAACACACCAAAAACACAAAACAAAGGTAAAAAGACACCAAAATAAGACTAGAAAATATATCTAAACATTTTTTGAAATTTTTCTACCACCACAGGACGAAAGGTGAATGAAAATGGAAGTCAAAAATCAAATAAAAAATATTAAAAAATTGAAAAAGTGGTCTAAACGATGGAATTTGGCCAAAATAGGGTGGGGCTCACTGCAAAGCAGTGAGTTTTTCTTTCCAGGACGTTTTCCTTCAACTGACCAATTCTCAGGTTATTCTGGGCTAAAAAATTCGTACTAAATTTTCTGAAAAATTTGCCTAAAATCACCCGTTTTCACCAAAAACTACCAAGACAAAACAACAAAGGGGGTTTATGAAGGGTTAGCAGTAAAGTAAACTCCTAATATGATTGACCAAAACTAGAATAATCCCCGGCAACGGCGCCAAAATTTGATGAGCTGCCGAGGCTCCTCAAATTAATTAAGTTTAAGGTCGGTTACCTAAGCTATTTGCAGCAAAGGGCAGCCCTAAGTCGAACCTAAGGATTGTTCTATTTAGTGAATCATATTAAGAAGCATGTAAACAGAGGGGGTTTTGTTTGGTTTAAGTACTTGACAGAAATTAATTGTAAGTGGTAACCTAAAGGAAAACAACCAATCCAAGCCTTAACTGATTCTGATTTTGATTCATCCTTGATTTCTAATGATCCATTCAATTATTAACCATGTTCTTGGCCTTTAAAACATATCAAGACGCCTCTCAATGTTCTATGGATGTCCACTGGTTAAGCAACCAGAATTCGGATTCAACTAAGACTAAATGAATTAAGCAAACATTCAAGTCTAGTTTTACCTAAGTCCATGATCCAGCCAAGGTGATTAATCCATCCAAAAGCTCAGAAACATTAATCAACCATACAATCCTCTTTTATCACATGCAATTAAGCAATCACACATGAAGATCCAAATTCGAATTAAGCAATTCAAACAGAATATTTCAAAGGATTGAAAGAAGCAGATTAATCATTGAATGAATAACAACAACTCATAATCTCAAAACCAATAATCAGAACAGCCAAAACCTGGATTGATTGATGAATTAGCCCTCCATGAACAAGAGAAGCTAAGTTCTTACAAAATATCTAAGAGAAAACTTAAGAGCTAAGGAAAGACTAGAAAGCTGTCTAAAATATCTAAAACTTGATTATGAATTTCGGCTGCCCCCCTCTTGCTGATATAGACCTCCAATTTTACATGCACACCCAAATTGCCCTTAGGGCACACTTGTTCCCATGGGCCTTAGCTTCAATTGGGCTTTGGTTTGGGCCCATTTGGACTTGTCATGAGGAAGTTAGGCCCATTTAAGTGGCAGAAGGTGTCTGGAACCGTCAGCTAACTTGCACAGCAAATAAGACCATCTTCCACATAAAATATGGTGAACCGGTCTTCATATCAATTGAAGCTCTGTCTGTTAGCTTTCCAATGGTACCAGTTTCAGGTCCATATGACATCCACAACTCAAGTTATGACCCAAATACTGCATGTAGGTCAGGATCCTGCGACAGCATGTCTTCTCTGGCTTCCAGGCTGCATATGACCTTCTGGACGTCCGAATTAGCTTTGGAGCCCTGAAAGAAAGTTGTAGAAAAGTATCTTAGCTTTCCTACAAGGTATGACTTGAAATTTTTAGACATGTAGAAATCAAGATATGCATGAAACACAGAGACAGCATAAAATGCTCAGTATTACTGGAAATTGCAATTAGGCACAAATGGATCCAAAGTCATGAAATGAGGTCTAAGTCTATGCAATTCAGCCCAAAAGAGGTTTAAAAGACTAAGTATGAGGGATAACTATTGTATAAAAAATGTGTTCATCAATAGTCTCTCACAAGATAAAGATATGCTCTCAAATCCTTCAAGTGGTGTTTCTCTCCAATTCATCTTATCAAAATCATATTACCATAAACTTGTTCATCTTCTTAATCTTCATTTCCTATGTCACATGCACAACACAAATCAAAATGACTTTTATAAGGGTTGTAATGACCAAAGGAAAAAGAATTACAATAATATATAAAAAAAAAAGGTTAAAACACCCAAGGAATCACAAGAGCATTGATTGTGGATAAATTCAAACAACTTATGCATCTTGACTTGGGCTTCAATTCATTCTTACTTTTTCTAAAATAACTTATTCTTTTTCTCTTTTTTTTTTATATTTTTTTTTCATTTTCGTTTTTTTCAATTTTTTTTTTTTGTTAGACTTAACCAATTAGCCACAACTTAATGCAACTTTGTAAGAATTCACTTTTCTTTTTTTATGATTCAATGCAATGCTCTTCAATTCCTAAAGATTGGGTAAGAACATGGTTTTACACATAGGCTTGTAATGAACTACACATGAAGAAAATGTTAATTAGGCTCAAAAAGGGGTTAATCAATGGATAACATCAAAGAAAAAAAATGTCTTAATCACTTCTATGCATGCATATGCAATTGTAGCCTCAATTAAAAATTAGAACAAATTCTAGAGTGACAACTTTGATAGGTGAATACACAAAAGAAAGAACATGATCAATGATATGGCTCAACTCCTCACGGCTACAAGAATACCAAAATCAATTCATCCAAATCAACTTTGTTGTCATATCACTTAAATTCAAGAAGCAAGATAATTATCCAATTATATTGTAGCAACTTAGAACCTAAATTGCTTAAAACTATACTCTTCATTTAATTGGAAGGAACCAAAAATAATTTAATTTTTTTTTACCTAGATTAAATAAAATAGCAGGAAATTAAATAGAAAATTGCAGCAAAATAGAGAACATAATTAACTAATCCATCCTCAACACTTAAATTTTGTATTGTCCTCAATGCAAAACACATTGTGGATAGTAAATGTAGGACAATGAAATTAAAAGAGAAGAAAAAAGAGACAAAATGTGAATTTAGGTCTCATAAATGACATCATACAAATGCTTCTTCTCCACAATTTGCTCTTGAAAACCCTCATAAAAAGGCTTAAGCCGATGTCCGTTCACTGTAAAGGTCTTGTTAGTTGCCTCATTTTTTTATCTCAACTACACTATAAAGAAAAACATAAGTAACCATAAAAGGACCTATTCATCTAGAACATAACTTACCGGGTATTAGTTTGAGACGGGAGTTGTAGAACAACACTTTTTGGTCAATGTAAAACTCTTTCCTCACCAGCATCTTATCATGCACAACCTTGGTTTTCTCTTTATAGATATGAGAGTTCTCATAAGCTTCCAATCAGATTTCTTCAAGTTCTTGAAGTTGGAGCTTCCTTTGGAATTCGGCTTGGGCTAAGTCAATATTGCATTGTTTCACTGCCTAATATGTCTTATGCTTTATTTCCACTGGAAGGTGACATACTTTGCCAAAAACTATCCTATAAGGTGACATACCTATAGGGGTCTAATAGGTAGTCCTATGAGCCCACAATGCATCATCTAAACGCATGCTCCAATTTTTTTATGTTTGGTTGGATTGTTTTCTCTAGAATCTGCTTTAACTCCCTATTTGACACATTGGCTTGACCATTGTTTGTGGATGATAAAGAGTCGACACCTTATGCACCACACCATATTTTCTCAACAGAGCCTCCATATGCCTATTGCAGAAGTGAGAGCATTGGTCATTAATGATTGCTCTTGGAATGCCAAACCTACAGAAAATGTAAGTGCTGACAAAATCTAAGACAACACAAGAATCATCAGTCCGAGTGGCTTTGGCCTCTACTCATTTAGAAACATAATCTACAACTAAAAGAATGTACACAAAACCAAAAGAATTAGGAAAATGATCCATAAAATTAATATCCCAAAACATCAAATATCTCACAAAACAGTAAAGTCTGTTGAGGCATCTCATTCCTACGGGAAATATTGCTTGTCCGTTGGCATTGTGCACAATGCTTACAAAAATTGTATGCATCATGAAACAAAGTAGGCTAATATAATCCAGAGTCAAACTTTTGTAGCAATGCGTTGAGGACCAAAATGACCGTCACATGCAGAGGTATGGTAGAATTGCAAGATAGACTCAAACTCATGTTCAGACACACACCGCCTAATGACTTAGTCACTTCACAATCTTCAAAGATAAGGATTATCCTACACATAATGCTTAGCTTCACTTTTAAACTTATCTACTTGATGCTTCTTAAAATACACAGGTAACTTAAATGCAACTAAGTAATTCACCAAATCAGCATATCAAGGATCCTTATCTTGCAGAAAGTCTCTTTAATGGGGAGGTGGTTCATGGCTAGTAGAATCCGGCTTAAATGATCCGCTACTAAGTTCTCTGCTCCGCTTTTATCTGTAATCTCAATGTCAAATTCTTGCAAGAGCAGCATCCACTTAATGAGCCTAGCCTTCCCTTTTGGCTTTTTAAGCAAGTACTTTAAAGCTGCATGGTCAAAAAAGGCAATCACTTTAGAACCAAGTAAATAAGTACAAAATTTATCTAAAGCAAAAACAATAGCTAAAAGCTCTTTCTCAGTGGTAGTATAATTAGCTTGGGCATCATTCAAAGTGCGAGAGACATAGGAGATCACATGTGATAGCTTGTCCACTTTCTGTGAAAAGACAGCACCTACTGCACAATTTGAAGCCTCACACATCAGCTCAAAATGAAACTTCCAATTAGGTGGTTGGATGATGGGAGGGGAGGTAAGACTCTGCTTCAACTAATCAAAGGTTGCTTTGCACTGCTTATCAAAATCGAACTCCACTTCCTTTTGGAGAAGTTTAGACAATGGGAGAGCAATTTTGGTGAAATCCTTGATGAATCGTCTATAGAACCTTGCATGACCAAGAAAAGAACGCACAGTTCTCATACAAGTGGGGTAGGGTAAAAATGCAATAACATTAATCCTAACCTTATCCACTTCAATTCTCTTGCTAGAAACTACATGCCCTAAGACTATGTTTTGTTCTACTATGAAATGACATTTCTCAAAATTAAGAAGAAGGTTAGTCTTAATGCACCTATCAAGCACTTTAGCAAGGTTGTCCAAACATTCATCAAAGGAGGAGCCATAAACAGTAAAATCATCCATAAATACCTCAATGCAGTGTTCTAAGAAATTAGAAAAAATATTTACCATACACTGCTAGAATGTACATAAGGCATTACAAATGGATAGGTGAAAGTAGTCTTCTCCTGATCCTTTAGAGCTATGTGAATCTGAAAGTAGCCTGAGAAACCATTTAGGAACCAATAATGGGACATCCCTGCTAACCTCTCTAGCATTTGATCAATGAATATCCAAGGGAAATGATCCTTCCTAGTTGTTTGGTTAAGTTTTTTTGTAATCAATGCAGACTCGCTAACTGTTCTGCATTCTAGTGGGAATCAACTCATTCTTCTCATTGGCTACTACAATTATGTCAGTCTTCTTGGTAACCACTTATGTTGGACTCACTCACTTGCTGTCTGAGATAGGATAAATAATACCAGCTGATAACAACTTGCTCACTTTTGCTTTACCACATCTAGAATCAAATGGTTAAGTCTCCTTTGGAGTTGCCTCATTGGTTTAGCTTATTCTTCCAATAAAATCTGGTGCATGCAGGTGGAGGGACTAGTATCAAGAGTGTCTACAAGTGTCCAGCCTATTGCTTTCTTACACTGCTTCAAAATTTGCAATAACTTCTCTTCATGTTCGGGTTGCAAATGTTTGGCTATGATTACTGGCAGCTTCTCTTCTTCTTCTAGAAAGACATACTTGAGGTGGTCAGTAACAGTTTCAGCTCTAGTGTAAGTGGGTGCTATATAGAATGGACTAATTTGGTTGGAGAAACCAAATTCGTTGTTTTAATCTTAGTAACACTTGCATCTCTGCACTATTCTCCAAAACAGTCTCATCATATCTCAACAATTCAGAAGAGGAGGATTCAGAAAATTCAAAAATCTCAGAGTACTCAGAGTGTGTAACAATTGCAGTATTTTCCATGTATTCAAAAATTTCAGAATATGCAGCACACATTCCATCGCAATCATCACATTCATAACACTCTAAAGTATCTAAAAGTCCTAGTATGTCAAGATATTCAGCTACCATATCAACATGCACATCATCAACTAGCAAGTCTATCATATCTAATTGAAAAACTGATTGTTCTTCCAAATGATGTTTTATGGCATCAAACAAGTTAAAACGAACCATGGTATCACCAAATTCCATGGAAAGGATACCAACATGCACATCAATTATTATTTTGACAGTTTTTAGGAAGAGTCTACCTAAAATTAATGGGGCATGTTCAAATGTAAACTCATCTTTCATATTTAACACATAAAAATTTGCTAGAAAAATTAAATCATTTACCCTAATCAGGACATCCTCGAGAACTTCTGCAAGATAAGTTGTACTTATATTTGTAAGCTGAATGACCACTCTAGTAGGCTTTAATTCTCTAACCTACAAGGATAAATAAATTGACTTAGGCATCACATTAATTGAAGCACCCAAATCTAGCATGACATTTGTGAACTATCTATCTCCAATGGTGCAGGGAATGGTGAACATCCCAAGATCCTTGCACTTAGATGACATGTTAGGTTGGATCATAGCTGACACGTTTTTTCACATGCTTACTTTCTCATTACCCTTTAATCTCCTCTTGTAGTTACACAATTCTTTCAGAAACTTGACATACTTGAGAAAATGTTTGATTGCTTCCAAGAGGGGTATATTGACTTCCACATTCCTAAAAGTTTCCATGATCTCTCTATTTAACTTAGCCTCAACAATCTTCTTGGACTATGTAACTCTATTCGGAAAGGGAAGAGGAATATTGGGGGGTTGAGTTATCTGCTTGGTTTTGAAGGGAGGAATGCTTTTGTTTTGGGACGGATTTTTGGGCTCTAGGGTTTGGATTTTTTTCTTAGCTGGGATTTTGGACTGTAGAGGGCTGGCTAGGTTCTGGAATACTCACTTCCTTGCCACTGCGCAAGGTTATGACACTCACATTGCTTCTCGGATTGACAACTGTTTGGGAGGGCAAATTACTAGAACCTTGAGGGTCTGTTTGGAAGTTTTTTTAGAGGGGAGAGGAGAGGAATAAATGATGTGTTCTTGTCAGCCGAAGGATCGGAACAGAGTGTCTGGATACTAAACAGTGAGATGACCTTAGTTTTCTCAATAGGGCGAACCCTTAACAAGGAAGGGTCCTTGGTAAGTTCAAGTTCTTTGCCCAAGAACAACAGGGAAGCTCTCAATTCAGAAAAACTCAAAAATTCAATAACTGAATATTATTAATCTCAAAGTTGTTTGCAAAGACATAAACGAATTCCTAATATAGGAATTCAGCTAGGAGACTAAACCTAATTGAAGCTAAGAATGATAACAAACCCTACATCTAATATACATCCGGCCCACAAACTTAAAGGCTCAAAATAATGACTTAACTAAAACTAATTAAATAAGACATAGTTTTTGGCCCAAGGCCCAAAATAAAAACATTAACAAATTTGGCCTAAAACGAATAACAAGATAAGGCCCATGATGCATCTCTAGACTATGCAAATCGGTCTCATTAATTCCTAAGTTAATGCCCAAACTTGATCTTCAAGTTTCCTCCAAAACAAGCTCCAAATTTGGGCTCCAAGCTCGTCCACGCGCACCTTTTACAAGAGACAGATAAATGATCAATCTCAACTCTGAACTTGGCCTAGCTGCTCTCTCCTTGGTATGCACCTCTTGGACTAGGCTCAACAACACCTCTTTCACATGCTTAGCCCTGTTCTAGTCATTGGGCCTCCAACTCCAAGCAAGGGATCATGAACACGCCTAGGATTAGGGCGTGTAGCAAGCTGGTTCATATCATTCCCTTCTTCCTCGGAAGGATTTTTTCTCGAATCTAAATCATCACCTACATCAAGCAAAGTTAAGTCAACAACATTAAAAGTAGTACTAACATTGCCATACTCACCAGGAAGATTAATTTTGTATGCATTGTTATTAATCCGCTTAAGGACTTCAAACAACCCATCTCCTCGAGGGTGCAACTTTGATTTCCTTTGAGTAGGAAATCATCCTTTCCTAAGGTGTACCTAAACCCAATCACCTCTAGTTCAGCCCTTGTTGGCTTGTCTAGCATACTGCTCATTCTTCTTTTCAATATTAGCCCAAACTTTAGAATGCAAGTCTCTAACAAAATCTGTCTTTTGCTTACCATCAAGATTAGAAAACTTATTAGTAGGCAAAAGTAAAATATCCAAGGATTTTTTAACACCAAAGTGCCCCATTAGTCCATCACCATGCGTCTGTCTAATAAGCAAATCATGTGAACATGCATGCATACATAATTTATCTTTCTTAACCAGGACCCATCATACCTATAATAATCACCACTAGCATACTTAGCACAAGCAATTCATAGTTGACTAGAATCAAAATCAAACTCATACAAGTCCTTTATAAGCTCAAAACCTAATAGCTTAGAATGCAAAGAAGTAATTAAATTATACCTTCTAGACAAGGCATTAGTAATGATAATCGATCCGGGAACAAAGTCAATCTGGTGCTCTATGCCCCTCAAAGGAGGCAAGTCATGTGGTATCTCTTTAGGAAAAATATCAGCAAATTCTTGCATCAAAGAAACAACCACATTAGGCAAAGAAAGGTTTAGAGAGTTAGTAAAATAAATTTCCTTGTACATAAGTACAAGAAGGTTGGGCATAGACAACAAAACACTCTGCACCTCACTATTTTGTGCAAAAGCACTCACTTTTGGTCTTCTTTCACTCTCGGCCATACTCTTTTTGCTTTTTCTCTCAGTTTCTTTTCTCTCTTTTGCTTTCTCTTTTCCTCTTTTCCTCTCGGCCTCTTTTTCTTTCTCAACCTTTTTTTCTTTTGCTTCTTTCTCTTTTCTCTCTTTACATTCTTTTGTAATCTTTGCTTGATCCACATATGCAAGAGTAGGTTTTAAGGGTTTCAACAAAGTGACTTTGTTATTCTTATAGATGGTGTAAGTGTTGTTGTAACCATCATACTTTACTCTCCTATCAAACTGTCATGGTCGCCCCAACAAGATGTGACAAGCATGCATGGGCACCACATCACAAAGTACTTCATCTATAAAAGCATTAAAAGCAAACGCAATCCGAACCTACTTGTTTACCCATAGATCTCCTTTATCATTCAACCAACTTAGCCTATAAGGCGTGTGGTGTGGTGTTACGTAAAATATGAATGCAAGTGTATGTGCTGTAATTAAGTAATAAAGAAGTGAGATTAAGTATCGTATCGGGGAGACTATGGCTACTAAGTACCAAAATTATGCGTATTCTAATTTTATCTAGACAATTGATAGGTGAATTTTGATGATAATTGAATGCAGAATTGTAAACAAAGAACAATCACTTATAAAAATGAGTAATAATATGGTGAGAAAGTATCTAGGATGTCGATTTCACTGTAGTTAATCCGAATATTTATTCCTAATTCATTAACCAACAACAATTTTCCTAATTGCTAGCCAAGAACCCTAAGTAATTTATTAGTTTTTCCCAAGGTCAAACAAATATATTCTCAAACTATGAATTCACTATATTCCTATATGAATTGCGAATAATCTCAGAATTCAATTGCTCTATGGTTCTTTTTAATGGCTACATAAACCATAATGGTATATTCCTATCCCTTATGTAATTTATGTTCTTAATCCCTATGGTCCTCAATCAAAACTAACTTTCCAGTATTATTGTAATCACCTACTCATCTATATTGATGGCCAGTCAAACAGAAGCATTAAGGATGGAGATCAAGAAGTCAATTTAAAAAGATGGTCCTTTGATTAATTCATTAGAAATTACAATCCATCATAAACTAGGCTACATCTCCATCCTAGATGGTGGAATTAGTTCATGATAATTGCAGAAAATAACATTACACACAGATTAGACATCAATAACAAGAAAGAGATGAAGAATTGAACTATGGAAGGTGACGATTCGATGTCGAAAGTCTCAGTCTTCAAGCTTGAATCCTCTTCTCTTCTTGCCTCTTCTCTAAAAAGTGTGGAACCCTAAATTAGACTTTAAGAGTCCTATTTATAGGTCCTAGGAAGTTTAGGAAGAAAATGAATTAAAATAAAATAGGATTCCTAGTGAAATTAGGAAGCTTAGAGGTCAAATCACGAGTTGACCGCTGGGGGGCTGCAGCCTTGGGTTTGGGCATTGCGGCGCCTTTCTTTCTGGATTTCTGTCTCTGCTTACTGAAGCTAAGGCGCTGTGGCACCTAGTGTAGGGCGCTATGGCGCCCTCCTTTTCTCGTGCTAGGGTGCTACGACGCCCTTCTCTCTGTCTTTAGTTTGCTGGTTCCTGAACATAAGGTGCTGTGGCGCCCTCCTTCCTAAAATCTGGCTAGTTACGCATTGGGGCGCTGTGGCGCCCTGAGTGGGGGCTGCGATGCCCAAGTCCTACCTTCAATTCCAACTTGCATGATTTTCCTTCTTTCTTGCACCGAATTTGCTCCGAAATGGGTTCCAAGGTTCCTAAAACATACACCTACAAGAAGGAAACTTAAATTGTGAAAACCTATCCTAAGATACTCAAGAGTAGATAAAAATCAAGCAAGAACAATACGAGATAAGCGGTATAAAACCGGCTTATCAAATACCCCCAAACTTGAGATTTTATTGGTCCTCGAGCAAAAACCAGGGACTTTATTCAACTTTTGGAAGTCCAGACAAATGTCTTTGTTCTACTCCTCCATTAGGTCTCAAAGATAAGGAGAAATCAAAATTCCAAAAAACATGCTCAATCAGAATACTGATGTACTCTATCATTGAAATCCTTCACAACTAACAAACTCCTTGAGTGTGTGTGTGTGTATCCATGCACATTGACCAAATGAAATATGAATCACTTTATACATGCTTTTACTCATAGATGTTTGACCTCTTAATTTGAAATAATAAGGAACTCCATAGGCTAGTTATCATGTCACTCTCCACAAATGTAAGCTTATTTTTAACATTAAAGATCAAAAGGTCTTTTCCAAGCTTGTAATGTAAGGCCATGGTTAGGGTGTGGTATAAGGTTATCAACATAGCTCAAATCACCCATGACACATCGCTTCAGCTTGGATTCTGGAGCACGTCCTTCACTTGAATTTTTTTCACCCAATATTTTCACTACTTTCCTTTCTTACTTGTCAACTACCTTGATTCTTTTCTCTTTGCTTTCTTTTTCCTCTTGCTCTTTCTTGAGTGGTTGGTTTCATCCCCAACTTTTGTTCTTTCTTTTAATTATTCAACGGGGAGCACACCAACCTTTTTCATTCACATTGTGAGTCAAGAGGGCATACTTTTTGTGCATATTTTTTTTTCAAGGTTCATTACTCCACCCATCCTCCCTAGATGTCACTGCTTTCAATATTTTTCCTAGCATCTGTGTGAATCATGAGTGTAGGGTTAGGAAAAATATTGAAGGTTTTAGATTTTTGTATGGGTTGACAAAGAAAGGGTCAAGTGTCAGGCTTAACTAGGGTGACTAAGGGAATTAACAGAACGTGGTTTGTCTTGAAAGGCTCAATTGATCCAAACAATGCCTAGATCATCTCCTTAATGTCTCAAAGCCTAGGATTTCGCCTCAAGTGGCATTCAAACTAGTTCTAGAGTTCACATGAAGTCATGAAGTATTAAGCATGCATAAATTTACTTTGAAGTTCACTAGGGTCATGCATAGGATCAAGTGCTTAAATTTTGTCAAGGAGTAAGTTAATCATAGAAGAGAAAGTGAAAGGCGAGTGACCATGTAACTTAAGCTTATGCATATTTTCAAAAATTCTGATTACTACACAAAAGATTTTATCACTGACCCTAGAGTTTCAAAATTACACAGATATCATCTCATTACTCATTACTACAAGTTATAGGAATAGAAAACAATTAGGTATTCAGCAAATTAAACAATGTTTTTCCACCCCCAAACCTAGTACATGCATTGTCCTCAATGAAAACAAAATGAAAGAGAATAAAAATAATACTCCCCTAGAAAGCATCAGACATGCTGTCAGTGTCACCAACGTCGTTTGTGGCAGCACCATAGTCCTCGTCGAGGCCAAGAGACAGGCAAGCAAATGGGTAACCCCGCATTATAATGTAAAACCTTAGCCTAACTAGTCAAGACAATAAAATGAACCATAAATCACTCATGACAGAAAGAAAACAAGACCAAGACCAAGATAACAAACTAAGCCACTTAAAAAGAACCTGTGCTAGCAATCAATAGTAATTAAGAGATAAAAATTCACACCTAAGGCTATGAAAAGGAACAAATGAAATGGCTATGTATAGTCTTAAGGAGTTAACCTAAGAAAATCTGAAAGGTGCACAGGAAGGAGCATTTGGGGTCTAGAGTGTACTATTAACGCATAAAGATGAACATTTGGCACATGCATAACAAGGGGATTCATTCAGGCATTTGACCAAACACCTCGCGGGCATAACAACAAGTAAAGGGGAATATATGCCATTGGCATATTGGAGTACCTCCAAATTGGCCAAGCATTCAAACTACCAGATGGACAAGTAAATAAGGAAGGGATTTACCTGGAATTGAAAAGGATTCAAAACTGCCCTTGAGTGCCCGAATGCTCTTGGTGTAGGGCGAATATGTGCTCGTGGGTGCAACTGGTTGGTGTAAATGGGTGTGGGTGCGTGAGAGAGTGGAACGAAATTTGTGGGGCAAGTGCGTGGGTGCAAGAATTGGGTGAAAGGAATTGAGAAGGGGAAGAGGTGGTTTGAGAGGTGCGAAAGGAAGCTTGGAACTATGAGGAATGAAAAATGGTGAAGAGGGGAAGAAAGGTGTGCGACGGATGAGGAAAGAAAATGGCTTTGGGTTTTAAAATATGAGGGCAAAAAGCACTGTTTTAGATTTAATAATAATTTTTTTTTTGAATTGGACTTACCTGGGCGATGCGACGCCCTGATGGGTGTTGTGGCGCCTATGAATCTGTTAACATGCTCGTGACAGGGCACTGTGGTGCCCTAGGTTCTGGCCCTTCTGTGCATCTTGACCAAGACTAGGGCGCTGTGGCGTCCATGTTTCAGTCCCCCTTGAATGATGTGTGAAATGGCGCTGTGGCGCCCTTAAGTGGGCACTGCGGCACCTCCTTTTCTGGTTGCTGATGCAACTGACATCTGAGGACAGGGCGCTGCGGCGCCTAAGCTTCTGCCCTGTTTTGTGAATCCAACCATTTCAGCCTTAATTTCCCAGCTTTTGACCCCCAAACTTGTTTCCACACCTGTTTACACATAAATTAGAAGAAAGAGAAGAAAAATAGTTACTAAGAATATGAAAAATTAAGAAATCACTAAAAGACTCTAACTAAGTAAACATAAAAGAGAGAGTTCAGAATGATGGGTTGCCTCCCAACAAGCGCTTGGTTTATAGTCCTCAGCCCGACTTGCTCTGAAAAATCATCAACCGGGGATGGTGAGAGTGGTGGATGATTTTGGAAACTCATCCTCGCCATCCACGTAGTGCTTCAAGCGTTGGCCATTGACCTTGAACTTGCGATTTCCACTTTTGACTTCAATAGCTCCATGGGGATAAACCTTGTCAACAATGAAGGGACCCGACCATCTGGACTTCAATTTTCCAGGAAATAACTTAAGACGGGAGTTGAACAAGAGTACTTTTTGGCCTGGAATGAATTCACGTTTCTGGATGCGTTTGTTATGCCATGTCTTGGTTCTTTCTTTATAGAGCTTGACATTTTCATATGCATCCTGGCGAAATTCATCAAGCTTATTCAATTGAAGTAACTTCTTTTCACCCGTAACTTTTAGATCAAAGTTCAATTTCTTGGTGGCCTAGTATGCTTGATGTTCCACTTTAACTGGCAGATGACAAGCCTTCCCAAAAACCAACTGGTATGGTGATGTGCCCGATGGGTGTCTTGAATGCTGTCCTGTATGCCCACAATGCATCATCCAGCTTCCTTGCCCAATCTTTCCTATTGGCATTAACCGTCTTCTCCATAATCCACTTCAACTCCTAGTTAGAAATCTCCACTTGACCACTAGTCTGTGGGTGATAGGTAGTGGCAATTCGATGTTTGACTTCATATTTGGTCAGTAAAGAACCAAGGTATTGGTTACAGAAGTGAGTGCCTTCATCACTAATTAGGGCTCTTGGAGTGCCAAACCGAGTGAAGATATTCTTCTTCAAGAAGTTCACCACCACTTTTGAATCATTGGTAGGAGTAGTTATTGCCTTAACCCACTTAGACACATAATCCATTGCCACCAAAATGTATTGGTTGTTGTAAGAGGAGGGGAAAGGACCCATAAAGTCAATCCCCCATACGTCAAACAACTCCACATCTAGAATATTATTCAGTGGCATTTCATGACGGCGTGAGATGGTACCCATTCTTTGGCAACGATCACAAACTGAGACGTAAGCATATGCATCCTTAAAGATGGTAGGCCAATAGAAGCCAGATTGAAGGATCTTGGCTGTAGTTCTAGTTGCACCATGGTGGCCACTGTAGGGTGATGCATGGCAATGATGGAGGATAATTTCCATCTCTTCTTCAGGAACACATCGTCAAATGATAGAGTCAGAACAGTGTTTGAAAAGGAGTGGCTCATCCCAGTAGTAATTCTTGGCCACGGAAAGAAATTTCTTCCTTTGATGGTAACTTTGATCTGGTGGAAGAAGGTTGACAACTAAGAAGTTAGCAATGTCACTAAACCATGGTTGAACTGTAGTAGAAAGAGCAAAGAGTTGCTCATCCGGAAAAGAGTCATCAATGGGGACTTCAATATCCCCTATCTCTTCTGGGGTTTCAAGTCTGGAGAGATGATCTGCAACTAGGTTCTCAGTGTCTTTCTTGTCTCTAATTTCTAAGTCAATTCTTGTAAGAGGAGGACCCATCGAATTAACCTTGGTTTGGCATCCTTCTTCTCCAACAAGTATTTGATGGCAGAGTGATCAGTGAAGACTATTACCTTCGAGCCAATGAGATATGCTCTGAATTTGTCGAAGGCGAAGACAACCGCTAGGAGCTCCTTCTCAGTAGTGGCATAATTCATCTGAGCAGGGTCGAGTGTACGACTTGCATAGTAAATGGCATGTATCAACTTATCCCGTCGTTGGCCTAAAACTACCCCAACTGCATAGTCACTGGTGTCGCACATGAGCTCAAAAGGTAGTGACCAATCCGGTGCAATGATGATGGGTGCCGAAGTCAAAGCCTTTTTCAGATTTTTGAAGGCTCGAAGACACTCCTTAGTAAACTCTAAGGAGACATCCTTCAAGATAAGGTTGCACAAGGGCTTAGTGATCTTGGAGAAGTCTTTGATGAACTGTCTATAGAAACCGGCACGTCCCAAGAAACTTCTCACACCTTTAACTGAAGTAGGTGGAGGCAATTTCTCTATGGTAGCAATTTTTGCCCTGTCCACCTCAAGTCCCTGAGCCGAAACCTTATGTCCAAGTACAATTCCCTCTTGGACCATAAAGTGGCACTTCTCCCAGTTGAGAACCAGGTTGGTCTCCTCACACCTTTTCAAAACAGCAGATAGGTGGCTGAGACAAGTGTCAAAGGTAGAGCCAAATACGGAGAAGTTGTCCATGAAAACCTCAATATATCGCTCCACCATATCAGAGAAAATAGACATCATGCACCTTTGGAAAGTAGCTGGTGCATTGCACAATCCAAAGGGCATGCGCCTGAATGCGAAAGTCCCATAGGGACAGGTGAACGTTGTCTTCTCTTGGTCTTTAGGAGCAATAGAGATCTGATTATACCCAGAGTAGCCGTCAAGGAAGCAATAATAGGCATGACCCGCAAGTCGATCAAGCATCTGATTAATGAGCAGTAGGGGAAAATGGTCCTTCCTTGTAGCTTTGTTCAACTTCCTATAGTCAATGCATACTCGCCACCCAGTGAGTGTCCTTGTAGGAATGAGCTCATTATTTTCATTCTTGACAACCGTCATGCAGCCCTTCTTAGGCACTACCTGCACTGGGCTTACCCATGCACTGTCAGAGATCGGGTAGATGATACCGGCATCCAGAAGCTTCAGTACTTCTGCTTGCACCACCTTTTTCATATTCGGATTCAGCCGACGTTGATGCTCAATGGAGGGTTTGAAGTCGTCTTCCATCAAAATCTTATGCATACACAAGGAGAGGTTAATCCCCTTTATGTCAGAGATGGTCCATCCAATGGTTGCCTGATGCTCCCTCAATACCCTTAGTAACTTATCCACTTCTTCCTCCTTTAGTTAAGATGAAATAATGACCGGAAGAGTGGATGAATCACCAAGGTAAGCATATTTAAGATGCTCAGGTAAAGGCTTGAGTTCCAATACAGGAGGTTTCTCGATAGATGGGAGAGGTCGTGAACCAACTTTGCCAAGTTCCTCATAGGATCTTTTAATAAACTGAGGAGGGACAGCATTTAGGAAGCTCACACAATAGTTGATTTCCATATTTTCCTATAGAGAGATGCCTAAGATACAAGCTTCCAATGGTTCTAGAGGGTGGCTAGCTTTTAAGACCTCTGTAGTGCGATGATCAATCATGTCAAGCCGCATACAACTGTCTGTTTCATGACACTGCTTTAGAGCCTTGAAGACATTGAAGGAAACTTCTTCATCATTGACTCTAAGTATGAGTTGCCCCTTCTACACAATGAGGGCATTCCCTGTGGCCAAGAAAGGTCGACCAAGGATAACGGGTATCTCCTGATCTTCCTCCATATCAAGCACAACGAAATCTGCTGGGAAGATAAACTTGTCCACTTTTATGAGCACATCTTCTAGGATTCCTCTGGGGTACTTGAGAGATCGATCTGCTAGCTAGAGAGTGATGGAGGTCAGCTTTGCTTCTCCCAGTCCAAGTTTCCTGTAAACAAATAAAGGCATTAAATTAATAGAGGCACCTAAATCACATAATGCCTTACCAAAGAAAATATTACTAATAGTGCAAGGAATAGTGAAACTCCCTGGATCTTTGAGCTTTGGAGGTAACTTGTTCTGGAAAATGGCACTGCACTCTTCAGTAAGTGCAACTGTTTCATAGTCCTCTAATTTCCTCTTGTTAGTAAGGATCTCCTTCATGAACTTCACATAACTGGGCATCTGTGTCAATGCCTCTGCGAAAGGTATGTTGATGTGGAGCTTCTTGAAGACTTCAAGGAATTTAGAGAACTACTTGTCCATGTTCTGCTTCTGAAACCGATGAGGGAACAACACTCGAGGTTTGTAAGGCGGAGTATGATCAGGGAAGAGAATAGACATTGATTTTCGCTCCTCAACTACCTCACCCTTAGGTGTATCATCTGAAGGTACAACAACCACATTGTTGTTTTCTGTGGTTGTTTCCACTGTTGTATCCTTTCTCTTTGGTTCTTCAAGTGTTTTACCACTTCTCAGAGATATTGTTTTGACTTGCTCTTTGGGATTTCTCTTCATATTGCTAGGTAAAGAACCTTGGTCTCTGGATGAGAGTAAATTTGAGATTTGCCCCATATGTACCTCTAAGTTTCTAATAGAAGCTGCTTGATTTTGGAGTGTCGTATCTGTCCTTGTCATAAACTGAGTGGTATTCACTGTGAGTGTAGCAAGGGCATCTTTTAAAGAAATCTTAGGCGGTGGAGGAGCTTGCATTTGAGTTTGAGGCGGTGGCTAAAATCCGGATGGCTTAATCACATTCTGAGAATTCTTCCAAGAGAAATTTGGGTGGTTTCTCCATCCTAGATTGTATGTATTCGAGTACGGGTTGCTTGGCCTGTTAGAATTCCCTACAAAATGAGCTTCTTCAAAAGATGGAGGTGCTTCTGATGTCACAACTGGGCAATCTGCACTTGAGTGTTCACCATGACATACTTCACAAGCAGCAACAGTTGAATGAATGGCATTAGCTATAAGAGTGCCTAAATGCTTTGCAATTGTGTCCATTTTGGCAGTAAGAGAAACAAAGGGGTCTACAACATGCAACTCATAGGCCTTCTTAGCTAGAAGCCTTTCAAATGGCCATTGGCGGGCATTATCCGCCATTTAATCAAGCAGCTTAATAGCTTCCTCAGCCGTTTTCTCCATAAAGGAACCATTTGCAGCAGCATTAAGTAAGGTTCTAGTGTTGCCATTCAAACCATTGTAGAAGGTTTGAATTTGCATCCACTCCTGTAAGCCGTGATGTGGGCATTTTCTCATCAAACCCTTGAACCACTCCCATGCCTCATACAAAACTTCTATCTCATGTTGAGCAAAAGTGTTGATGTCAATTCTCATTTTGGCAGTTCTTGCTGGGGGAAAGAACCGTGTCAAGAATTGTGCCGTCATTTGGTCCCAAGTACTAATGGATCCTGCTGGAAAGGAGTATAACCAACTCCGCTCCTCATCCTTCAGTGAGAAAGGAAACAGACGCAATCTGAGGGCGTCCTCAGTAACGCCATTGAACTTGAATGTGTCACAGATTTCCAGAAATCCTGCCAAGTGCACATTTGCATCTTCGATTGCAAAGCCACCAAACTGATTGGCTTGCATCATTTGGATGACACTGGGCTTGATTTCAAAGGAATTTGTCGCAATGGTTGGCCTAGAGATTCCTAAGATTTGGACAGGTCCGGTTGGAACTCCATAATCCTTTAAAGGTCTTCTGACAACCTCTGGTGGTGGCGGTGGATTTTCTTCGGCATTTTCCATAGTAATCTAAGGTGGTCGTGATGCATTTCTCCTTTTCCTTTGGTTTCTACTACAAGTCTTCTCGATTTTAGAATCCAAAGGAATCAAATTTTCTCACCCCAAACTTCTCATGCACTAGGAAGAATTTCTTGAAAAAATACACACACCACTTGATTACAAGAATAAATAAAATCTAGAATAATACTAGAATACGTTGGTATTGATATCAATAGACGCACAGTCCCCGGCAACGGCGCCAAAAACTTGTTAAGTAAAATATGAACACAAGTGTACGTGCCCTAATCAAGTAATAAAGATGTGAGATTAATTATCGTCCCATGGAGACTATGGCTACTAAGTACCAAAATTATGTGTATTCTAATTTTATCTAGACAATTGATAGGTGAATTTTGATGATAATTGAATGCAGAATTGTAAACAAAGAACAATCACTTATAAAAATGAGTAATAATATGGTGAGAAAGTATCTAGGATGTCGATTTCACCGTAGCTAATCCGGATATTTATTCCTAATTTATTAACCAACAACAATCTTCCTAATTACTAGCCAAGAACCCTAAGTCATTTATTAGCCTTTCCCAAGGTCAAACAAATATATTCTCAAACTATGAATCCACTATATTCCTGTGTGAATTGCGAATAATCTCAGAATTCAATTGCTCTATGGTTCTTCTTAATGGCTACATAAACCATAATGGTATATTCCTATCCCTTATGTAATTTATGTTCTTAATCCCTATGGTCCTCAATCACAACTAACTTTCCAGTATTATTGTAAACACCTACTCATCTATATTGATGGCCAGTCAAATAGAAGCATTAAGAATGGAGATCAAGAAGTCAATTTAAGAAGATGGTCCTTTGATTAATTCATTAGAAATTACAATCCATCATAAGCTAGGCTACATCTCCATCCTAGATGGTGGAATTAGTTCATGATAATTGCAGAAAATAACATTACACACAGATTAGATATCAATAACAACAAAAAGATGAAGAATTCAACTATGGAAGGTGACGATTCGATGTCAAAAGTCTCAGTCTTCAAGCTTGAATCCTCTTATCTTCTTGCCTCTTCTCTAAAAAGTGTGGAACCCTAAATTAGACTTTAAGAGTCCTATTTATAGGTCCTAGGAAGTTTAGGAAGAAAAGGAATTAAAATAAAATAGGATTCCTAGTGAAATTAGGAAGCTTAGAGGTCAAATCACGAGTTGACCGCCGGGG
>QAOA01002502.1:175385-208933 GCA_003255065.1 Cercis canadensis
TCCTGAGCGCCCTCATAAAATGGCTTGAGGCGATGCCCGTTCACCTTGAAAGCCTTGCTGGTGGACTCACTCGCTATCTCCACTGCACCATAAGGGAAAACCTTGGTGACAATAAACGGGCTAAGCCATCGAGAACGGAGCTTGCCAGGCATGAGCTTTAAGTGAGAGTTATACAGGAGAACTTTCTGGCCAGCAGAGAACTCCTTCCTCAGCACCATGTTATCATGGAATCGCTTGGTCTTTTCCTTGTAAAGGCGGGAGCTCTCATAGGCATCCAAACGAAGCAACTCAAGCTCTTAGAGGTGAAGCTTTCTCTGGGACCCGGCTTGACTCAAATCAAGGTTGCACTGCTTGACCGCCCAATAGGCCTTGTGCTCAAGCTCCACTGGAAGGTGGCAGGCCTTGCCAAAAATGATCCGGTAGGGAGACATCCCAATAGGTGTCTTGAAAGCAGTCCGGTATGCCCACAGAGCGTCCTCAAGTCGCAAACTCCAGTCCTTCCGATTAGGTTGGACAGTCTTCTCCAAGATACGCTTGATTTCCCTGTTGGAGACTTCAGCTTGCCCATTGGTCTGAGGGTGGTAAGGAGTGGAAACCTTATGCATGACGCCATATTTCTTCATTAAAGCCGCCATGGTCCGGTTGCAGAAATGCGAACCCTGATCACTGATGATGGCCCTAGGAATGCCAAATCTGCAGAAAATGTTTGATCCAACAAAATCTACAACAACTTTAGAATCATCAGTACGGGTGGCTTTCGCCTCCACCCACTTAGACACATAGTCCACAACAAGTAAAATGTAAACAAAACCAAAAGAAACAGGAAAAGGCCTCATAAAGTCAATCCCCCAGACATCAAAAATCTCACAGAATAACAAAGGCTGTTGGGGCATCTCATGCCTATGGGAAATGTTCCCGGTTCTCTGACATTGTTCACAAGATTTACAAAATATATGTGCATCCCTAAATAAAGTGACCCAATACAATCCAGAGTCTAAGACCTTCCTAGCCGTACGTTGAGGACCAAAATGTCCACCACATGCAAAAGTATGGCAAAAGCTAAGAACAGACTGAAACTCATTATCAGGCACACATCTCCTAATAATTTGATCACTGCAAAATTTCCAGAGATAGGGATCATCCCACACATAATATTTCGCCTCACTCTTTAACTTGTCTATTTGGGCACGTGTGAGGTGTGAAGGCAAAGCATGGGCAGCTAAATAATTGACAAGGTCTGCATACCATGGAAACTCACCATGCAGCCCTAACAGCTGCTCGTCAGGAAAGGAATCCTGAATAGGCAGTGGATCAGGATCTCTATGCGGCTGAGGTGGTCAGCAACCAGGTTCTCTGCTCCATTCTTGTCGCCGATCTCCACATCAAACTCTTGAAGCAGCAGCATCCACCTAATCAGTCGTGGCTTGGCATCCGGTTTCTTCAAGAGATACCTCAAAGCTGTATGATCTGAGAACACCACAACCTTCGAATCTATCAAATAAGACCTGAACTTATCTAATGCAAAAACAATAGATAAAAGTTCTTTTTCAGTGGTGGTGTAATTCGCTTGAGCAGCATCCAGAGTTCTCGAAGCATAGTAAACCACATGAGGAACTTTGGCCACTCGCTGCGCCAAGACCGCTCCCAAGGCATAGTTCAAAGCGTCGCACATCAGCTCGAATGGGAGTGTCCAATCAGGTGGCTGAATGACAGGCGTACCGGTGAGAGCTAGCTTCAGGCAGTTGAAAGCTTCCTTGCACTTTTGGTCGAACAGAAACTCCACATCTTTCTGCAGAAGGCTAGACAGCGGAATGGCTATCTTGCTGAAGTCTCTGATAAAGCGCCGGTAGAAACCTGCATGTCCCAGAAATGATCGCACTTCCCGCACGCATGTGGGATAAGATAAAGCAGTTATGACATCTATTTTAGCAGGATCTACCTCAACCCCTTTTCTAGATACTACATGGCCTAAAACTATACCTTGCTCTACCATGAAATGGCACTTTTCAAAATTTAAGACAAGGTTAGTCTCAATGCAGCGATGTAGTACTCTAGCTAAACTACTCAGACAGTCATCAAAAGAAGAACCATAAACAGTAAAATCATCCATAAACACCTCCATGTACTCCTCTAAAAAATCAGAGAATATACTTATCATGCACCTCTGGAAGGTACCAGGGGCATTGCAAAGGCCGAAAGGCATCTGCCGGTAAGCATATGTGCCGAAGGGACATGTAAAAGTGGTATTCTCTTGATCCTCCGGTGCTATATGAATCTGGAAGTACCCAGTGTAGCCATCCAGGAAGCAGTAATGCGATTTCCCAGCTAACCGCTCCAGCATTTGATCGATGAACGGCAGGGGGTAATGATCCTTCCTGGTGGCTTGATTCAGCCTCCTGTAATCGATGCAGACCCGCCAGCTGTTCTGCACTCGGGTAGGCAGCAACTCGTTGTTCTGGTTGGCCACCACTGTCACCCCGGATTTCTTCGGAACGACCTGCACTGGGCTCACCCAAGTGCTGTCAGATATAGGATAAATGATGCCAGCTTGCAGAAGCTTGGTCACCTCCTTCTTTACTACATCCAGGATGAGGGGGTTTAATCGCCTCTGGGGCTGCCGCACTGGCTTAGCGCCATCTTCAAGTAATATGCGATGCATGCATGTAGATGGACTAATGCCAGGAATATCTGCTAACGTCCAGCCAATGGCTCGCTTATGCTCTCGCAGAATGCACAGCAGTCTTTCCTCTTTCTCAGGAAGTAAATTGTTGGCCACAATTACTGGAAGCTGCTCTGCAGAGGCCAAATACGCATACTTCAGACGCTTAGGCAGAGGCTTCAGCTCTAGCTTGGGTGGCTGCACTGCAGAGGGCAGAAATCTGGGTGGCTGAATGTCAATCTCTGCAGACTGAATCTCCTCCTGAACAGCAGCTGCTGCCAGCTCTGGAGAACCAGAGTTATCATCACATAGAAAGGTGGAGATCTCAGCACAAATAGCACAGCCAGAATCACCGTCACAATCAGTACAAGATGGGCACTGAATAGAATCATCAAAACCAGCCAAATCTGGTAAGTCAGCACACATATGATGGTAAACATCCTCAACCAAATCATCAATCACATCAATGTGAAACACAGCATGCTCATCCATGGGATGCTTCATAGCATCAAAAATGTTGAACTGCACAACAGATTCGCCAAACTCCATGGATAGAGTTCCTGCATACACATCAATCTTAGTCCGCGCAGTCTTGAGGAATGGTCTGCCCAGAATGAGTGGAGCCTTGCTGGATTGTGACTGTCCTTCCATCTCCAGAATGTAGAAATCTGTTGGAAAGATCAGCTCATCAACTCTGACCAACACATCTTCAATCAACCCAGCTGGATAAGCACTGCTCCTGTTGGCTAGCTGTATCACAACTCCTGTGGCATTCAAGGGTCCAAGCCCGAGGGAACTGAAAACAGACATAGGCATGACATTGATCGAAGCGCCTAGATCTAGCATGGCATGCTCGAACTTGGAATTGCCTATAACACAGGGGATTGTGAAAGTCCCTGGATCCTTGCACTTCTGAGGCATAGGTTGAATAAGGGCTGAGACATTCTGACTCATGCTAATCCGCTCATTGCCCTTCAGCCTCCTCCTCTGGGTGCACAATTCCTTGAGAAATTTGGCATATCTAGGAATTTGCTTGATAGCATCCAGCAAGGGAATGTTAACTTCCACCTTCCTGAATGTCTCCAGAAGCTCTCTATCTTTCTCTGCCTCATCTTGCTTCTTGGACAGAGTAGCTCTCTGTGGAAAGGGAAGAGCTACTGCAGGCAGCTTGCTTGCAGGTGCAAGGTTGATTGGCTCAGGAACTGCTTGCTCTGCTGGTTGGGACTCACTGGCAGGTTGAGGCTCGGCTGGCTCTTGCAAGGATTTGCCAGACCTCAATGTGATAGCACTCACATTACTCCCATTTGGGTTGGGAATTGTCTGTGAAGGGAGTTTGCCAGAACCCTTGGACTGCAACTGGCTAACTGATGATGCCAATTGTCCAATCTGTGTTTCCAGATTCTGCATGGTGGACTCTGCTCTCTGCTGGAACTGGATGTTGCTGGTGGCCATCTGCTTCACCAGATCTTCCAATGAAGGCTCAGGTTTGGATGTTGACGGGTTGGCTGGCTGCATAGGCTGCTGCTGGAATGGTGGCCTGTTTTGTTGAAACTGGCCCTGCCTGGCTGGCTGAAATTGGCTCTGTTGTTGCCAAGGTTGCCTATACTGCTGCTGTTGCTGTGGCTGTTGTTGGGAGGACTGCTGTTGTGGTGCTGCAGCATTGCCATATCTGAAATTTGGATGATCCCTCCAACCAGGGTTGTAAGTGTTGGAGTACGGATCATATCTAGGCTGCTGCTGCTGTTGGTATGGGGATCGACCAGGAAAAACACCTGCTGCAGCTACAGAGGGATCCTGAAATCCAGAATCACCATCTTGCAGTGTGGGGCATGCGTCTGTAGGATGTGATGGACAAGCACAAATGCCACACACGCTTGCAGGTTGAGGGGTGGATACTTGTCTCCCCACTGCCAATTGCCTGACCAAGGAGGTCAGCTCGTCAAGTCTGTGCTCCATTCTTTGTTGGTCAGCAAATGACACACCAACTTCATTGACTCCTCTAGTGGAATGAATCATCCGAACACCAAACTGCTGGGAATTCTCTGCCATATTGGAAATTAAATCTCTGGCAGCAGCAGGTGTTTTATCCACTAATGCTCCTCCACTAGCAGAATCAATGTTACTTCTATCCGAAGGTGACAAGCCCTCATAGAAATATTGTATCAACAGCTGATCACTTATTTGGTGATGGAGGCAGCTTGAACACAGCTTTGTAAATCTCTCCCAATACTCATGCAATGTCTCCCCTGGCAGTTGCCTTATGCCACATATGTCTCTGCGGATGGCAGCAGTTCTGGATGCAGGGAAGAACTTGGCCAGAAACAGCTTCTTCATGTCACTCCAATTTCTGACCGAACCTTGTGACAAGTAAAAGAGCCAGTCTTTAGCTGCATCAGCAAGAGAGAAAGGGAATGCTCTTAACTTGATCTGCTCTTCAGAAATTCCTTGTGGCCTCATGGTGGAACAAACCACATGGAATTCCTTCAAATGCTTATGAGGATCTTCACCTGCAAGACCATGAAACTTTGGCAGCAAGTGTATCAACCCAGACTTTAATTCGAAAGCAGTATCAATCTCTGGATATTGGATCCCTAAAGGTTGGTAAGCAACATCAGGGGTGGCCAATTCCTTAAGAGTTCTATCTCTAGGCTGCATGTTATTATTATTGTTATTTCCAGCTCTATTAGCATTATCAGCTCTATTACCTTCATCAACAACAGGATCAACAATAGGAATAACAATAGGAGTTCTAGCTCAGCCATGGTAGGATCTAAATTATCAACAGCCCTATGTGCTTTATTAAGTGTATGCAAGGTTCTCTCTATTTCAGGGTCTACTTCAAGCAATACAAATGGAGAAGACCTAGTCATACATCATACAAACAAGTGGCTAAATGCCTAAACACACCACAAAGTACAAAAACACAGAAAAACACACAAAACTGACAAAATCTAGCCAAAACCGAAACACACCAAAAACACAAAACAAAGGTAAAAAGACACCAAAATAGGACTAGAAAAGGTATCTAAACATTTTTTAAAATTTTTCTACCACCACAGGACGAAAGGTGGATGAAAATGGAACTCAAAAATCAAATAAAAAATCTTAAAAAAATGGAAAAATGGTCAAAACGATGGAATTTGGCTTAAAAAAGTGGACCCCACGGTAGTGACTGTTGTGAGTTAGGCCCTTTTCCTTCAACTGAGTAAGTTTCAGGTCAATCGGAGCTAAAATTTTTGTTTTGAACAGTAAAACCAGAAATCACTAAATCAAGCCAAACCGAAGGAAAAACAAAGGGGAAATGGTCCAAATGGCCAGAATTCACTCAATGACAATATAAAACATCTAAGCACACTTCAAATCAAGAAAAACAATGGCCACTTGCCTCAAACAGAATGGATACTTGGCCAAACAGTTATGGAAAAAGTGGCCAAAACACTAAAAAGAACAAAAACTCAAACACAAGGGGGTGAATTAGGGGAAAGTTAAAAGTCAGTTTTACTACTAATACTACTGATTCAAAGATAGAACAATCCCCGGCAACGGCGCCAAAATTTGATGAGCTGTCGAGGCTCCTCAAATTAATTAATGTTTAAGGTCGGTTACCTAGCTTTTTGCAGCAAGGGGTAGCCCTAAGTCGAACCTAAGGGTTGTTCTATTTAGTGAATCATATGGAGAGGCATATAAACAGGGGGGTTGTGTTTGTTTATGTGATTAACAAAAATTAATTATCAGTGGTAGAGTTTTAGAGAAAGCAACCAATCCAAGTCTTAACTAATTCTGATTTTGATCCATCCTTGATTTCCAAGGATCCATTTAATTGTTAATCATGTTCTTGGCCTTTAAAACATCTCAAGAAGCCTCTCAATGTTCTATGGATGTCTACTGGTTAAGCAACCAGAATTCGGTTCAACAAGGGACTAAATGAATTAAGCAAACATTCAAGTCCAGTTTAACCTAAGTCCTGAATCCAGCCAAGGTAATTAATCCGTCCAAGCTTAGAACCATTAATTAACCATACAATCCTCTTTTATCACATGCAAACAGAATATGAACACATGAATAATCCAATCCGAATTAAGCAATTCAAACAGAATATTTCAGAGGATTGAAAGAACTTGATTAACAACTAAAATGAAGAACAACAACACATAATCTCAAAATCAATAATCAGAATAGCAAAACCTGGATTGATATGATGATTTAGCCCTCCATGAACAAGAAGAGCTGAGTTCTTACAAAATATCTAAGAGAAAACTTAGAGACTAAGGAAAGAGGAAAAGCTGTCTAAAAATATCTAATGACTTGATTCTGAATTTCGGCTGCCCCCTCTTGCTGATATAGACCTCCAAATTTACATGCACACCCAAATTGCCCTTAGGGCACACTTGTTCCCATGGGCCTTAGCTTCAATTGGGCTTTGGTTTGGGCCCATTTGGACTTGTCATGAGGAAGTTAGGCCAATTTAAGTGGCAGAAGGTGTCTGGAACCGTCAGCTAAATTGCACAGCAAATAAGACCATCTTCCACATAAAATATGGTGAACCGGTCTTCATATCAATTGAAGCCCTTTCTGTTATCTTTCCAATGGTACCAGTTTCAGGTCCATATGACATTCAAAACTCAAGTTATGACCCAAATACTGCATGTAGGTCAGGATCCTGCGACAGCATGTCTTCTCTGGCTTCCAGGCTGCATATTACCTTCTGAAATTCCGAATTAGCTTTGGAGCCCTGAAAGAAAGTTGTAGAAAATTCTCTCAGCTTTCCAACAAGGTATGACTCGGAATTTTTAGACATCCAGAACTCAAGATATGCACGAAACACAGAGACAGCATACAATGCCCAGTATTGCTGGAAATTGCAATTAAGCACAAATGGATCCAAAGTCATGAAATGAGGTCTAAGTCTATGCAATTCAGCCCAAAAGAGGTTTAAAAGACTAAGTATGAGGAATAACTATTGTATAAAAAGTGTGTTCATCAAACGGCGCCAAAAACTTGTTACGTAAAATATGAACACAAGTGTACGTGCCCTAATCAAGTAATAAAGAAGTGAGATTAATTATCGTCTCATGGAGACTATGGCTACTAAGTACCAAAATTATGCGTATTCTAATTTTATCTAGACAATTAATAAGTGAATTTTGATGATAATTGAATGCAGAATTGTAAACAAAGAACAATCACTTATAAAAATGAGTAATAATATGGTGAGAAAGTATCTAGGATGTCGATTTCACCGTAGCTAATCCGGATATTTATTCCTAATTTATTAACCAATAACAATCTTCCTAATTACTAGCCAAGAACCCTAAGTCATTTATTAGCCTTTCCCAAGGTCAAAAAAATATATTCTCAAACTATGAATCCACTATATTCCTGTGTGAATTGCGAATAATCTCAGAATTCAATTGCTCTATGGTTCTTTTTAATGGCTACATAAACCATAATGGTATATTCCTATCCCTTATGTAATTTATGTTCTTAATCCCTATGGTCCTCAATCACAACTAACTTTCCAGTATTATTGTAAACACCTACTCATCTATATTGATGGCTAGTCAAATAGAAGCATTAAGAATGGAGATCAAGAAGTCAATTTAAGAAGATGGTCCTTTGATTAATTCATTAGAAATTACAATCCATCATAAGCTAGGCTACATCTCCATCCTAGATGGTGGAATTAGTTCATGATAATTGCAGAAAATAACATTACACACAGATTAGATATCAATAACAACAAAAAGATGAAGAATTCAACTATGGAAGGTGACGATTCGATGTCAAAAGTCTCAGTCTTCAAGCTTGAATCCTCTTATCTTCTTGCCTCTTCTCTAAAAAGTGTGGAACCCTAAATTAGACTTTAAGAGTCCTATTTATAGGTCCTAGGAAGTTTAGGAAGAAAAGGAATTAAAATAAAATAGGATTCCTAGTGAAATTAGGAAGCTTAGAGGTCAAATCACGAGTTGACCGCCGGGGCTGCAGCCTTGGGTTTGGGCGCTGCGGCGCCCTTCTTTCTGGACTTCTGTCTTTGCTTACTGAAGCTAGGGTGCTGCGGCGCCTGGTGTAGGGCACTGTGGGGCCCTTCTTTTCTCGTGCTAGGGCGCTGCGGTGCCCTTCTCTCTGTCCTCAGTCTGCTGGTTCCTCAACATAGGGCGCTGCGGCTTCTGGTATAGGGCGCTGTGGCGCCCTCCTTCCTGAAATTTGGCTAGTTACGTATTGGGGCGCTGTGGCGCCCTGAGTAGGGGCTGCGGCGCCCAAGTCCTCCCTTCAATTCCAACTTGCATGATTTTCCTTCTTTCTTGCATCGAATTTGCTCCGAAATGGGTTCTAAGATTTCCAAAACATACACCTACAAAAAGGAAACTTAAATTGTGAAAACCTATCCTAAGATACTCAAGAGTAGATAAAAATCAAGCAAGAACAATACAAGATAAGCGGTATAAAACCGGCTTATCATGTGGAATAGTAGGTAAACCCAACTTCTCTATTGCCAAGGTACTAGCAACATTAGTGCATGATCCACTATCAATAATAACACTACATACCTTGTCTCCCACCAAGCATCGACTTTGAAAGATATGCTCTCGCTACTCTTCTACTTCATCTTCCCTCGATTGCATGTTAAGCTCATGCCTAGACACCATTAAATATTGATCCAGAAGAGAGTCATCAATACCTTCCACGTCACTAGCATCTTTTAAGGGTGACATGTCTTCACAACCGAGTGTAACAATAGGTTCTTTCTCACTATCATACGTACCACTAGCAAGCATAACAACTTTCCTTCTATTTGGACATTCAGAAGAGATATGCCCTCGCCCTAGACACCTGTAGCACTTGATGTCACGTGACTTATAAGAAGAGTTATATTCAGTTTTACCTTGAGGAATAGGAGTAGAACTCATAGGCCTTGGTCTTGCCTTTTCTCTCGGCTTTAGAGCTATTTTAGGGGTATCCTTCCAATTCAGTTTCCAGTTTGAAGTTTTGGGAGCTAAACCGAATCTAGAAGCTGCTCTAGCCTTCAACTGCTTATCTATATGCTTGGCTTTATACACCAAGTCCTCCATCTCTACATAGTGACTCATCTCCACCACTTTAGCAATCTCTCGCCTCAAGCCATTAATAAATCGTGACATGGTTGCCTCACGGTTCTTATCAACATTAGCCCTCATCATGGCTATCTCCATCTCACTATTGTACTCAGCCACACTCATAGATCCTTGTTTCAAATCTTGCAGTTTCTTGAAACAATCTCTATAGTAATGTCTAGGTACAAACCATTTCTGCATCACGGCCCTTATATCAGCCCATGACCGAATAGGTCTCTCACCATCTCTACGCCAGTTAATCATTTGTTGGTCCCACCAAATACTAGCATAGTCCGTAAATTCAACAACCGCCAACTTCACTTTTTTCTCTTCAGAGTAATCATGGCATTCAAAAACATGTTCTACCTTCTGATTGGTGTTGTCGCTTAACCAATTAAATTAAACCGAATCCCCTATTTAGAATGCAATAGAGGGCATAATTCGGGTTTGTCTTACAAGGAATGCAATGTGTAATCAATAATTTCAAGTTAAAAACAGGGAATTTTTGAAACAAGATTATAATAGTAAATTGCAGAATTAAACAAAGATTAATGTAGTTGATTAAAGACGTAACCTAGCTAGACATCCATCAAAAACCGGTTTGATTCATCCTAGATTAACATGAGTGATTAAGTCTTAATGCAGCACTACTAATTAAGTTTAATCACAACTGAAATATCTAATTATGATCAACTGTTCATACTGAGTTATCACTCAGGATTCAATTAATCACATACAATCACTAATCTTATAATCACAAAGACTAAGCAATTAGTGATTAATCTAAAAACCGAACATCAATTAGCATAGCATACCTTCTCTGAATTCTAACCACAGATTAAAGATTGATCAATCTAAATTCAATTTCTTACTTCAATATCTATATAAATCACAAAGGTCTCCATGAATTCATACAAAGATTAAAATAAGGCAGAAATTCAAAGAAGAAGAAATTGCATTAAGTTTAATCTAATTAAGAATATAATCTCAAAATCAAAACCAAATTTAATCAGGAGTCTAACTTGGTTACAAGGATTCTACTCCTCCATGGTCATGAAATCCAATCTCTAATGGAGAAGTGTAGTCATAAATCAAAGAGCTCCAAAATTTTCAAGAGAGAAAACAAAAGCTGCCTAGTCTAGAATTGATCACTCGTCTGCCTTCTTTCTCTGATTATATCCTCCTAACTTTCATGCACACCTAATTTACCCCTAACCTAGTTTAAACCTCTGGACCTCAGCTTCAAATGGGCTCCAATTTGGGCCTAATTGGGCATGAATTGGGGAAATTAAGCCCATTTAAGTCCATCTAGGTCAATATAGGTCTCTGGACTAATAAGCTATTTTCGATAGGCAATAAGACCATCTTAACTTCATAATGTATTGAACTAGCCTTCATAACAATTGAAGCCCTGCGCCTTAGCTTTCCAATGGGACCAGTTCAACTCCATATGACATGTACAGCACAAGTTATGGTCCAAACACTGCATGCGGGTCAGGATCCAGCGGAAGCAACTCTACTCTGACTTCCGGGTTAAATTTGACCCACGGAACTTCTAAATTGGCCTTGGAGGTTTGAATGAAAGTTGTAGATAATCCTCTTAGCTTTCCTAAAAGGCAAGAATCACAATTTTTAGACATTCAGAACTAAAGATATACCTGAATTATAGAATAGTGTCAAAACCCTAATAATGCTGAAAAACACACTTAAGCTCAATTTGAACCTAATTAATGAAATATGACTCAAGCCCGATCAAATAGGCCCAAAATAAGATTAGGAGGTTAAAAATGGGGATTAATTAATATATAAAAATATTGTTCATCAAATTCCCCCACAGTTATCCTTTGCACGTCTCGGGCAAACTAGAGTTAAAACTAGGAAAGAAGGAAGACAACAAAAACAACTAAGAAATCATTTCTCAACAACAACTTCTAAAAATGCAAAAGTTAAGTGAGCAAGAAGAACAATCAAGAATTTAAAAGAATCAAAACAATCATGAATCTATTTCTTGCACTTTCAATCAACTAGCATGGTGAATTCAAATGAAGTGAAGAACTAAGAAAGACAGAACCTCACACAAGATACATTCCCAATCCCTCAAGTGTTTAAGGGGGTTATTGTTTCACTTAAATTACATCATGACAATTTGCACTACCATAAGCTTACTTATTTTCTAATCTCTACTACTTTAAACACATGCATGCACAAATCAGAAGGACTTTATTTAAGGATGTAATGGGGCCAAGGACCAAGGGAAAAGAAAAAATGAAATATGAATATGGCAAATTAAAACTAAAGAGAGCATGAAAACATTGAGAATGATGAGTCAAAACCAACACTAAGCACAAAAATACACCCAAAAGCTCTATACAATTTTCTTTACATACTTCTTCCTCTTTGGAAGGCAAACCACTACTTTTATTTTCTTTTTCTTTGCATTTTTTTTTCTAATTTTTTTTTAAACAGAATTTTCTTTTCTTTTTCTTTTGGCTAACATTTCTTTGTCTTTACATTTCATATAGCCACTTTCCTTCAAATTTCACAAATCCTGCCCCCCACACTTAGAACTTTGTCCGTCCCGGACAAATAGAACTTATCAATTGATCAACCAATGCTTTCATACTCCCTAAGGTAGATAGAAACATGATTTTTCTTTTTTTTGTATGAGCTAAATGAAAGAATGAAAAAAATAGGCTCAAGGGGGAAATCAAGGGAAATGATGTTAGGAAGGGTATTTGGTTATCTAGCTAGAAAGAAGAAAAGATTGCCTTCATCACATTCATGCATGCAAATGACAATGTAGTCTCAAAAAGAAACAAAGCAAGTTCTAGAGCAACAAACATCATGAGCATCCATCACATCAAATTTCATCACCAAATTAACTAACTAAAAGATGCAAGAATCTATTCAACCATGCTAGAAACTTCAAAATGACAATTGCTTCAAGCTCACAAATTCTACAATTCTCAAAGTGCTATGAAAAATGAAAAAAGAAAAGGTGAAAAGATGAGTAGAATGAGAGTAAAGCAAAACAGCAAAACAGAATGGAAAACAACTAGGAAAAAGGTGGGACAGCGAATCAAAAAAAGATATCGAACCAGAATTCTATACAGAAGCTCAAGAAGAAACGTGAATAGAATTTGGAACATGCTGAACCACACCAAAACAGCAAACAGAGAATGGAAGAATGATAGAAAATACAAAACAGACACGTAAAATAGAACCAACAAACATAATTAAAAAATCAACAGAACAAAACTAAACAACAAGAACAGAAAATTAACATAATCCGAAAGAACAACAAAAACAGAAACATAATCCAAAAGAACTCCCCTGAAGCTCAATCAAGTCGGGTAGATGGCATCACTCAAAGCCACTTCCTTAACCAAACTTTCATCTCCACCATAGAACTTCTTAAGTCGATGTCTATTGACCTTGAAGGTCCTCCCCGTAGTCACATCTCGGATTTCAATTGCACCATAAGCAAAAATATTAGTGACAACAAAGGGTCCCTCCTATCAGGATCTCAATTTACCTAGTTACGACTTAAGGCGAGAGTTGTATAGAAGCACTTTCTCCCCTACTTGGAATTCCTTCCGAAGGATCAGCTTCTCATAAAAGGTCTTAGTCTTCTCTTTGTACAGCCAAGAGTTCTCATAGGCCTCTAATCGGAGTTCCTCTAACTCTTGAAGTTGTAACTTCCTCTCGACTCCTGCTAGTCCTATGTCCATGTTGCAAGCCCTAACTGCCCAATATGCCCGATGCTCTAACTCCACTGGTAAGTGACACACCTTCCTAAAGACAAACCTATAAGGCGACATGCCTATAGGTGTCTTGTAGGCGGTCCGATATGCCCATAAAGCATCCTCCAACATCTTACTCCAATCCTTTCTATCCGGCCTCACAGTTTTCTCCAAAATTCTCTTAACCTCTTGATTAGAAACTTCGGCTTGGTCATTCGTCTGAGGATGGTAAGGGGTGGAAGTATTGTGGAAAACTCCATACTTGCTCAGTAAGGTCTTCATGTGCCGGTTGCAGAAGTGTGATCCTTGATCACTGATGATCGCTCTGGGTATGCCAAACCAACAAAAGATATGTGATCTAACAAACTCTACAACCATATGAGAATCATCAATCTTGGTGGGAATAGCTTCCACCCACTTGGAAACATAATCCACAGCCAACAGAATATAAACAAAGCCAAAGGAAACAGGAAATGGACCCATAAAATCAATACTCCAAACATAAAAAAGCTCACAGAACAACAAAGGTTGTTAGGGCATCTCATTCCTACGAGTTATATTCCCTAATTTTTGGCATTGCACACAAGATTTACAAAAGGCATATGCATCATGAAACAAAGTGGACCAATATAAACTAGAATCTAATACTTTTCTAGTTGTTCTCTAAGGACCAAAATGACCTCCACAGGCATAGGAATGACAGAAAGTAAGCATAGAATGGAACTCATGGTTAGGCACACATCTCCTAATTATCTGATCACTATAGAATCTCTACAAATAAGGATCATCCCACACATAATATTTAGCCTCACTCTTAAATTTATCAATCTGTGCACGTGTGAGGTGTGCAGGCAAAGCATGAGCAACCAGATAATTAACAATATCAGCAAACTAGGGAAACTCACCATGCAGCTCTAAAAGCTGCTCGTCAGGGAATGAATCCTGAATAGGAAACTGCTCATCAGAATCTCTCTCGATCCGGCTCAGGTGGTCAGCAACCACATTCTCTGCTCCACTCCTATCTTTAATCTCAAGGTTGAACTCTTGGAGAAGGAGCATCCATCTGATCAATCTGGGTTTGACATCTGGTTTCTTCAGGAGGAACTTGAGTGTTGCATGGTCAGAAAAATCACCACATGAGAACAAAGCAAGTAAGATCTAAATTTATCTAAAGTAAAGACAATTGCTAAAAGCTCTTTCTCGGCTGTGGTGTAGTTCGCTTGGGCAGAATCAAGTGTCCTCGAGGCATAGTAAATCACATGATGGGCCTTACAAACCCTCTGGGCAAGGACTGCTCCCACTGCGTAGTTGGATGCATCACACATCAACTCAAATGGCAGCGTCCAGTCGGGAGGTCGGATGATGGGAGTAGAAGTGAGAGCCTTCTTGAGGTGATCAAATGCATCCTTGCAAGGCTGGCTAAAAATGAAATCCACATCATTTTGCAGCAGGTTGGACATCGGGACGGCAATCTTGCTGAAATCACGAATGAAGCGCCGATAGAATCCTGCATGACCAAGAAATGAACGAACTTCCCTCACGCATGCTGGGTAAGGCAAAGAAGAAATAACATCAATCTTAGCAGGATTTACCTCTAAGCCTTTGCCAGAGACTACATGTCCTAGGAGACCTTGTTCTACCATAAAATAACATTTTTCAAAATTCAGAATAAGATTAGTCTCTATACACCTATGCAAAACTCTAGACAAGCTATATAGGCAGTCATCAAAGGAAGAGCCATATACAGTAAATTCATCCATGAATACCTCCATACAATGCTCTATAAAATCAGAAAATATACTAATCATGCAACGTTGAAAGGTACCTGGGGCATTGCAAAGACCAAATGGCATCCGCCGATATGCAAAGGTGCCGAAGGGGCAGGTAAAGGTGGTCTTTTCCTGATCCTCAGGTGCAATGTGAATCTGGAAATAACCAATGAACCCATTCAGAAAGCAATAATGAGACTTTCCTGCCAGCCGCTCTAACATTGCAAAGATATAAACGAATCCCTTATATAGGAATTCAGTTAGGAGGCTAAACCTAATTGAAGCTAAGAATGATAACAAAACCTACATCTAATATATGTCCGGCCCACAAGCTTAAAGGCCCAAAATAAAGACTTAACTAAAACTAGTTAAATAAGACATAGTTTTTGGCCCAAGGCCCAAAATAAAAGCATTAAAAAATTTGGCCTAAAACAAATAATAAGATAAGGCCCATGATGCATCTCTAGACTATGCAAATTAGGCTCATTAATTCTTGAGTTAATGTCCAAACTTGATCTTCAAGTTTCCTCCAAAACAAGCTCCAAACTTGGGCTCCAAGCTCGTCCATGCGCTCCTTCTACAAGAGACAGATAAGTGATTCATCTTAACTCTGAACTTGGCCCAACTGCTCTCTCTTTGGTCTACACCTCTTATACTAGGCTCAGCAGCGCCTCTTTCACACGTTTAGCCCTGCTTCTACTCATTGGGCCTCCAACTCCAAGCAAGGGATCATGAACGCGCCTAGGGTTAGGGCGTGTAGCAAACTGATTCGTATCAATAAATCTCTCATCTCCTTTGTTTGGGAGTTTTCATTGAAAAAAGGAAAGGAAACAAGATGATTGATTTAAACCTTTGGAGTCCTTTTTTGAGCAATTCCTGTGTTCCTCCAAATTGGAGGGTTTGGAGAGGAAATATGTGTTAATAACTATTATACCCCTTTAATTTTTTAAAAATTCCTCTCCCATATCCCACACAAACCCGATACTTTCCTCTTTTCTCTTCGCATCTCTCAGCTACACCTCCGCCTCCCTTCATTTCAGAGACAAACCCAACTTCGACAACGTCGATCACCATCACCCATTGTTGTCCCCATCACCATCACCCATTGCCTTTGCAGTCCACTTCCAGGTAATCTTTCTTCTATCTTAGGCATCAGCATAGTTTGATTGCATCTCGTGTTCCTAACTTTTATGCTTCTCATGTTCCTTTGTTGCTCTAGCTAGCGCTACTCATATACTAACGAACTATTGTTCTAAGTAGTCCTCAATGTTGAATTTTCAGTAAAAGCCTGAATTACCAAATCTTGTAATACCTAATGCTAGTTCCAATTT
This sequence comes from Cercis canadensis, assembly GCA_003255065.1. Classification (NCBI taxonomy): domain Eukaryota; kingdom Viridiplantae; phylum Streptophyta; class Magnoliopsida; order Fabales; family Fabaceae; genus Cercis; species Cercis canadensis. The sequence goes on from QAOA01002502.1 coordinate 191,979, forward strand.
CTTCTTCAAAAATTTGCTTCCTTGAAACAATCTGCTACTGCAGTTCTATAATTTCAATTTTTCTTCGCATTTTATACGCTTTTGGATATTGTAGTTGCGATTATTGATGGCCATATTTGCTCAATTAGATTAGGGACCCATTTTTGTGATTAATTGAAAAACTCTAGCTACACCTTGGTGTGTCTATTCTTTGTTTATAATATTCTCATGCGCAAACTGCTTCTTGCCCTCGTGTTCATTTGTAATTGCAATATTGATTTTTGCTGGCTTGTTCTTTCTCTTATTTGCTTTTAATTGTGGGAGACTGAGCAAGTTGACTATACCTCATGTGGCTGTAGCCACTGTCTTCTTTGTAGATGACCCTTCTCCAAACTCTATTAATTAATGTCTTCTCCTATATACCCTTTTTCCTGATGCACTTCTCTTATATCCACTTGCCTAAAAATGATTCTGCTTTTCCACTTGAAATTTAAGAACCTTTAACCAATATAATTTTGCATATTTGGTTGGGAACTTCAAATTTAGTTAGCAATGTAAAATTTTCATTTTGAGGAGACTCCTTGTGGAAAAAGTTGATTCAAGAATTGGGGAAAATTATTGGGTATGTGTCAAATTATGTTCTGGTTTCGCCGGATTGTTACCTGATTTCAGTGTCTGTTTTATTAGATATATTCAGTTGGTAGGGAATGACACTTCACTTCGGATAAGATACAAAGGTGAATCTTGTTAATCTAATGTTTGTGGATAAGATACAAAAGTACTGGATTTCCAATATTGCTGAAAGTATAACCTTCACTTCGGAATTTGCGTAATTTATTATTGCTGAAAAGGTATTTAGATTATGCATTCTGATTATAGTTTATTGGAAAAAGAAGAAAACATCATTTTCCTTTGGAAAGTCCTTCATTGGTTACTGAAATAGATAGAATTAGCTCATTCTCGTCCCTTTTTATGGAAATTAAAGAATTCCATGACTAAGGAATTTCAGTGAAGCCCAGGTTCTGTTGTGCTTTCTTCTAGAAATTGGTCAAAAGAATTTTTGTGTTAATACGAACTTTTGTTAGGACTTTTTGGTGATTGCTGGGTTTGTTCCTTGAGTTTGGAGCAGTTCTTATTAAGTAGTTTCAAAGGTTTTGGCAGGGTTGAAGAGGTTAAAATTTTATGTCTGTGTGGTTTATGCAATTCAAGATTAATGCTCATATTTTTAAGGATATTTCATTGCATGTGGATATGATTCAATATAAGATTACACCCTTGTTGCACTCATGTTTTTCCCTCTCTCTAGTTGATGTTGTTTTACCTACTTATATGTATGTACTTCTTTCTTCCTTATCTTAATGAATTTCTTCTTTTACTAAAAACAATAATAATAACTTCATTAAAGGTAAGGAGAGCTCTAGATGGTGTGGTGTCAAATTATCAATGGATCACTAGTTGCATTACTTTTAACTTGCTCTCGTCTAAGAGAGCTTGATCTGTGGATTATGATACACAGGGCAGGGAATTCTTGAAATGATAGGTCAAAAAATTATACAGTTATTGAATAATTTGGAGCTATCCAGTTTTGGCACCAAGTAATTCAAAAATTATTTTACAGAAACTAATTTATAATGTATGACTAAAAAAAATAATTTGGAGCTATCCAATTTTGGTCATGCTTATGTGTATAAAAACCTATATGCAGCTTCCTGCCTATGAGAAAATGTAGATGAGGATACATGGATTAACAACAGGGAGAGGAGAGAATTCTGTAAATGCTATAAATGCTTGCATTTATTTATTTTTAATAAAGTTTGTCCTTGAAATGCTTATTTTGTTTGATCTTTTAGATGGATAATCAAGGAGATGAGAGAATTCGTGCACTGCTTAGATGGAGAGAAAGGCGTCAAAGGGTTATTGTTCAAGTTGTATGCCTTATAGTTTATTGGTATTTAATTTGAAAGTGCTCCAGGACTAGGCAAATTGACCGTAGTTTGAGTTTAGAGAGAGAAAAAGCACGAACAAAACTAATGGCAAAAATATCTACTAATGAAAGAAGTCACAATATAATAAGAATGAGACCTAAAGGTTTTTTAGATTTTTGTTCTAGGTTAGTAAGAGAGGGAGGTCTCCTACCAATACAACAGGCAACTGTAGAAGAACAAGTTGCCAAAACACTTTACATTTTGACACATAATGTCAGAAATCGTGAGATCTAATTTTGGTTTTGACATTTTGGTGAGACAACTAGTCGACATTTTCATCGTTGCTTAAATCATTAGTTTAGTTAGAAGATAAATATCTTAAACAACTAGATGGCTCTCAAATTCCAATAGAGATACTTGGAGAAAGTAGATTATACCCTTATTTTAAGGTAAATATATCTTCAGATTGATAACTTTAAATCTGTTTGATTCAAAAATATTAATGTAAAACTTTGAATTTAATGCTAGGATTGTATTGGGGCAATAGATAGTACACGTATTCAAGCAAAAGTGTCTTTGGAGGATGCTCCAAAATATCGGGGTAGGAAAGATTATCCAACCCAAAATGTGTTAGCTACATGCTTGTTTGACCTTAAATTTAGTTATGTGTTACCTGGATGGGAAGGAACTGCATCAGACTCAAGAATATTAAAATACACACTAAGCAAAGAAGATTATCTTAGAATACCCAGAAGTAATTAACATGATTGATGTGCTTTTGTAGCTTCTACTTTTTTCCCTAAGCTACATTTTAGTAATGATAGTTATTATTGATAGGTAAATATTACCTTGTTGATGTTGGTTTCATGTTGGGAAAAAGGCTTATTACACCTTATAGAGGTGTACGCTATCACTTGAAATAGTACTCAAGAAATCTGCCTCAAACAGCATGAGAATTATTCAATCTTCGACATTCATCCTCGCGCAATGCTATTGAAAGGGCTTTTGAGATTTTGAAGAAAAGATTTCCTATCATTGGTAGTGGAACTAAACCAGCTTATGGAGTCAAGACCCAAAACATAATTATTTTAGCATGCTGCATTTTGCATAATTATTTGATGGGGGTAGATCCAAATCAAAAGCTGATTGATGAAGTAGATGAAGAAATTACTAGCCAAAATGAGTCTCAACAACATATTCATGACCATAGAGATGAGGGTGAACAAGCTGCTCTTGGAGAGCAATTGAGAGATTATATAGTTGTTGCTATGCGGAGAGATTACATAGGTTGTATCTCCTAGTTTATAGTTTAGCTATTTGAAAATTATTAGATGAGTTTGGTCCATCTGTGTCTCATAGTTTATAGTTCAGTTATTTGCTTTTATGACTCAATCAGATTGTATTGTGAAAGATTTATTACTATTTAATGCAGTTTTTGAACAATATTGGCTTTCTTGAGTTTCAGTTTTCCTTCATTTAATGAATCATGCTTCCTATTTTTCCTTCATTTTATGTTACCAGATTTAGAAAAGATTCTCATTTCTGCTGATTGTAGCTTATAACTTTTATGTTCTGTTGATGGATGCAATCACGTTTTTGTTTTGGCTGTTTTTAGGAAGTATGCCTAAGAAACAAGTTTCAAAAGGAAACAATAGTAAGGAATCATGGACAAATGACATGGATGAAGCTCTTTTTGAGGCGTATTTGCATCAACATAATTTGAGAAATAGATCTGGCAATAACTTCACAACTATTGCATATGAAAACATAGTAAAAGAGTTAGAAGAAAAATTTCAAAGAGAGTTTGTGAAGGAAAAGGTGAAGGATCTTTGGAAGAACTTGAAGAAGATATTTTCAAGGTGTTATGACATATTCAAGAATGGTTCAAGTGGATTTGGTTGGGATTCAACTACAAAACGCTGGTTGGCTACCCCTGAAGTTTGAAAAAACTTACTTGCGGTTTGTTTTTAAGCATTTTTATGTTCATTTGCCTTAAAAATATTATTTTCTCCTAACCTAATGTTATATGTTTTCTAGGAAAAGCCTGAAGTTGCTGAGTGGATGAACAAGCCTATTGCTCATTATGACAAGATGGTGATTCTTTATGGAAAAGATAGAGCTACTGGAGACAATTATGAAACAGCAAGGGAACTTAACCTTAATAAATCTTTTATTGAGGAAACTCTCTGTAGATAAGGCACTTCACAAGGTGCAAGTAGTTTAAAACCTTAAAAAAAAAAGGCTAAGGATGATAAAGAATTTGATGGAATTAGAGAGGCCTTTTCATGAGGTTGCTCAAGCTCTTAAAGAGGGAAATAAAGTTTATCAGAGAGTCAAGCAGTCAGTCCCAAGTATTACTGAAGATCAAGTTTGGAAACTTTTGGAAGATTTGAAAATATTACTTCAAATGGTATTTAGTCCCCCTGTTACAGCAAGGTAATAATTCATACTTCTTTTGTCAGCCATGGCCAAATTGTTCTTCAATTGCTTCTCTTAAGTATGCTAGCATGTGGAATTTATTAAGTATGTTAGCATGGGTCTACGTACTTGGAAGTTGTACAAAGAATTCAGACAATGGAACTTAAATTAATATATTATATGATTTTCTATAAAGTAAATTTACAAATGTAGATATGAATATAACTTTTAAAGTAGTCCCTTTGACCTAGCATTTTCTTGTAATCTTTTTGCAATTTGACTATTGCTCTTATACAACAACTACTATTTTCTTTGGATCCGGACCAATTCAGCTTGATTGGACCCATGAACTTTAGTCTTGGATTGCTCTTATAAAATAGGGTCTTGTTTCCTTTTTTTTGGGGTTTGGGTATTCAAGGTTTTATTTAATTTTAGACATGTTTTTATTGCATTGCATGTACTAGGTTAGCTAGTTACCTTATCCGTGTAATGTAACTCATAAAGTACTTGTCATAATAAATATCTACATCTTTGATATTAGATCAAATAATATTAGTATTGCTGTGACTAAAATGTGTTGTGTAAGTATAGCTTTGGTGTGAAGCTTTTTGTACATGTATAGGAATAAATACAAGGCATGTTTGTTTGGGATGGTTCTGCAAGGGCAAGGTCTCCTCTCCAGCTTTGACATGTTCTCCCTATACTTTCAAGGCAGGACTTGGATATAGCTTTTGCTGCAATATGAATTCTAGGTTGTACACCAGGGAAAGAGAAATGGATTTATATCAGTTTTTTCTTGTATCTTTTTATCTGTAAATATTTATAGTCTGTTTATAGCATTGTGGCTTGAATGTATCAGATTTGCTCCCTTTTATATGCATTTGAGAGGAAAATTGGGGGCTGGTGCTTGGATTCATTTGTAATGATTGATATTAAGAGAGAAAGTGTCATAGCTTAGCATGTTTATAAAGTGAATGTAATCAATTTTGTTTGCATGAGATTGTATTTACAGCATGTATCCTTTTAAATAATTCTGAGTTTGTGATGTTCTTCATGCAAGTGACTACAAGCTTACTTAAGCTAATTGGACATGCGATGAGTAGTTAGTTTTATATTGTGAACTTTACTCTGTTACCTGTCTGTTAGATCTTTTATTTGAACTGCACAAGCTTGTAAGCCCACGAGGCTTTTATCTTTGATGATTTTAGTCTTATGGTTTAATAACAGAAGAGAAAGAATATTGGAAAAATTATGATGAATTTTTTAACATCATATCAAGTTGTTCCCATGTTTTCTTTGGGGGCAATAGGGTGTTTGTATTGGTATTGCAACTTTGTCTTGGCCAATTTGAACTTTTATTGTTAGTTTTTTATATATATTATTCTTGTGATCAAATTGCCTCAATTTGAACTTTTTACTGTTATGCTTAATCATTGCTTTATAATATGTTAAGATGATTTATCACTAATTTGTTGATTAATTTAATTTTTTAGAAAAATATTTAATTTATTTTCTAGTTTTATTAATTAATTAGTTTAGAGAAAAAAATGTATTATATTATTTAATTTTATATTAAATATGTCTATTTTAATAATAAGGGTAAACTAGTAAAAATACTTTACAATAGGATTTTTCCTTTCCTTTTACTCATTTTAATCATCCAAACAAATGAGAAGAAAATTCATCCCTTTTCTTTCCCTCTTTTTTTCTCCCCTCCTCTCCTTTCCCCTCTAAAAGAACTTCCAAATAGACCCTGAGACTTCAACTCATTGATAGTAGTTGCAAGCTAGCCTATCTGAGTTTCCAAGCTCTGAATGCTGGTCTCAGTCCTTTGTTGGAATTTTATGTTATTGGTTGCCAATTGTTTCACCTAATCTTCCTAGCTTGGTTCTGGCTTGTTGGCTTGCTGCGTATGCTGCTTCATCGGTTGTTGTAACTGTTGGTTGCTTAGGCCTACATTGTATCTAAGTTGCTGCTGCTGATAGGTTTGGCCAAAATTTTCACCATACATCAAATTAGAATGATCTCTCTAACTAGGGTTGTATATAGGAGAGTGGAGGTCATATATGGGTTGTTGCTGGTAAGGTTTGCTAGGAAAAATGTCAACCACTGCTTCACTATTATCTTGGAGAGTAGAGCATTGATCCGTTGGATGGCTTGGTAGGGAACAAATGCCACATAATTTTGCAGAAGCTTAAACTTGTGTGCGTCCCATTGCCAACTGTTTAATCAGGGAGATCAGTTCCTCCAACTTATTCTCCACTCTCTATTGGTCTACCATTTGCACCTTGTTCACTCCTTTGGCTGAGGTAACCATCCGTGTGTCAAACTATTGTGCATTTGCTGTCATGTTGGCTATTAACTCCCTTGCAACCATAAGAGTCTTATCTACCAAGGCACCTCCAGAAGCAGAATCCACCATGCTCCGATCCATAGGAATAAGTCCTTCATAGAAATACTGGATGAGCAACTGGTAATTGATTTGGTGATGAGGACAGCTTGCACAAAGTTTCTTGAATCTCTCCCAGTACTCATGCAGTGTTTCCCCACTGTTTTGTTTTATGCCACATATATTTCCTCATAGCAGCAGCTCTTGAAGTAGGGAAGAACATTTCTAGGAAAAGCTTATTCATGTCATTCCAGCATGTGATGGCAGCTGACTGCAAATAGTATAGACGGTCCTTTGATGTCCATCTAATGAGAAAGGGAAGACCCTCAGCTTGATATGCTCCTCCAAGATTCCTTGCGGTTTCATGGTCAAACAAACTATATGAAATTTCTTTAAGTGCTTGTAAGGGTCCTCACCTGCAAGTCCATGAAACTTAGGGAGCAAGTGTATTAATCTAAATTTTAACTCAAAGTTAGTATTCAAATCGGGGTATGGAATATACAAAGGCTGGTAATTGACATCAGGGGCAGCCAATTCTTTGAGTGTTCTAGCATGCATATTATTAGTCATGATGGGCTCTATACTATCAGTGGCTTTATGTGCTCTAGCAAGTGTGTGCAAGGTCCTCTCAATTTCAAAATCAAATTCAAGTAAATCAAAGCGAAAAGACCTAGTCATACACCATACACCATACACAAAACACAACAAGTATAGGAAAAGACGAAAAGCCCTAGATTGAAAACTAAATTTTTTTTCTTTTTGTAAAACAACTCAATTGTAATAATTCTAATTAACCTAGCTAAGCAATTAAAAATCTCATAATTACCAAAACTTCAAAACAAAATAGAATAACACTAAATTTCTGTAAGAAAAATCTTTTAAAAATTGAAAAAGAGACCAAAATGGTGGAATTTGGCCAAAAACTAGGCTACCTCATGACGAAGCGGTGACTCTTACTCCTCACAATGCCTTTCCTTTGTCCACCAAATTTCAACTCAATCCAAGTTAGCCAGAATTTTACCGAAATTTGAAGACTGTACGGAAAGGAAAAGGAAAGTAAAACAGGAAGGAAAACAAAACAAAGGAAAACAAGGGAAGAACAAAAAGGACAAAGGTCAATGAGTCATAATAGATTAATATGTTTGATGAAATCCCCGGAATTGTTCCAAAATTTTGACAGGTGACGAACCGTGCAAAATTACAATAACCGATTGCAAAAAGTTTGTAATATAGTACGCAACCAGGTCGTCTCCCAAGGATTCACCAGAACACTTCAATCTAACTAGGACTTAACGTAAACAAGATGAGGGTTAAGTTTGTATGCAATATGTAAAGGAAATCAAAATGCAAAAAAATAAAAATAAAGAATTAGATCAAAATATGAAAATACAATAAATCGAAGTATGCAACCGAACCTAGTTAATCTATCATTGTTCCCTAAAGATAATCTGAATTTAATTTAATCCTTGGTTGAATGTTACCTGGAACCTTTGACAATAACACTCAGAATTTATACTGAATAACTATTAAGGATTTAATTAATCTAAGATTTAAGATCCTAAGCAACCGCACTATATAAATAAATCTAGATAAATTTAAAAATCAAATTCCCAAGGCAATCATACGTCAAAGACCTTCAATTTATGATTAACAATTTGATTACCGCAATGAGCACAATCAACGAACTGAATTCATCCAAATCATGCAATTAAATTACCATTCAATCACATAATCAACAGAAAAAGGAAAGTCAAATTGAATTAAATCAAACCAGACTGTGAAGCACATGAGCTTTAGATTAACAAAAGTTGGCTCCTCTTAAATTGATTATAGTAGAAATTAGCCCTCCATAGAAGACATGAACACAGAAAATGTCTAAGGTAAAATTATAGGAGGAGGAAGAGAGAGTTTTTCTCAACCTCTGAAAATATGTGTCTATCTAGCATAGGTTTCCTTATCTCCAATGGTCTCTTAATTACAAAATTACACTTAATTTTTTTAAACCCTAATTGTAAAAATGTGACAAAGCCTAATGTGTGTGTGCTGGCCTAGTAAGCGGGACAAGTCAATGTTGGACAGGTGCAGAAATTCTGGATTGCTTCCATGCAAAATTCAACTGTCCAAACGTGAGAATCAAATTCTGAGCTTTGCATATAAAATTTAGCATTTTCTCTCAGCTTTCCAACAAAATGAAATCACATCAATTGGACAACTACAACTCATGATATAGCAAAAAATGTAAACAATGCCAGAAATTACCAATTATGCAAATAAGATCCTACAAGCACAAACAAGTCTAAATCTATAAAATATATTTATAAGCTATCAAAATCAATAGAAATACACACCAAAAGACTAAGTATAAGGGAAATAAATAATATAAAATAATATATTATCAAAACACCCTAGACCCTACAAGCTACAATGGTTGAATGATAGTGGGAAAATAAAGGTAAGTAAACAAGTGCTAGTTTCATTCTCTATTGGGAGGTATGAAGGTGAGGTCCTATGTGATATGGTGCCTATGCAAACAGGACACATTCTTTTGAGGTATCCTTGACAATATGATAGATGTGCCCTACATGATGGCTACACCAATTGGTACTCTTTTGTCATGAATGAGCAACCTATCACTCTTGTGCCCTTGAACCCAAAGCAAGTGCATGAGTATCAAAAAAGGCCTCGAAAAGAGTGACAAAAAGAAAGAGAGTGAAAAATGAAAGAACATCAAAGAGGCTGAGAGTAGTGTGAAAAGAAATTGGAAAAAGGAGAAAAAAAAGAGGCCAAATTTCAGTGTATATGCAAGGCAAAGTGAGATCAAGAGAGCACTTCTCTGTTTTAGAACTAACAAATTTTTTCCTAGTGTTGTTGTGCCTATTTCATAGGACTTTGAAGATGTTTTCCTAACTTGGAAAATGTATGGTAAGAGATTGGTCTTTGAACCGGGAGATGGAGCTTAAAGTCATACCGGATTGTTCCCAAGGTTTTACAATGGAGAAGATTCGAGGATGAATCTTTTTGAAGAGAGAGGGAATGATGAGAATCAAGGAAGCACCATCAAGACTCCAAATGATTCATGGCAAACAAAGAAGATGCAAGAGGCTTTTGGAGGGTTGATTGGGGAGATTTGGACTCAATGATCAAGCCTAGAAACAAGGAATGAAGAAAGGAAGGTTGTGTGCTTGATTCAAGACTTAGAAGACTTAACTAGAGAAAATGGGCAGAACCAGAGCACCCCAGTGCCCAACCTAGCGCCCTCCAGACATATTTGAGTAAAGTTGAGAGGTTTTCTCATTTTCTTGGTTCTTTTGAGAACTCTTAGAACTTATCAAGGATGATGATTCTTGCGGTGCTCGATTAAGACTTATAACTCACCCCTAACCCCTCTTAAGGTTGGCGTCTATATCATTCTCTTTGTTTTAATTTTTCATTTATGAACTTTGATTGGGCAATTCTCAAGCAAGCCAAATCTCTACTACTCATGACAAACCATTAAGGTTCACATCAACAAACATAGGAGAAGATGAGTGGTGTTTCGATTTAGAATTGTATTCAATTAAATCAATACTACAATCACTCTAGGCAAGTGTACATATCGTTTTGTAGAATAGCTTAATCGAGTATAGATATCATTCCCATGAGGAACTATAGCTATTAGTAATAGTCATTTTTCTATTATCTAATCTCAGAATTATGGTTTAATTAATGAACTACTTAATTTAAACTAATATAAACAAGTCAAGAAAATAATAACAATAAATTTGATAAATTTATCAATTAAGAAGGATAGGTCTAGATAAGAATCCCCCTAGAACAAACATTGCACTTTCATTTTTAACTCAATGGTCACCAAATCTTTACTTAGACTGATGATGGAAATTCCTGAATTATGCCTTATTCTTTCTCAAGCAATATGACATCTATTCCTAGGTTGATTGATTGAAATCTCTTCCTAATCAAAACCCCCAAGAATGCATTAGCTCGTGTTCTGTGAATTCCCTTAGTACATTAACTCTAATCAGAAGACTTATATGAATCCTATCTCTAGTGATTCCAAGCAAATCTCACTGCCTACAAGTGATCTTAATCAATTTACAATTTCTCAATCTATAAACTGAAATTTGGTGCTAAATCAATGGTTAGCTTCATCAAATCAACACAAATAATAATCATACACAATTCTAAGAAATGAAAGGTACATTCTCATTAAATCAAAGGGAGAAGAGTGCTGATGTAGTTCTAGGGTTCATCATATCTAAACCATTACAAATTAGCTCATGATAAAATCTGAATCAAAAGAATATAGGGAAGACAAGATAGAATCAGAAAAACTCATTCTTATGAAGTTCTTTCAATGGGTTGATTTTCTATCTTGTTCTTCTTCAAGCCTCTAGGGCTAGGCTGCCGCCTCTGGCTCTGATATTTGCCTCTTGATGTCCAAAAAGACGAAGCTCCTTACTTCCCTTCTTAGGTATATACACTACTTTGAATTCTAGGGTTTCACCTTCAGAAGCTCGAACACAACATGGACACAGCCGTGTTCACTTATGGTTGCTGGGCGTGTCACGTAAGTTGCCTTTTCTGGACTGAAAACACGGCCTACAATATGGCCGTGTCTCTTCTTCTTCAGGCCGTGTTAACATCAACATCGCCATGTTCAGTTATGCTAAAGGCGTGTTCATCTCAGGGTGTCTCTGGACAACGAACATGGCACCAACACAGGCGTGTTGTTCATAAATCCTTGTCGTGTTTCTCATTAAACTGGAGCCAAGGCTTTTTGGATGCTGGACACGGGTACACACACGGCTGTGTATGGGCCGTGTCCCCTGTCTGCACTGCAAATTCTTCTGATTTTGCTCTAGAAACTTCCTTAAATCCTTCCTTTAGCTTGATCAACCAGAGAAAGACCTGATAACACAAATACATGAGTTAAGTGCCATGTTTAAAGCAAATTTACTCAAATCTAAGTAAGAATCCATTGGTAAAACATGGAACTTAAAGGCATAATAGGCAAAACACAGTCAACATCATTCACATTGCGAAATTGTCAAGATTGAATGTATAGTAAAACTAGTCCACAAGTAGGGTTGAACTTAGTTTTATTAGACAACTTTCAAACTTCACCAAGATGCTTAATGCACATTGATAAGTAGTACATAAGCATTTTGGAGATCAAAACTTTGTTTCCCATACATCCACCTTCTCAGATTCTATAAAAAAAATGCATTGTCCAGTCTTTCTTTATGAGGCACAGAAATACAGTCAACACTATATACAGAGTTTGTACCCTACTATCTAGGCATTAAACAACAAAGTTTGTTACTATGATAACTCCTCGAACCAAACAAGATTCAAGAAATATCCTCCTATCTAATTGCTGATTTTTCAGTGCTAAACTCTTGCAAACATTCAAAAATAGAGTCCTATTGCAACTCAACTATTTCGCAATTCATCTTCAGAATGAATTATATGACTACACCAAAAGAGAGAGAGAGGGGGGGACCAAAATCACTCACCATATATTGCCCAAATGGCTCTTTGCCTTTCCAGGGTCATTAAAAGAGTTCCTGAAAAATGAAAAACCCATAAGAATTGGATTCAAACCATGACTGAAACCCAAAAGAAAATTTCCTCACTTGAAGGAAAGGAAAGAGAAAGCTAACCCAAGTAAAAGGTCTTAGCATATTCTGCACAAACTTCGCCACAACGGTCATAAGCTTCACTCAACAAGCCCAAATTCCCAAGAAGAACAATATCTGGTTTCTCATTAAGCTCCTCAGCAAATCTTAGTTTCCTCTTAACTAATGAAGCCTGCTTAAGCACCACATCATAAACCTTATGCTCTGATGAAACTGTTACTTCCCCTGCCAAATTTGTTGGCATGTTTAACAGTAAAGGGAAGTTAGGGATTTGAACTTGGGAGAGTCAGAGAATGAGAGAAGAGAGGAGAATGAGAGGATTTGAGATTCTAATTTCTGAAGAGTCGAAGATGAGTGCCTGGGGCTAGGGATTTCAGAAACACTTCTAAACAGAAAAGCCTCACACCATCGGAGCAGGAAGCTCAAATAAAATGGAGAAGCGTGGAGCTAGGTCTCTTTGTGAAAGAGAATCAAGAAAGTGAAATGCGAAGGGGGAAGGGCGGAAAATATTCTACAAGATTCCAACGGTAATAAAATGGAAATTACCATTAGAAATACCGTTGGAACCAACAAAAAATTGAAAAAAAAAATTCCAACGGTAAATTCCATTTGAATATTTCATTAGAATTCTTAAAAAAAAAAATTGGACAATTCCAATGGTAATTCTGACAGAAAATTCCAACAGAATTACATTACCGTTGGAATTTTCCAAAAATTGCAATGGAATTTTGTTCCGTTGGAAAACAACATTTTTCTTGCAATGCAAGAGCAGAAAAAATCATATGGAAAATATTTCATGAGCAATTATTATTTTGATTATGAGAAATCAATGAAGGATCTTGCTAACATGTTAATTGTTCATGAGTATCCTCTTTCAATAGTGGAACATTGGGGGCTTAGAAAATACTCTAAAGGTCTTCAAGCATTGGTCAAGGTTCCTTCAAGAAATACAATGAATAATGATATTTTAAAAATATATCAAAATGAAAAGATGAAGAATATGGAAGTGTTAGAGAAAAACAAAACAGGATTGCAATAACTTTAGACTTGTGGATAGCTAGCAATCAAAAGCAATGATTCATGGTCATAACAACACACTTCATTGATGATAACAGAGATATGCAAAGCCAAATTTTGAGGTATTTAAATTCTTACTCATTCTTTAGTGTTTTTCTTTTTTTTAGTAGATTGCTTATGATTAATATTTTGAAGCACTTTCTAAAATTTTAATGGATTGCATCATGGATTGGAACATTGATGGGAAATTGTCTACTTTCACTTTAAATAATTGTAGCATTAAGATTCTCTTATTAGTATGCTATTGGATAAGTTGGATTTACATTCCTTAATGTTGGATGGCCAATTGTTTCATATGAGATATTATGCACATATCCTTAATTTGATTGTTCAAGATGAGTTAAATGTCATTGGGAAGGAATAGAGAAATAAAGTAAAGGCCAATTATTTTAATGTATTAGTCAATTTATTTCATTATTAAAATTTGTATCTATTCTAATTATTTTTGTATGTTATTTCTTTTTTATGTGTTATAGCTAAATTTGGAGTTGGAGAAAGGAAGGGAAAACACTTTAAGTCTTATAATTCTGATGTTGATGATGAGGTAAGCTCAAGCCTTTCTATAAGCTTACAATTACTAATAAGTTTACTGCCAAAAAGAATTCTACTTAATATTGGTTTTTTCTCTTTTTTTTTTTTTTTTTTTAGTTTTGTAGAATGTGAAGAGTGGTTCAACTTCAACCAGCATTAGAACTTTATGAATTGTGCTTATTCTAATTGCTTGGAGCCTTTTGTGCTCATTTTGATTTCTTAAAGGCTTTTATAATTGTTTAAGAATAAATTTTATAATTTTGTTTGAATATTATTTATCTTATTGTTGTTGCTTGAGGATATCTTGAATTATTGATGATGTTATTTGAGGATTATTTATATTATCTTGTTCGAAAACTTGAATTTTAATTAGAAATTATGATTGATGGATTAAACTTGTAAATTGTGTTAATTTAGAAAAACATGGTTGTATGGGTAAATGGAGTGGGGCATAGGGCATGTGACAAATGGGCATTCAAAGGGGCAAGCATGGAGCTGTTAAAAAATCCCCGGCCAGGGATGGGGCCTGGGATAGGGCATAAGGATGTCCTTCGAGGATAGGGATAGGGAGTGTATGCCCCACCCCATTGCCATCCCTACCATAGGATGAGGAAGTGGGCAACGCTCTTTCTCATTTTTATTTATTATCGCATATGTGTTTACATGGTATGGTTTATTTTTTACAAGAAAAGAAAGATATTTACATAGGGAAAATGAGGGAATGACAAGATAAGGAAAGGGCCATCAAGGTCAATTAGCTTTAACTTAACATGAGAATTTGAAAAGGAGACATTGATGGTTCTCTACGTGGTATTTTTTGGATTGATTAATGTACATATTGACATGAAATCTTTTGATAATCCTAATTAATTCTTTCTTTCAATTATGGGCCAGTTGTCAATTCAGATAATTCTAATTTTATTTATCTTATTGACAACTATTTGGTACAGTTATTTCTGGTGCAATATCATGTATTGGAATCCTCTCTTGGGAGGGTTCTAACCTTTAACTCAGAGTTATATGCTTATTGATCATTCTTTCATGTTAGCAGGTTTAAAAAATTAGGCTTCAAGAAAGGGTTGAGAAATATTGCAAGAGAGAGCACTTGCTTTAAGCTTACAATGGTTTGTTCATAGTTTGCATTTTCTATTCCTCTTTCTTCAACAAGTACATGCTGAATTTTTGAACATATGTAGCTTCATATTGCTATGCTTTATTTTTATTTTTATTTTTGATAAAGTTTTTGGCACAATATCATGTATTCAAATCCTCTCTAAGACAGCCGTAAGGTACATTTAACCCTGTGATATAGGTGATTTCTTTTTTGGTTTTTGGTACTTATGGCTGCGACTCTGGATTCAAACATGGAGATATAGGTGATTTCTACGTGTATATCATGTTGGAAGCTTGTGGAAGAGTCACTTTTATATAAAGTTGTTCTATGCCAGGTACTCTGTCATACAGTTTTTAGTGTTTCTTAATTCTACCACTTTACCTTTACATTTATTCTTTAAACCATGATGGTTTCTAATATGTTTTCAATGTCCTCATTCACTTTTTACCGTTGAGCATTTTAATTTTCATTTTCACTTTCACCTATTTCTATAAAGTTTGTTTCAATTGTTCTACTGCTTTATTCCTACTCTTCTGCTGTATATATTTGGGATCAATTTCAGTTATCCCTTTATTTATTTACTCACATGTTCATTCTAATGATTCTTGGATTTAGTAGATTGGTATAATGTCAGTATAATATGTGTCTCTCCTTCCTATGGTGAAATTATTTGATTTACCCCATTAAATTCGATGGATTAGAGGTCTATGCTTGTGGCCTTAAAATAATACGACATTGTCCTGTTTCTATGGCCAAATTAAGTGGGATAAAATAAAATTTTCTTTCAATTAGATGTGAGTGCCTTAGATTTCTGAGGGTCATTCAAATCTTATTCATTAAAATAAAATTATGAATGTAATAGTCAACAATAATGCCTCAAATTTTTGTCAATTAGATGTGAGTGCCTTAGGTTTACTATTTTGGTTATTTAATCAAATTATGGAACTTAGTGAGGTCTCTTATGGTAGTCTAATTCTCTGATTCGAGGTAGATATCTAATAGATATCTCTACAACTCAGTTGGTTTAAGTTCATGCTACATACAAATTTTAGAAAATATTATTCGTGTTTGATCAATATCTTGTCTTAGTCATGATAAACAAGAACTTTACTTTATAATACTAGATTTTCATAATACATGGATTTAAAAGTTGGATCAATCAGTCAAAGTTATATAAGACCCTTGCTTTTAATTCATGTACTTCAAGACATTTACTCGATGGTTGGAATGGAATAATAAGATTGGGAATCATATTTCTTATTTTTTGTGTAGAGAAAATAATAAAATGAATGCTGCCTCTTGAAGAAATGGGAGGGACCATGTGATCTTATGGAACACTATCTAATAGAGGGAGATGTTTCAAGAATAAAAAAACTCCTCTGGAAACAATAATGTTTGACAAGGATAGGAAAAGGGTCATATCATATTTGAACAAAGTTTTATTTCTTTTTTTAATCTTCTGCTCCTTCTTCTCTTTCATTGCTTATGATATTGATATTATTGATACTCTTTATTGATTTCTAGCTGCCATAATTGCATATCACCCTTTATTTTTTGAATAAATCATGTCTGTAATGGAGGTTATGCATAAATATTACCTTACACTATTGTTGAATTACAGATTTGATGCCTCAGAGTAGAATAGACTCAGTAAAGTAAGTCCTTTGAAAATGAGAGACATAAGGTAGCTGAAAATATCCAAGAATACCTTGTAGCAAAGGAGGAAGTTGACACACAAGAAGGTCGTGGAAAACAGCTTGAAGAAGAAATTAGGGAACTTAGGCAAAACCACAAGCAGGACTTACAAGAGTCATTGATGCATAGGGAGCTTCTACAGCAAGTAAAGCTTCAACTTTCTCAATTAGGAAGATACCATTGTTAAC
>QAOA01002513.1:10076-20806 GCA_003255065.1 Cercis canadensis
TCCCGGTCCAGATATAGTGACTAGCCAGGAAACTGTCCCGTCCCTGATTCAGTGATCTACACGAAAAATATCTTAGTCAGAAACATGGATGAACTGAAACAGGGTCCCGGAACAGATATAGTGACTTACCAGGAAACTGTCTCGTCCCTACTTCAGTGATCTACACAAAAAATATCTGAGTCAGAAACAGGGATGAACCGAAACAGGGTCCTGGAACAAATATAATGACTGACCAGGAAACTGTATCGTCTCCGATTCAGTGATCTACAAGAAAAATATCTGAGTCAGAAACAGGGATGTACCGAAACAGGCTCCCGGAACAGATATAGTGACTCACCAGGAAACTATCTCGTCCCTGATTCAGTGATCTACAAGAAAAATATCTGAGTCAGAAACAGGGATGAACCGAAACAGGGTCCTGGAACAGATATAGTGACTCACCAGGAAACTGTATCGTCTCTGATTCAGTGATTTACAAGAAAAATATCTGAGTCAGAAACAAGGATGAACCGAAACAGGATACTGTTTGGAAAAGTAATTATGAATATAGGATAGTTTTGAAACATTTTACCGAAATAGGTTAGTTTTTTTAGCTACAAAATGTTGAAGCGTTTTATGAGAAAAACGCTAAAGGAAACCGTGTTTTTAACAGAAACCGCAAAAATAAAACTGCGTTTTGCTAAAGAAAACACAGATTGTTATTGAATAAAATGCTGAATGGATTTAAAAAAGGTGGGCGGAAATGGTGAAAAGGAAACGTGGTTTGAAAGAGAGTTTATTGACTAAAACTCTGTTTCAAACAGCGTTTTAGTCAATAAACTCTCTTTGAAACAGAGTTTTAGTCAATAAACTCTCTTTCAAACAGAGTTTTAGTCAATAAACTTTGTTTCAAAGCACGTTTTAGTTAATAAACTCTCTTTCAAATAGAGTTTTAGTCAATAGACGCTGTTTCAAACCGCGTCTTAGACAATAAACTCTGTTTCAAACAGAGTTTTAGTCAATGGACTCTATTTCAAACCGCGTTTTCTACACTACACCTACCAGACGCTCTTCCCCCTCTGTAAACCTATATCTCTTAATCCTAAACCCTAAAAACCAAGTCCCTAAACCCTAACCCTAAACTCTAAATCCCAAATTTTAAATTCTAAACACAAAACCCTCATTTTCGAAGCCTAACCTTGAAAACCCTAAACCTAAGTCCAAAAACTCATGACTTAAACCCTAAATCCTAATCCCTAAAAACTAACTCTAAACCCTATCCTTTGAACCCTAATTTTCAAACCCTAAATCTTAAATAATAAACCTCAAACCCTAATCCCTTAATTATAATCTCAATTCCAAAACCCTAATCTCTTAAACCTAAATCATAAACCCTAAACCACTATCCTCAAATGCTAAATCCTAACTCAAAATGCTAATCTATGAACCCAAACTCTAAAAACCCTAAACCCAAGTCGTAAATCTCGAACCTCCCTTCAAATATTATTTAAAATTTAAGATTTGAGATTATGATTTAGGGTTCGAGATTTAGGGTTTGAGATTAAGGTTAGAGATTAAAGTTTAGAGTTCATATTTGAAGCTTAGAATTTGAAATTTAGAGTTATGGTATACCATTTGGGATTTGGAGTTAAGTTTTGAGATTTAGAGATTATGATTTAGGGTTTCAGAATAGAGTTTAAATTTTGGAGTTTAGGGTAAAAGGATTAATTTTCAAGATTTAGGGTTTGGGCAACTCATTTTTTGTGTTTGATTTTTAAGTATTTGGTTTTAAAACTTGGAGTTAGGGTTAGGGATCAGAGATTAGGGTTTTGGGTTAGGGTTTAGCATTTGAAGACTGGGGTTTAAGGTTTAGGATTTATGGTTCAGAGGTTAAGGATTGAAGTTTGAGATTAGAATTAAGGGATTAGGGTTTGAGGTTTATTATTTGAGGTTTAGGGTTCGAATAATAAGGTTTTGAGTTATAGTATACCATTTTGGGTTTTGTGATTTGGATTTAGGTTTTAGGGTTTAAGAATAGAGTTTGGAGTTTGTAGTTTAAATATTAGGATTTAGGGTTAAGGGATAAATTTTAGGGTTTAGGGAACTAATTTTGTAAGTTTGGTGTTTAGGGTTAGGATTTTGATTCTAAAGTTTGGGGTTTGATATTAGAGTTTTTACGACTTGGGTTTAGGGTTTCTAGAGTTTGGGTTCATAGATTAGCATTTTAGGTTAGGATTTAGCATTTGAGGACTGTGGTTTAGCCTTTATAATTTAGGTTTAAGAGATTAGGGTTTTGGAATTGAGATTATAATTAAGGGATTAGGGTTTGAGGTTTATTATTTGAGATTTAGGGTTTAGAAATTAGGGTTCAAAGGATAGGATTTGGAGTTAGTTTTTGGGGATTAGGGTTTAGGGTTTAAGTTATGGGTTTTGGATTTGAGTTTAGGGTTTTCAAGGTTAGGCTTCAGAAATGAGGGTTTTGTGTTTAGAATTTAAAATTTGGGATTTAGAGTTTAGGGTTAAGGTTTAGGGACTTGGTTTTTAGGGTTTAGGATTAGGAGATATGGGTTTACAAAGGGGGAAGAACGTCTGGTAGGTGTAGTGTAGAAAACGCGGTTTGAAACAGCATCCATTGACTAAAACTCTGTTTGAAACAGAGTTTATGGACTAAGACGCGGTTTGAAACAGCGTCTATTGACTAAAACTCTATTTGAAAGAGAGTTTATTGACTAAAACGCGCTTTAAAACAGAGTTTATTGACTAAAACTCTGTTTGAAACAGAGTTTTAGTCAATAAACTCTCTTTCAAACCGCGTTTCCTTCTCACCATTTCTGCCCACCTTTTTTAAATCCATTCAGCATTTTATTCAATACCAATCCACGTTTTCTTTAGCAAAACGCAGTTTTATTTTTGTGTTTTCTGTTAAAAACACTGTTTCCTTTAGCATTTTTCTCATAAAACGCTTTAACGTTTTGTAGCCAAAAAAACTAACTCATTTCGGTAAAATGTTTCAGAACTATTCTATATTCGTAATTACTTTTCCAAACAGTATTATATATGTAAATTTGCCTAGTTTAATTTGAACCCAAACCTTGAGAGCTCTACAAGACCACAACCTGTATGAAAATATAAGTACAACTTTTGCGCAATTACTCATTGTTTTTAATAAAACATAATTAATAAGACGTAGAGAAATTGAAAATTGCATTAATTTGAACAGTTACTAAGTAATGATTCTTATATATCAATTGAGATAGTATATGTAAAATCTATGCCATGTAGAAAACCTTGAGTAGATTTGATTAAATTTAGCATGTAAATAACATTCATAATTTTGTGCTTACTTATTCTATTGCAATTAGTCATCCCACAAAACAAGTTAGATTGAGCTGTTGCAGCGTGTGCAAAGATATCCATTGGTAGGTGACGAAAATACAGAAACCTAAACATTAAAATAAGAAGAGTAAAATTCATTTTTGTTTCTAAAAAAATGTTCTTACTGTCATTTTAGTCTCTTATTATTTTTCGGTGCCGATTTAATCTTTAAATTTATATTCCATCTACCAATTTAGTATTCTATTTGAGTCTATAAGTGAGTTCGAAACGTGACATCTCAAAAAAAAAAAAAAAAAGCTCTTCTTTCTCATTTCTCTCTCTCTCCCCCCTCCGTCTTCTCCATCTCTCTGCCCCATCATGCTTTCTCTCTCTCTGCCTCGTCACCCCATTGTCCCCAGCACCCATGCCCCTCCCTCTCTCTGCTACTCTTCCTCTCTTCGACCACCACCATGGGAGCTATAGATTAAGCTTTCTGGAATTCATCTGCTTTCATTGCTTATTCTCTTTGGTTAACTTCATTATGCTGTTTTCCAGGTAGTCATGCAGCATAGAGCATTGGTATTACTTGCATTCAAGAAGGTTAGTTTCTTGAAAGGACCTTAGTTCTAGTGTAATTGAAATGACTATACTTGAAATACATCCTTTTTCTGGGCACACTTTGTATGTTTGATTTAATACCTCTGCTGTTCTGGTTATATTCTAGTCCTGCTATGCCAGTAAATTACAGATACTGAATAGTAAAGTTTGTCAGTGTTTGTATTTATTGTTGTGGCCTTGTGAGATTTCTTCATGATGACAAATAAGCATATATATGAGCATGTGAAGTAGGATATAGATGCCCGAAACATCTCAATTACCTCTCAGAATTATGAAATCTTATGTGTTACAATCTCTAAATTTTACTTCTGGGTTTTTTCACCTCCGCTTTCTTCATTATCAAATAGGATGTGCTTGAGGAGAGAATGGTGCTTGAAGGATTTGGTTTATATGATTTCATAAATCTTCATGGCAAAGTGGAAGTGTTGGTTTGGATGGACGAAAAGGGTCCTCACTTCTAAGACAAAGGAAAAAGTAAAAGACTAAGGGGGGTTTTCTGAGCATTTTTATACAATAATAATTATCTGGTTCTCATTTTGTTTAATTTTTAAATTTTATCTGTAATCTCAGAAGCCAAATAAATGGGGATGGAGTCTTGGAAGGTTTAAGCTAAGACATTGTCCCACACTTACAGCATCAAATAAAACACTAATTGAAGCAAGAGCAGAACAAAGAAAGCATGTTTTGAATGTGGCCATTGCAACAGCAGCCGCTGCCCACGCTACTGCTGAGGTTATGCAGCTCACAGGTGCTTCTAGTTCTTATCATTATCTGGTTCTGATTCTGAATGAAGGTGATGGCAGTTGCAGAGAGAGGAAGGGGCAAAGAGGGAAGAGAGAGAGAAGGTTTTTAAAAAAAATTTGAATGTGTCACATCATCATATAACGGTTACGTCAATATTGTACATGTCATGTAACTATTGTCAAGAACCGATTCAACCTAAAAGCTTAAGCTAATAAGTGAAGGCTCATGAATAGATTTATATCTAACACGTCCTCGCACGCGAAAGCCTTTTGGGCTTGAAGCGTGGACAAAGCACAGGCCCATTTATACCATGTGCTGAAAATTTTAATTTAATTGAGAAAGTGGGGACAAAAGGATTTGATCTCCTGACCGTTTGGTCAAAAAGGCTCTGATACCATGTCAAGAACCAAACGGTATCAAAGCCTTGACATGGTATCAGAGCCTCTTTGACCAAACGGTCAAGAGATCAAATCCTTATATCCCCACTTTCTCAATTAAATTAAAATTTTCAGCACATGGTATAAATGGGTCTGTGCTTTGTCCACGCTTCAAGCCTAAAGGGCTTTCGCATGTGGGGGCGTATTATATATAAAACCATTATTGGGCATTCACCTATTAGCTTAAGCTTTTAGGTTGAATCGGTTCTTGACAACTATTTCTATCAAATCTTACTAACGGACCTAAGCAGAGGATTAAATTGGCAGATGAAATATAAATTCGATGAGTCAATTGGCACTAAAAATAAATGAATGACTAAAATGTCTATAAGAATATTTTTTAAAGACAAAAAAAAAAATAGCGTTATTTTGCATGAGTACGGATGAGAAAATATTGGGCGTAGCTACACTGGTCACGAGCGTCACTATGCCCAGCGACTGCTGCATTTCGTTGGTTTTCTTCCAGGAGGCGTAGTGACACCATGCTTCGGGCATAGGAACACCCAGGGCCTTCCTCACTTGTCTAGATTGCTGAATGGAGGCGTAGCGACGCCATACTCGAGCGTAATGACACCCAAGATTGACTCCTTCTTGCTTTTGCTTCTCCTTTTTGTCTTTTAACACCAAGATCTCTATTCTACTTAACAATCCTATAAAATGAAGAACAAGAACAAGATTAGGGTTCAAAAATCTCAAGAAACACTCGAAAAGATAAGCTAAAGGTATCTATAAAATAGGTATAAAGTACACCTAACACAGAGGCGAATGGCATCGTCAGTAGCCCCATTGTGCTTGAAGGTATTGCATATCCCTAAGAACCCGACGATATGAGCATGAGGATCTTCATTCACTAAACCACTGTATTGAGTTGACTGGACCATATGAATAATGGCTTATTTGATCTCAAAGTCATTGGCTTGGATAGCCAGTTGCCTTATACCAAAAGTGGTATTTGAGACTGAAGGCAGGGCATACTCGCAAAGTGCTTTTGGTGGATTGTCTTCCGCCATTGTGTCTGTCAAAATTCTGGTATGCTCTCTTTTTGCTTGTCTATTCCTTCGACGAGTCTTTTCTATCTCAAAATCAAAAGGAATTAGGAAGCTACTTCCAGATTTTCTCATACACTAAGAGAACTCCTGCAAGTATCAGCAAGTCATGCAATTAAATAAATCTGTGAAAAATAAAAGATTAGATTAAAATCAAGATCACTGAGTATCGATATTGATAACAAATTAGACCCCAGTAATGGCACCAAAAAACTTGTTGTGAGAAATCCAAACGCAAGTGTACGTTATCGTTTCTAAGTAATAAGATGAGATAGAGTATCGTTCTCACGAGGACTAACGTATCAACTACCGAAATTTGGTTAACCTTAATTTTATCTAATCAATCAATATGTAGAGATTTTCAAGAAACAACTTAAAATAGAATGAAAACAAACTAAACCAATAAAATAACAAACTAAACTAGCAAAATGATAGAATTATCAAGATAGAAGAACCTAGGACTTTGATTTCACCGTAATTAATCCCAGTTTCTGTTCATCATGTCATTAATATCAATTTATCTTCCTAATTGCTAATCAAGATTCCCTAATTTATCCACTAGCCTCTCCCAAGGTCTAATGAAAGTATCCCTAATTACTAACCCTGTATATTCCTATACGAGTTATAATAATTATAGATTCATTAGGTTCTATGGATATCTTAATTCATTACCTAGGCCAATACTCTGTTGGTATACCAGCAGTAATAAGCAGTGAGAGTCCAGTTTCTACCACATACCTATTTTTTCTTTTCACAATGTCATTTTGTTCTAATGTGTAGGGACAAGAAAACATATGTTCCATGCTAAGGGTCTTAATTAGTTGATCAAAAACAACAACTTCTCCCCCAAAATCATACTGAAGAACCTTAATCTTGCAATTAAATTGCCTTTCTACCATACTTTGAAACCTTTGAAACATCTCTAAGACATCAGATTTGGATTTCAAAAGATAAAGCCATGAAAAATGATTGTAATCATCAATTAGAAACAAGAAATAACATGCTCCATTCACAGAACAGCAAGAGGGAGAACCCCATAAGTCAACATGAATCAAATCAAAAGGTTTTATTGCTATTGATGCAGATTTTACAAATGGTAATTTGTGGCTTTTGGCCAGTTGGCAAGAGCTACATATAGGCGTATTATTGAATTTGAAACAAGGCAAATGACATTGGGACATAACCTTATTGACTACATCAATAGTAGGGTGCCCTAGTCTATTATGCCACAATTGTAAATCAGAAACATGCTTAGTTGAATCCAAACTAAAAACTTGAAAGGCTTTAATAACACTAGCAAAATTATTTCTATCATAAGCAAGTGTTGTCATGACTTTGTACATCCCTCTTGGTCAAGTCTTCCTTGCAGCAACACCTCTTTGGTTGTCTGATCCTTCACAAGAAAGTAAGAAGGATGAAATTCTATATAAGCAGCATTATCTTAACACAATTTTTGCACACTAACCAGATTGGCAATTATCTTAGGTACATGTAACACATTCTTTCGTAATAAATGCCTCTTATTTGCTAGGATGAAGGTAGTACATGTGTTGTGCACAATTAGAGTTTTGCCATTGCCAATAGTAACTCCTTCTTCTCTTGCAAAGGGATTGTGTAATGCTAAATTTCCCAGATCAGCAGTTACATAATGTATTTCTCCAATATCAAGAAACCATGGAGTGTCATCTATAGCTCCTATAGCAACCATCAATGCATGTGGCTATTGAGTTTATAATGCATTGCCATTAACTAGTTTAGGTTGAAGGGTGTTGTCAAATCTATGCCAACACTCAAATGTTATATGGCCAGATTTATGACAAATTTGACATTGAGGTCTATTACCACTGCCATAGCCAGGTTTGTTCTTTCTAAAGTGATTCCCTTGGCTTGAGTAAGAATGATTTGGTGCACTACCATTTCCATTTTGGAAGCCAGAACTACCAAATAGAGAAAATTTCTTTGTACCTATAGATTTACTGAACAATGCAGCATTTGCTTGCATTAAGATATGTTCATCCACCAATTTTTTCCCTTCTAATATTCCTTCAAAAGTAAGCAAATGACTCTATACAGTTTCAACGGAGATAGATTCAAAACTAAGAGTAGTAACTACTAGATTATTGTTGAGTGAGTTTTATACTCACTCTTTAGATGTCTTTTTCCAAAGTATTTGGTTGGTTTTTGAGGAATGATGGCCACTTATTGTAAGTTTTATGTTAAATTGCAGAACTCATGGACTAAAGTGAAGGAATGAAGTAAAGAGAGGATTTGGACAGAAAACCAGCGCTGCAGCCCTTGAAATCCAGCGCCGCAGCCCTTGGAGCATCAGAATGCATGATTTGGACAGCAAGTCAGCGCCGCAGCTCCAGTCACCAACGCCGCAGCGCCCATAACAGCCATTTTTCCAGTATTTCAATGCTACAGCGCCCAATATCCAGCGCCGCAGCGCCCGTACGCGGATTACTGATACACGTCACTCTGTTTCTCTTGTTTTAGGGCTTTTCTTTAGAATTATAAATAGGATACCTAGGGAATTAGAAAGGGGTTCGTTCCTAGACACTTTTGGAGGCACCAAGGAGGCAAAGCAAGGATTGAAGGGAGGAGATGCAAGGCTGATTTGACCTTCAAACCAGAGTTTTTCCTCTTTTACATTTGAATCATGTCTCAATTTTATTCTTTCTGGTTCTCTTCATCTAGTATGAACTAATTATCTTATCTAGGGGTACAATGTAGCCTAATTAGGACCAGCTGTAGTTTCATATGAAGTTAATTCCATTATTTATCTCTTCAATTTAAGTGTTTATCTCTTCTCTTAATGCTTCTGATTGTCTGGCCAATAATTAGATGAATTGTTAATCACAATGAGATCGGAAGGAGAGTTGTGTGTCAAGTTCCTTGGGGTAAATGCCATGAGTTACATGGAGGATAGGAATATACCTCTATGGCTTATGTAATCAGTCAAAAAGATCCACAAAACTAAATGAATTCGTAATTATTGTAACTCGTATAGGGATATACAAGGTTAGTAATTAAGGGATATTTACACTAGACCTTAGGAGAGGCTAGTGAATAAATTAGGGAATCTTGATTAGCAAATAGGAAGATAAATTGGAGTTAATGGAATATGGAATGAAAGCTAGGAGTAATTATGGTGAAATCGGAACCCTAGGTGTTTCTCTCTTGCTGAATCTATCATTTTTCTGGTTTGATTTGCTATTTTTCTGGTTTACATTGTTTTTATTCTATTTTCAATTGTTTCCTTGAAATATCTCCTTATCGATTGATTAGATAAAGTTAAGGTTAACCCTCTTTCGGTAATTGGTACATTAGTCCTCGTGGGAACGATAAATTTATCTCATTTTATTACTTGCAAACGACAACGTACACTTGCGTTGGAATTTTCACAACAATTATACTCAGGCCCCAAGCCACTCAGAATTGCCATGACCTGATCATCTTGAGTCACCTTCTCTCCTATGGCACACATATTATCACAAATACTTCTAATCTTCAGAATGTAATCTCAAACTCCAAGATTAACTTTTCTAGTTGTCTATAGTTTGAGTTTCAATTCCATGATTCTAACTCGTGAGGAACAAGCAAAGCTATCTGCCAAGGATTTCCATATTTCAGCAACAATGTTGTATGACATGATTTGAGCTAAATGAAAAACCCAAATAAGAAAACGGGAGGTAGGAGAAAATTATATATATAAAGAATGATAATCTTGGATGTAGCTGAGCTGCTAAAGTGGTCCTTTTACATGGCCCTAATTGCTGAGTTTGTGGCACTGCCTATGATGGGGTTGCCATTCTCGATAATTCTCGTCCAAAAAAGAATTGTTTTAATAAAATAATCTATAAATTGGCAGCCATTGTTGCAAAAGGAATGAGGGACGCAATGGTGGGTGGAAAAGAAAGAAAAATTAGGCGTTAAGGTCAATGAGATATTTTGAGAAATATTAAGAGAAATATGAGGTGGTGCTGAGTTGTAAAATTAATACACATGTAATGTTCTAATAGAAGAATAGTACCACTAGCATCTATGAAATTTTACTTAAGTTTTGTCCTTTGGTAGAATCTTCTTATCCATTGTACTTATGAAGAAATCAATAATATATTTTTATGGGTTATGTTACCCTACTCCAGTTTAAAATTAGGGGTAGCTAACATTGATTCTCAAAAGTTGAGTTCTCGACAAAAGTAGCATATAGTTTCTGACCCAATGCAAAACTAGCATAAAACTGAGTAACAAATTGAGTTAAAACTGATAATTCTTTGCTAAAGTGTATAATTTGAAGTCAAACATTTTGAAATTAGTTGAAAAGTTATATTAATTGTTGGAAAAAGTTTATTTTAATTACCTCATTTAACTTAGGCTAAGTTGCTCTTTACCCTAAAATTTGTTACAATGAACCTCTATTAACTTTTAAATGTGTGGTTGATGAGTGAATTTTATATCTACAAATTAAATATCATTCACTTGATATTTAATTAATTTTATAGGCTTTTATCAATCTTATGTTTATATTTTTGTGTTTATTTAGTAGAAATGAAGAATCAACACATATCTATGAGTTGGTGCCACTTGG
>QAOA01002513.1:23308-36533 GCA_003255065.1 Cercis canadensis
TCGTCCCTGATTCAGTGATCTACAAGAAAAATATCCGAGTCAGAAACAGGGATGAACCGAAACAGGGTCCCGGTCCAGATATAGTGACTCACCAGGAAACTGTCCCGTCCCTGATTCAGTGATCTACACGAAAAATATCTGAGTCAGAAACAGGGATGAACCGAAACAGGGTCCCGGTCCAGATATAGTGACTAGCCAGGAAACTGTCCCGTCGCTGCTTCAGTGATCTACACAAAAAATATCTGAGTCCGAAAAATGGATGAACTGAAACAGGGTCCCGGAACAGATATAGTGACTCACCAGGAAACTGTCTCATCCTGGATTCAGCGATCTACAAGAAAAATATCTGAGTCAGAAACAGGGATGAACCGAAACAGGGTCCTGGAACAGATATAGTGACTCACCAGGAAACTGTCACGTCCCTGAATCAGTGATCTGCAAGAAAAATATCCGAGTCAGAAACAGGGATGAACCGAAAGAGGCTCCCGGAACAGATATAGTGACTGACCAGGAAACTGTCTCGTCCCTGATTCAGTGATCTACAAGAAAAATATCCGAGTCAGAAACAGGGATGAACCGAAACAGGGTCCCGGTCCAGATATAGTGACTAGCCAACAAAACTGTCCCATCCCTGATTCAGTGATCTACACGAAAAATATCTTAGTCAGAAACATGGATGAACTGAAACAGGGTCCCGGAACAGATATAGTGACTCACCAGGAAACTGTCTCGTCCCTGATTCAGTGATCTACAAGAAAAATATCCGAGTCAGAAACAGGGATGAACCGAAACAGGGTCCCGGTCCAGATATAGTGACTCACCAGGAAACTGTCCCGTCCCTGATTCAGTGATCTACACGAAAAATATCTGAGTCAGAAACAGGGATGAACCGAAACAGGGTCCCGGTCCAGATATAGTGACTAGCCAGGAAACTGTCCCGTCCCTGATTCAGTGATCTACACGAAAAATATCTTAGTCAGAAACATGGATGAACTGAAACAGGGTCCCGGAACAGATATAGTGACTCACTAGGAAACTGTCTGGTCCCGGGTTCAGTGATCTACAAGAAAAATATCCGAGTCAGAAATAGGGATGAACCAAAACAGGGTCCCGGTCCAGATATAGTGACTCACCAGGAAACTGTTCCGTCCCTAATTCAATGATCTACACGAAAATTATCTTAGTCAGAAACATGGATGAACTGAAACAGGGTCCCGGAACAGATATAGTGACTCACCAGGAAACTGTATCGTCCCTGATTCAGTGATCTACAAGAAAAATATCTGAGTCAGAAACAGGGATGAACCGAAACAGGGTCCCGGAACAGATATAGTGACTCACCAGGAAACTGTCTCGTCCCTGATTCAGTGATCTACAAGAAAAATATTCGAGTCAGAAACAGGGACGAACTGAAACAGGGTCCCGGTCCAGATATAGTGACTTACCAGGAAACTGTCCATTCCCTGCTTTAGTGATCTACACAAAAAATATCTGAGTCAGAAACATTGATGAATTGAAACAGGGTCCCGGAATAGATATAGTGACTCACCAGGAAACTGTATCGTCCCTGATTCAGTGATCTACAAGAAAAATATCTGAGTCAGAAACAGGGATGAACCGAAACAGGGTCCCGGAACAGATATAGTGACTCACCAGGAAACTGTCTCGTCCCTGATTCAGTGATCTACAAGAAAAATATCCGAGTCAGAAACAGGGATGAACCGAAACAGGGTCCCGGTCCAGATATAGTGACTCACCAGGAAACTGTCCCGTCCCTGATTCAGTGATCTACTCGAAAAATATCTGAGTCAAAAACAGGGATGAACCGAAACAGGGTCCCGGTCCAGATATATTGACTAGCCAGAAAACTGTCCTGTCCCAGATTCAGTGATCTACACGAAAAGTATCTTAGTCAGAAAGATGGATGAACTGAAACAGGGTCCCGGAACAGATATAGTGACTCACCAGGAAACTGTATCGTACTTGATTCAGTGATCTACAAGAAAAATATCTGAGTCAGAAACAGGGATGAACCGAAACAGGGTCCCGGAACAGATATAGTGACTAGCCAGGAAACTGTCCCGTCCCTGATTCAGTGATCTACACGAAAAATATCTTAGTCAGAAACATGGATGAACTGAAACAGGGTCCCGGAACAGATATAGTGACTCACCAGGAAACTGTATCGTCCTTGATTCAGTGTTCTACAAGAAAAATATCTGAGTCAGAAACAGGGATAAACCGAAACAGGGTCCTGGAACAGATATAGTGACTCACCAGGGAACTGTATCGTCCTTGATTCAGTGATCTACAAGAAAAATATCTGAGTCAGAAACAGGGATGAACCGAAACAGGGTCCCGGAACAGATATAGTGACTCACCAGGAAACTGTCTCGTCCCTGATTTAGTGATCTACAAGAAAAATATTTGAGTCAAAAACATGGATGAACTGAAATAGGGTCCCAGAATAGATATAGTGACTCACCAGGAAACTGTCTAGTCCCGGGTTCAGTGATCTACAAGAAAAATATANTGATTCAGTGATCTACACGAAAAATATCTGAGTCAGAAACAGGGATGAATCGAAACAATGTCCCGGAACAGATATAGTGACTCACCAGGAAACTGTCTCGTACCTAATTCAGTGATCTACAAGAAAAATATCCGAGTCAGAAACAGGGATGAACCGAAACAGGGTCCCGGTCCAAATATAGTGACTTACCAGGAAACTGTCCCGTCCCTGATTCAGTGATCTACACGAAAAATATCTGAGTCAGAAACATGGATGAACTGAAACAGGGTCCCGGAACAGATATAGTGACTTACCAGGAAACTGTCTCGTCCCTGCTTCAGTGATCTACACAAAAAATATCTGAGTCAGAGACATGGATGAACTGAAACAGGGTCCCGGAATAGATATAGTGACTCACCAGGAAACTGTCTCGTCCCGGATTAAGTGGTCTACACGAAAAATATTTGAGTCAAAAACATGGACGAATTGAAACAGGGTCCCGGAACAGATATAGTGACTCACCAGGAAACTGTATCGTCCCTGATTCAGTGATCTACAAGAAAAATATCTGAGTCAGAAACAGGGATGAACCGAAACAGGGTCCCGGAACAGATATAGTGACTCACCAGGAAACTGTCTCGTCCCTGATTCAGTGATCTACACGAAAAATATCTTAGTCAGAAACATGGATGAACTGAAACAGGGTCCCGGAACAGATATAATGACTCACCAGGAAAGTGTCTCGTCCCGGGTTCAGTGATCTACAAGAAAAATATCTGAGTCAGAAACAGGGATGAACCGAAACAGGGTCCCGGAACAGATATAGTGACTCACCAGGAAACTGTCTCGTCCCTGATTCAGTGATCTACAAGAAAAATATCCGAGTCAGAAACAGGGATGAANGAACCGAAACAGGGTCCTGGTCCAGATATAGTGACTCACCAGGAAACTGTCCCGTCCCTGATTCAGTGATCTACTCGAAAAATATCTAAGTCAAAAACAGGGATGAACCGAAACAGGGTCCCGGTCCAGATATAGTGACTAGCCAGGAAATTGTCCCGTCCCTATTCAGTGATCTACACGAAAAATATCTGAGTCAGATGAAGAGAAGAAAATGAAGAAGAAGAAATGGGCGTGGGAATGATGGGGGAGAAGAGAAAACAAGTATTTTTAGTTAGAAGATAATAAAAATAAATACATAAATTTTATGGGGTCAAAATACAATTAACTATTTACAGTCAATATTCAATCATTTCATCTGGAATGTACACGTTGCTTAATCTCAACCATTGAATAGCCTTTACACTGGTACCCATTTTCAGTCTCAACCTAAAAAAATGGGAAAAAACATAGATAGTGTAGCATAGTCGAACGTGAGGTCACCCTTTGGTCAGTATACCGCGTGTTGTGCACACGAGCGCGCATCTTATTCTCCCGACCACCAAGAGCCTCAGCCAAGGGCCAAGGACGTCCCGTGAGATCCGCATTCTGTCCGCCAACTTTTTGCTCTTCTCCAAAATATTTAATTTTTTATTAATAATAATAAATAGAATAGTATATTAAATTAAGGACGGCCAGCTTACTGTGCAGTTCCATATTGCTCATTGGATTTTGTCATTTGCCAATTGCTACGTGTTTTACCATATGCGACTTTTGCCATCTAAACTAATCAATAAAAGAGCATAAATAAATAAGTATTTAGCAACTTTATCGTTATTAGTATTATTAATAATACATTAATTAATATAAGAAATAACTTTTAAGAAAAGTAAAGAGTTTTACTATAAAACAGCGGAATCCTCGCAAAGAAACCAGGTTGATTTGTGGACCATGCCTTTATTTTTGTTGAAAAATGATAAAAGATAATTTGAAAACAATGCTATCCACGAGGTCCCACATTCGGCTTCCTCTTTTCCTTTTCAAGACCCCAAGAAGGTCATCGAAGAAGAGCCCAGGGGTAATTAAACTAAGGAACGGTCTATCTCTTTATAGTGGGACCTACCTCCTTGGGTGCACGTGACTCAACATAATGCTATTTTTGTCTTATTAGAAGTTTTTAAATTGTCTATCTGCTTTTACTAACGATTTAAACTAGTGCCATGTCCGTATAACGCATGGGCCGGTAAAATGGTCTTTGCTGTATTTTTCATATTCAGTCATTGCAATATGTATATATAATATAAATATTATCAATACACGGGCAGATAAAATGAAAGTATCAGTCCCTTTCACATGAATACATAATAATTATACGTATAAATAATAAACATCATGTTTGTATAACAATTTGCAATATTAAACTAATAGAATAATGCTTTCATCTCTTTGTAGACGAGAACATCCAAAACTCTTGGGATACCAGGAATTGTTGATATCATTAAGGCATCATCAACAAAGAGGTCGTAGAAATTTTAAAACTAGTCTCAATCTCCTCTATGGGTCATTCTATTCTGACGATGAGAAGATTTGGCACACATCAATTCTAACTCTCTATCAGCTCGACCACGCAGAACCCAACGTCCCTTAGTCCCAAATAGATGCTTTTGGGCAAATAAGCATGGCACATACTGAATCGAAGAAAGAATATACATCTGAGTAGCGGAAATTATAAAATCAAAAAAATATATGTGCAAAATAACGGACTAATCTATAGAAAATATGATCATATAGGTTCAACATTTATCATTTGGTTCATTAGGAATAAAGACACATTCAAGATATGTATGAAAGAAGTGGGGTAAACTTTACGTTGTCCTGCAGGAAAGATTAAATGGGACATGTAAATGAGGTTAATTCGACTTATACTTGTTAAACATTCAATAATAACATGAGGTGGGTTCAAAAATAAGATAGAGTATATGATTATTAATCAAACACTACAAGAAAAAGGTGAAATTCTCATGGAATTTCTCATGGACATAAAATTTGTGAGAAATTCTCACAGAAAAAATGAGGTTTAATCACAGGAATTAAACTTGAGAAAGGATTTTCTCATGAAAGATAAGACTGTGAGAAAAATTTGTTAGAAATCCGTGAGAAACTCCAAGAGAATATAGCAGGAGTGTGACACGAAAGCATTTTCACGGACATAGTCCATGAGGAAACCTGACAGAAGATGACATGTAAGTTTCTCACGAACTGACATCCGTGAGAAAGCGAAACACATAGATTTTGAATGGGTTTTTTCACGAATTTCTCACGAATTTTGTCCATAAGAAATAAAATGCACAGTTTCACTAGAGAAGGGAATTTGGGTGGAATTTTCTCACGGACACAATCTGTGACCCCTCCCCCCCCGGGGGACTTATTTTCCTCATTTGAAAATTAGAAATAAATAGAAATTTCAGACATTTCTCTTGGTGAAGCTTCATATGCGGCGATTTCCAGTGACTATAGGGCATTTTACGACATGTGTGGACTGTCTATTTCCTTTTTTAAAGCTCTAGAGTTGAGGTAGGTCATTTTTGTCCGATTTTCTCTTCTATTTTCTTTCTTAATGATGCAGAAAATGAGTTAATTTTTTCTATATTGTTGGACTAGTTTAAATGTAGATTGGTTGTAGATAGGTATTTAATGGATTATAAACTTGATTAATGATTTGGTTTATGAGTTTGCATTTTGTGTTGAATTCGAATTTTAATGTTAAAATTAAAGTAATTGTGAATTTTTCTTGTTGAAATTGGTTGAAGGCCTTTGATATATGATATATGTAGAGGGTTTAAATATTTTTTTGTTATTTTTTTGAATTAGTATGGATGAATTTTAATTTTGTGGGATTTAGAGAATAATTTATTAAATTAAATTGTGTGAAATTGTTGAGATTTTGAGAATTCTATTTGAGAGACTCTTGTTGTATGTTATATGTAGCTTACTTGTATAATTTGTGAAATGAATGTACGTTAGAGTTATATATGATAAATTAGTTAGGTTAACTTAAAAACTTGTTTGAGAGTTAATCGCATAAGATTAACTCTTGGATAGTCCCCAATTGTAGGACTGTTCTTGAAGTAATTGTTCCACTAATAGGAAAGTAGAGTTTTGAGAGAAGTAGGTGAACTAAATTTTGAAGCACCTCTCTTTTGTTTCTCTGGATACATATATATGCTGGTTAAACAGGATAATTTGTGTACATGGAGAACCATTGGGAGGTGCTGCCGAAGTTTAGTTGACTTACTTGGTCTCTATAAGTTTTTACTAGTGGTGAAACAAATTTCAAGAATGAGATAAAAATCATACTCGGAGTAGAACTTAGTACCTTTGAAGAATTGTAAGAAAATGTTAACAAATTCATTTTGTTTTGAATATTGAAGGAATATAGATATCCCTGAACATCGTCATTAGATGTATGAGAGACTTGTTCCAAATAACAA
This sequence comes from Cercis canadensis, assembly GCA_003255065.1. NCBI lineage: Eukaryota > Viridiplantae > Streptophyta > Magnoliopsida > Fabales > Fabaceae > Cercis > Cercis canadensis. Next base: position 30,191 of record QAOA01002513.1, read on the forward strand.
AGTTGTATACAAATGACATAAGTTTCGTATATTGGATGAGGTTAAGATACACCTATACACGAAAGACTTCATGGATAATTATTATTATTGGGATAATCATGGAGAGGTTCGTCCAGTCATTGTCCTAATGGATGTAGAAAATCAATATTTGCTTCGGTATAAATAGATGGTTATGGATGCTGCTGGACCCTCTTTCGAACTAGAGTATATACCAGATGAGGATCCGAATCTAGAATATGCAAACTTTTATGATATGTTGAGGGCCGCATAATTTTTATTATAAGATGGATGTAAGACACACTTTATGCTTTCAACTGTTGTTAGATTGTTAAGCATCAAGTCAAACTACAATATTCCTGAAAGTTCCATAGATAAACTTATCACATTGATGACAGAAATATTGCTTCCAGGTCATAGGATGCTAACTAATTTCTATCAGACAAAGATATTGGTTTATAAACTTGGTTGTAGGTATAAGAAAATTGACAATTGTCCACATGGGTTTATGTTTTATTATGGAGAAGATGAAGCTGCTAAGCAGTGTTGAGTTTATGGTGAAGGACAATTTAGAACATCCAGAGTTGGACGAAGAAATGTTAGGGAAGTTTCAACCAAGCATATGTGGTATTTACCAATTATCCCTAGATTGCAAAGACTTTTTGCATCTAACGCATCTGCAAATGATATGAGATGATATAAGGACCACCAACGTGAAGAAGGAATGTTGTCTCACCCATCTGATGAAGATACATGAAAATATTTTGAAATGGTTTACCCAGATTTCACATCAGAACTGAAGAAGTTGAGGTTGTGTCTATGTACTAATGGTTTCAGTCTTTTTGGAATGAGCGCGAAGACATACTCATGTTGGCTTGTAATCTTTACTCCTTACAATCTTCTACTTGACATGTGCATGAGAAGAGAATACATATTTTTGATTATCATTATTCCTGGTCCTCATAATCCAAAAAGTAAAATAAACGTTTTCTTACAACCTTTGCTTGATGATTTGAAATTGCTTTGGGATGAAAGTGTGCGTACTTATGATATTTCTTTAAAGCAAAACTTTCAAATGGTATCATCTCTTTTGTGGACTATAAATGAATTTCATACATATGAAATGCTATTCGATTGATAAACAACAAGGAAGTTAGGATGCCCGATTTGCGTGCATGGTTCGAATGCATTCTATTTGAAGCATGAGCATAAAATATGTTATTTTGATTGCTATTGGTAATTTTTGCTCTAAGATCATCCTTTCCGTCGTAACAAAATTACTTTTTTGAGGAATACTATGGAAAAAGACATCTCACCGAGGCGCTACCCTATAGATGAAATTTACATGCAAGTGTTGAGATAACCTAGAGTAATAGAGAGTGAGGGGTGTTATTTCTAGTGGTTATTGTGTAACCCACAACTGGACAAAATATAATATTTTCTGGGACCTACTATATTAGCATGATTTGTTGATTTTTCATAATATTGATGTGATGCATATAGAGAGCAATGTCTTTAACATGATCATGGATGTAAAAGGCAATAGTAAAGACAATGTGAATGCGAGACTATATACGACGAAGTTGTGTAAACGTCCTAGTTTGGAGTTGTAAGACTTAAGAAATGAAAAGATTGTGAAACTCAAGACATTGTACACACTTAGTATTGAACAGAAGAAAACCGTATGTCAATGGGTGCAGAGTCTGAAGTTTTCTAATGGATATGCATCTAACTTAGGGAATTGTGTCAATACTAATCTGTGAACTTTGACCTACATAAAAAGTCATCATAGTCACGTGTTTTTAGAGAGACTCCTATAAATTGCTTTTAATGGGTTACTTAGGGAAGTTTGGAAACTTCTTGTTGAATTAAGCCAATTTTTCCAAGATCTTTGCTCTCCTACTTTGCGCACGGTTGACTGGCAAATAATGAAGCAAAATATTTCCATAATATTGTGCAAGCTTGAGAAGATTTTTCTTTTTGGTTTCTTTGATATGATGGAGCATTTACCGGTTCATTTAGTTGAAGAGATAATCAAAGGTGGATCTGTCCAATATATGTGGATGTATCCTTCCAAAAAGTTTCTTCATACCTTAAAGAGAAAGGTTAAAAACAAAGCCCGTGTAGAAGGTTCAATTTGTGAAACATACATCATTGAGGAGATTTCAACTTTTTGTTCGTACTATTTCAAATCTCACATCCATTCAAAGACTATAAGAGTGTCTCGCAATGATGATGCTGGAGAAATTTAGGTTAGACAACCTATTTTCATCTTCAATTATCCTATTTTCTTCCATGGAAACTTGCAACGACGATATCTCAATGATAAGGAACTAACAGCTATAATTGTGTATGTGTTGCTTAATTGCCCAAAAGTTAAACCTTACTTGAAGTAAGTTCTAGTAAAATATCTTGATTTATTCTGATGCTTAAATATAAATTTTTTATATATAATTGGGTTTATGTTTATGTTGCAACATGTACATACATAGAATACCCTCAATGTACAGTAATCTTCTAAATGATCAAATGGATAACACATCTTCACTGAATTTCCTCAATGGTTTAAAGATTTTATATGTAACTCTAACTATTTTCAACATTTAATTGTATTCAACTGTGCTTTAGTATATTACTAACCTTTTGTTAATTATATTTAGGTATAAAACCCTCAGAATGATATTGTTGACAAGCTTTTAATATCTTTGGCTTAGGGTCCCTTAAGGAAGGTTTAGACATGAGACTGTGTAAATATCAACGATTATAAATTTCATATAGATGCTTGGTCCCATAGTCGAAAAATAAATAACAATAGAGTTTGTTTGAAGGGATATAGTTATGACGAAGCCGAATCCTCCTATTATGAGGTACTATAAAAAATCATTGAGATTGCATATACGAGTTCACCTGGTTATCAATTGATACTATTTAATTACAAGTGGTATGATCATTCACCTCGGGGAATAAAGAGTTATTCAAAATATGAATTTGTGGAAGTAAACTCAAGCATAACATACAAGGGAGATGACTTATTCATCTTAGCTCAACAAGCATAATAAGTTTATTTTTCTTCTTACCCACACATAACTCCTAATAAGTGAGAATTGTTACATGTCATTCAAACGAAGGCTAGACACACAATTGATGCCCTAGATGCCCCAGATGATGCCTACTAAGACGAACTACACCGCTCACTAGCGTTAATTGTTGATGATGATCAAATACAGACAGATTTGAGAGATATCACTTCAACTGCTACAGAGAAAGTTGTTACTGATGCGAATCTAGTCTTTGTCACTAATGCAAATGATAACATAGGAGAAGCTGATGAGAAAGAGGAGGAAGATGAATATCATAGTAGTGATGACGAAACTGAGGAAGATCCCCCAAGTGATTATGTTCTAGAAAGTGATTGATATCATCCTTTTTGTTTATGTAAAGCTTGTTTTGTATATGTTTTTTTTTTCACATTATCTTTCTTTTTGTATAGATTATTTAATTTGAATAAAATTTGATTGTATTATGCTCCTTTGTTGTTGTTACTGTTGTTCTGCTTGAGTTGTTGTTGATTATTTTAATTTATAGGTTTTCGATTAGTAGAAAAACAACATTTAGAGTAGGGGGATTAGGATTTTTCTCACAAAATTTCTCATAAACAAATCCGTGAGAAATTCAAAATAAAAAATTAATTTTTTTAACTTGTCACAATCTTTCTCATGGACAAAAATCCGTGAGTAAGGGGATTATGAGTTATTCTGTGAGAAGATCCATTGGCATGTCGTGAGATTTCGCTAACTTTTCTCACGGGGTATTTTTATTTTCTCACAGACGTTTTTTATCGTGACAAATTGTATTTGTCATGCCACTTTTTATCACGGAACTAGGTCTGTGAGAAACTCTGTGACAAATGCTTTTCTCACAAAAAAAATGTCATTTTCTCACGGATTTTGTCCATGAGAAAAAGATGATTTTCTTGTAGTGAAATCACAGGATGAACAGTTGCAATTATTATTGTTGTCCACCTCTTCATCTGAATGAGAATAAATTCAATAGTTTTAATCATGTATACTTGAGAACAAATCAGTAACCAATATAAAGTAGCTCTTGAAAAATAATCCACTAGAAATATATTTAGAGCCATTAATATTGAAATGATTTGTATAGAGCATATTTACCTTTATTGGCTAAAGCTTGATTTGTGTTCTCAAGTTAATGAATCCTAACAAGTAACAACTATCATTAAAAGATATAAGGCTAAAAGAATCTATATTAAGAGTAATAAAAGTTGTACATATGTTTTTCTTGAAAGATACTAACCTAGAATAAGCAAGAAGATTATAATATAAATGTTATCAATTATACACAAAATTGATATTAGTTATGAAGAACTCACTGCTTCCCTCAAATTGTAAAAGAAAAATAAAATGTTAATTTGTTCAAGTATTTATTTAGTTATGTTATGCTGAACATGTACTAAATAGAGATGACAGCTGTCATTTATTCAGCTTCTTTCTCATAAGTGCTTTATGTAAGTTGTTTATCCCCAATACTTGAGTGCAACTAATTCATAAGCTTTATGGAGAAAAAAAAAAACTGCTATCTTTGTCATCTTTACAATAGTGATGAAGCCACCTCAAAACAAAATGGAAGAGAAGGATGAGTAATTCTCTTAAGCACAATCAAACATTGTCTTGAGGAGACAATTTATTGCTACCTTCCTAAGAAGAATGCCCCAAAACCAATACTCACTTGCAATTGTTGCATATAATTGTTCAGGGTGAAGAAGACTCCATACTGAAATTCATGTTTAAATATTGCAATTAGACCTTTATGCAATACTAAATGACAATAATGCAGTGAAAATAATCATCAACATTATTTACTCATCATACTTTTGCTAATAATAGAGATTAGTCCAAACTAATTTTGAAAGTTGTAATAGCAACTGCTTATGAGTCCTTCAACAAAATAAACTCCTATTCCAAATAAGTAACCTATTATTGGTTTATTAGGAGGTGGGCATCCTTAGAGCTGATCTATATAGCATGGCTACGAGTTTTGTACTCTGTATGAGTACAAAACACCAGTATGACATTTTTAAAAAAAATAAGAATACGGATACATCATGTCATAAATATATATATTAAAATTTTTTAAACATTAAAAATATAAACCATTAATAAAAATACATCAACCCATAAACTCAATTTTTATTCAGCCTATTTAGATGGGCCTTATTACTCTAATGTCTAATTTAATTAATGAAAATAATATAAATATAAAAAAAAAAATGGAGAGAGAGCATTGCTTCTGGTTATTTGGTCAAACACTCTATTCAGAGCCCCACTTCCCACTATGTCTCCTATGTTGAAATATTATTTAATTCAAATGCAATATTCACATTTTAATTTCTTTCAGAATCCAAAAGATCTCTCCCAACAATTTTTTATGAGAAATTTTAGAAAACAAAGAGAAGAGAGAGATCGGGTGGAAGAGGAAGAGAGATACAAAGAAAGAACCGGAGAAAGAAACGTAGCGCTAAGCAGAGGAAGAGATGATACAGAGAAGGAACTGAGGGAGAAGAAAAAAATAACAATTTAATTAATGAAAATAATATAAATATAAAAAAATGGAGAGAGAGCATTGTGCTTTTGGTTATTAGTTCAAACACTCTATTCAGAGCCCCACTCCCCACCATGTCTCCTAATTGAAATCTTATTTAATTCAAATGCAATCTTCACATTTTAATTTCTTTAAGAATCCAAAAGATCTCTCCCAACAATTATTTATGAGAAATTTTAGAAAACAAAGAGAGAGAATAGGAGGAAGAGGAAGAGAGATGCAGAGAAAGAAGTGGAAAAAGAAACAGAGCGCTAAGCAGAGGAAAAGACGATACAGAGAAGGAACCGAGGGAGAAGAGAAAAAACAAACAAGTAGCTAGGTAGGTTGATCGAGAGCATCAAGCCATCAAGTATGGAGCATTTTTATCTATCCCTTCTCCTCTTGTTTGTTTCTTTCATCTCCCTCTCCCTCTTTTTCCTCTTCTACAAGCACATGTCTTCGACCATATGATGAAATACAGGTCCTAAAAGCCAAAACCGATGGCCATCAACGTTCGAAATGCACAAAAAAAAAAAAAAAGTTGCTGGTACGCGTTTCCTATCGGAGAACGGGCTTCACATATGTACCCGAAATAGGGATGGCAATTTGCCCCAGACCCGATGGGGCCCTGGTATTTTTACCCAGTCGGGTACGGGTATGGGGCAAAAAAATGGGGATGGAGAATTTTATGGGTAATGTTATAGGGGCGGGTCCGGGGATGGGCAAACCTCGCCCCACCCCACCC
>QAOA01002513.1:36834-48181 GCA_003255065.1 Cercis canadensis
AGGAAACTGTCTCGTCCCTGAATCAGTGATCTGCAAGAAAAATATCCGAGTCAGAAACAGGGATGAACCGAAACAGGGTCCCGGTCCAGAAATAGTGACTTACCAGGAAACTGTCCCATCCCTGATTCAGTGATCTACACGAAAAATATCTGAGTCAGAAACATGTATGAACTGAAACAGGGTCTCGGAACAGATATAATGACTTACCAGGAAACTGTCTCGTCTCTTAATCAGTGATCTGCAAGAAAAATATCCGAATCAGAAACAGGGATGAACCGAAACAGGGTCCCGGTCCAGATATAGTGACTTACCAGGAAACTGTCCCGTCCCTGATTCAGTGATCTACAAGAAAAATATGTGAGTCAGAAACAGGGATGAACCGAAACAGGGTCCTGGTCCAAATATAGTGACTTACCAGGAAATTGTCTCGTCCCTTATTAAGTGATCTACACGAAAAATATCTGAGTCAAAAACAGGGATGAACCGAATCTGCAAGAAAAATATACGAGTCAGAAGCAGGGATGAACCGAAACTGGGTCTCGGTCCAGATATAGTGACTTACCAGGAAACTGTCCCGTCCCTGATTCAGTGATCTACACGAAAAATATCTGAGTCAGAAACATGGATGAACTGAAACAGGGTCCCGGAACAGATATAGTGACTTACTAGGAAACTGTTTCATCCCTGAATCAGTGATCTGCAAGAAAAATATACGAGTCAGAAGCAGGGATGAACCGAAACAGGGTTCCGGTCGAGATATAGTGACTTACAAGGAAACTGTCTCGTCCCTGATTAAGTGATCTACACGAAAAATATCTGAGTCAGAAACAGGGATGAACCGAAAGAGGGTCCCGGTCTAGATATATTGACTTACCAGGAAACTATCTCGTCCCTGATTAAGTGATCTACACGAAAAATATCTGAGTCAGAAACATGGATGAACTGAAACATGGTCCCGCAACAGATATAGTGACTCACCAGGAAACTGTATTGTCCCTGATTCAGTGATGTACAAAAATAATATTTGAGTCAGAAACAGGGATGAACGGAAAAAGGGTCCCAGAACAGATATAGTGACTCACCAGGAAACTGTCTTGTCCCTGACTCAGTAAACTGCGAGAAAAATATCCGAGTCAGAAACAGGGATGAACCGAAACAGGGTCCCGGTCCAGATATAGTGACTTACTAGGAAACTGTCTCATCCCTTATTCAATGATCTACACGAAAAATATCTGAGTCAGAAACAGGGATGAACCGAAACTGGGTCCCGGTCCAGATATAGTGACTTACCAGGAAACTGTCCCGTCCCTGATTCAGTGATCTACACGAAAAATATCTAAGTCAGAAACATTGATGAACTGAAACAGGGTCCCGGAACAGATATAGTGACTCACCAGGAAACTGTCTCGTCCCTGATTCAGTGATCTACAAGAAAAATATCTGAGTCAGAAACAGGGATGAACCGAAACAAGGTCCCGGAACAGATATAGTGACTCACCAGGAAACTGTCTCGTCCCTGATTCAGTGATCTACAAGAAAAATATCTGAGTCAGAAACAGGGATGAACCGAAACAGGGTCCCGGAACAGATATAGTGACTTACCAGGAAACTGTCCCGTACCTGATTCATCGATCTACACGAAAATTATCTGAGTCAGAAACATGGATGAACTGAAACAGGGTCACGGAACAGATATAGTGAGTTACTAGGAAACTGTCTCGTCCCTGAATCAGTGATCTACACTAAAAATATCTGAGTCAGAAACAGGGATGAACCGAAACAGGGCCCCGTTCCAGATATAGTGACTCTCAAGAAAATTGTCTCGTCCTAGATTCAGTGATTTCCAAGAAAAATATCTGAGTCAGAAATAGGGATGAACCGAAATAGGGTCCCGGTCCAGATATAGTGACTTACAAGGAAACTGTCTCGTCCCTGATTCAGTGATCTACACGAAAAATATCTAAGTCAGAAACAGGGATGAACCGAAAGAGGGTCCCGGTCTATATATATTGACTTACCAGGAAACTATCCCGTCCCTGATTCAGTGATCTACACGAAAAATATCTGAGTCAGAAACATGGATGAACTGAAACAGGGTCCCGGAACAGATATAGTGACTCACCAGGAAACTGTATTGTCCCTGATTCAGTGATCTACAAAAAAAATATTTGAGTCAGAAACAGGGAGGAACGGAAACAGGGTCCCGGAACAGATATAGTGACTCACCAGGAAACTGTCTTGTCCCTGACTCAGTAATCTGCAAAAAAAAAATCCGAGTCAGAAACAGGGATGAACCGAAACAGGGTCCCGGTTCAGATATAGTGACTTACCAGGAAACTGTCCCATCCCTTATTCAATGATCTACACGAAAAATATCTGAGTCAGAAACAGGGATGAACCGAAACTAGGTCCCGGTCCAGATATAGTGACTTACCAGGAAACTGTCCCGTCCCTGATTCAGTGATCTACACGAAAAATATCTGAGTCAGAAACATGGATGAACTGAAACATGGTCCCGGAACAGATATAGTGANGCGATCTACACGAAAAATATCTGAGTCAGAAACATGGATGAACTGAAACAGGGTCCCGGAACAGATATAGTGAGTTACCAGGAAACTGTCTCGTCCCTGAATCAGTGATCTACACTAAAAATATCCGAGTCAGAAACAGGGATGAACCGAAACAGGGCCCCGTTCCAGATATAGTGACTCTCAAGAAAATTGTCTCGTCCTAGATTCAGTGATTTACAAGAAAAATATCTGAGTCAGAAATAGGGATGAACCGAAATAGGGTCCCGGTCCAGATATAGTGACTTACAAGGAAACTGTTTCGTCCCTGATTCAGTGATCTACACGAAAAATATCTGAGTCAGAAACAGGGATGAACCGAAAGAGGGTCCCGGTCTAGATATATTGACTTACCAGGAAACTATCCCGTCCCTGATTCAGTGATCTACCCGAAAAATATCTGAGTCAGAAACATGGATGAACTGAAACATGGTCTCGGAACAGATATAATGACTCACCAGGAAACTGTATTGTCCCTGATTCAGTGATCTACAAAAAAATATTTGAGTCAGAAACAGGGATGAACGGAAAAAGGGTCCCGGAACAGATATAGTGACTCACCAGGAAACTGTCTTGTCCCTGACTCAGTAATCTGCAAGAAAAATATCCGAGTCAGAAACAGGGATGAACCGAAACAGGGTCCCGGTCCAGAAATAGTGACTTACCAGGAAACTGTCTCGTCCCTGATTCAGTGATCTACACGAAAAATATCTGAGTCAGAAAAATGCATGAACTGAAACAGGGTCCCGGAACAGATATAGTGACTTACTAGGAAACTGTCTCATCCCTGAATCAGTGATCTGCAAGAAAAATATCTGAGTCAGAAACAGGGATGAACCGAAACTGGGTCCCGGTCCAGATATAGTGACTTACCAGGAAACTGTCCCGTCCCTGATTCAGTGATCTACACGAAAAATATCTGAGTCAGAAACAGGGATGTACCGAAAGAGGGTCCCGGTCCAGATATATTGACTTACCAGGAAACTATCTCGTCCCTTATTCAGTGATCTACACGAAAAATATCTGAGTCAGAAACATGGATGAACTGAAACATGGTCCCGGAACAGATATAGTGACTCACCAGGAAACTGTATTGTCCCTGATTCAGTGATCTACAAAAAAAATATTTCAGTCAGAAACACACACTAAAAGACTAAGTATAAGAGAAACAAATAGTATAAAATAATATCTGAGTCAGAAACAGGGATGAACCGAAACAGGGTCCCGGTCCAGATATAGTGACTTACCAGGAAACTGTCCTATCCCTTATTCAATGATCTACACGAAAAATATCTGAGTCAGAAACAAAAAAATAACCGACTCAAAAACAGGGAAGAACCGAAACAGGGTCCCGATCCAGATATAGTGACTTACCAGGAAACTGTCCTGTCCCTGATTCGGTGATCTACACGAAAAATATCTGAGTCAGAAACATTGATGAACTGAAACAGGGTCCCGGAACAGATATAGTGACTCACCAGGAAACTGTCTCGTCCCTGATTCAGTGATCTACAAGAAAAATATCTGAGTCAGAAATAGGGATGAACCGAAACAGGGTCCCGGAACAGATATAGTGACTTACCAGGAAACTGTCTCGTCCCTGAATCAGTGATCTGCAAGAAAAATATCCGACTCAGAAACAGGGAAGAACTGAAACAGGGACTTGGTCCAGATATAGTGACATACCAGGAAACTGTCCCGTCCCTGATTCAGATCTGCAAGAAAAATATCCGAGTCAGAAACAGGGAAGAACCGAAAAAGGGTCCCAGTCCAGATATAGTGACTTACCAGGAAACTGTCCCGTCCCTGATTCAGTGATCTACACGAAAAATATCTGAGTCAGAAACATGGATGAACTGAAACAGGGTCCCGGAACAGATATAGTGACTCACCAGGAAACTGTATCGTCCCTGATTCAGTGATCTACAAGAAAAATATCTGAGTCAGAAACAGGGATGAACCGAAACAGGGTCCCGGAACAGATATAGTGACTCACCAGGAAACTGTCTCGTCCCTGATTCAGTGATCTGCAAGAAAAATATCCGAGTCAGAAACAGGGATGAACCGAAACAGGGTCCCGGTCCAGATATAGTGACTTACCAGGAAACTGTCCCGTCCCTGATTCAGTGATCTACATGAAAAATATCTGAGTCAGAAACATGGATGAACTGAAACATGGTCGCGGAACAGATATAGTTACTCACCAGGAAACAGTCTCGTCCCGGGTTCAGTGATCTACAAGATAAATATCTGAGTCAGAAACAGGGATGAACCGAAACAGGGTCCCAGAACAGATATAGTGACTCACCAGGAAACTGTCTCGTCCCTGATTAAGTGATCTGCAAGAAAAATATCCGAGTCAGAAACAGGGATGAACCGAAACAGGGTCCCGGAACAGATATAGTGTCTTACCAGGAAACTGTCTCGTCCCTGATTCAGTGATCTGCAAGAAAAATATCCGAGTCAGAAACAGGGAAGAACCGAAACAGGGTCCAAGTCCAGATATAGCGACTTACCAGGAAACTGTCCCGTCCCTGATTCAGTGATCTACACGAAGTGACTTACCAGGAAACTGTCCCGTCCCTGATTCAGTGATCTACATCAAAAATATCCGAGTCAGAAATAGGGATTAACCGAAACAGGGTCCCAGTCAAGATATAGTGACCTACCAGGAAACTGTCCCGTCCCTGATTCAGTGATCTACACGAAAAATATCCGAGTCAGAAACAGGGATGAACCGAAAAAGGGTCCCGGTCCAGATATAGTGACTTACAGGGAAACTGTCCCGTCCCTAATTCAGTGATCTACACGAAAAATATCTGAGTCAGAAACATGGATGAACTGAAACAGGGTCCCGGAACTGATATATTGACTCCCCAGGAAACTGTATCGTCCCTGATTCAGTGATCTACAAGAAAAATATATGAGTCAGAAACAGGGATGAACCGAAACAGGGTCCCGGAACAGATATAGTGACTTACCAGGAAACTGTCTCGTCCCTTATTAAGTGATCTGTAAGAAAAATATCCGAGTCAGAAACAGGGATGAACCGAAACAGGGTCCCGGTCCAGATATAGTGACTTACCAGGAAACTGTCCCGTCCCTGATTCAGAGATCTACCTGAAAAATATCTGAGTCAGAAACATGGATGAACTGAAACAGGGTCCCGGAATAGATATAGTGACTCACCAGGAAAGTATCTCATCCCTGGTTCAGTGATCTACAAGAAAAATATCTGAGTCAGAAATAGGGATGAACCGAAACAGGTTCCCGGAACAAATATAGTGACTCACCAGGAAACTGTATCGTCACTGATTCAGTGATCTACAAGAAAAATATCTGAGTCAGAAACAGGGATGAACCGAAACAGGGTCCCGGAACAGATATAGTGACTCACCAGGAAACTGTCTCGTCCCTGATTCAGTGATCTGCAAGAAAAATANATATCCGAGTCAGAAACAGGGTTGAACCGAAACAGGATCCTGATCCAGAGATAGTACCTTACCAGGAAACTGTCCCGTCCCTGTTTCAGTAATCTACACAAATAATATCTGAGTCAGAAACATGGATGAATTGAAACAGGGTCCCGGAAAGTCCAGATATAGTGACTCACCAGGAAACTGTCCCGTCCCTTATTCAATGATCTGCAACAAAAATATCCGAGTCAGAAATAGGGATGAACCGAAACAGGGTCCCGGTCCAGATATAGTGACTTACCAGGAAACTGACCCGTCCCTGATTCAGTGATCTACAAGAAAAATATTTGAGTCAGAAACAGGGATGAACCGAAATAGGGTCCCGATCCAGATATAGTGACCTACCAGGAATATGTCCCGTCCCTGATTCAGAGATCTACACGAAAAATATCTGAGTCAGAAACAGGGATGAACCGAAACAGGGTCCCGGAACAGATATAGTGACTCACCAGGAAACTGTCTCGTCCCTGACTCAGTGATCCGCAAGAAAAATATCCCAGTCAGAAAAAGGGATGAACCGAAACAGGATCCCAGTCCAGATATAGTGACTTACAAGGAAACTGTCTCGTGCCTGATTCAGTGATCTGCAAGAAAAATATCCAAGACAGAAACAGGGATGAACCGAAACAGGGTCCTAGTCCAGATATAGTGACTTATAAGGAAACTGTCCCGTCCCTGATTTGAAACATGGATGATTTGAAACAGGTTCCGGGAACAGATATAGTGACTCACCAGGAAACTGTATCGTCCCTGATTCAGTGATCTACAAGAAAAATATCTGAGTCAGAAACAGGGATGAACCGAAACAGGGTCCCGGAACAGATATAGTGACTCACCAGGAAACTGTCTCGTCCCTGATTCAGTGATCTGCAAGAAAAATATCCAAGACAGAAACAGGGATGAACCGAAACAGGGTCCTAGTCCAGATATAGTGACTTATAAGGAAACTGTCCCGTCCCTGATTCAGTGATCTACACGAAAAATATCTGAGTCAGAAACATGGATGAATTGAAACAGGTTTCGGGAACAGATATAGTGACTCACCAGGAAACTGTATCGTCCCTGATTCAGTGATCTACAAGAAAAATATCTGAGTCAGAAACAGGGATGAACCGAAACAGGGTCCCGGAACAGATATAGTGACTCACCAGGAAACTGTCTCGTCCCTGATTCAGTGATCTGCAAGAAAAATATCCGAGTCAGAAACAGGGATGAACCGAAACAGGGTCCCGGCCCAGATATAATGACTTACCAGGAAACTGTCCCGTCCCTAATTCAGTGATCTACATGAAAAATATTCGAGTCAGAAAAGGAATGAACCGAAACAGGGTCCCAGTCCAGATATAGTGACTTACCAGGAAACTGTCCCGTCCCTGATTCAGTGATCTACATGAAAAATATTTGAGTCAGAAACATGGATGAACTGAAACAGTGTCCCGGGACCGATATAGTGACTCACCAGGAAACAGTCTCGTCCCTGATTCTGTGATCTGCAAGAAAAATATCCCAGTCAGAAACAGGGATGAACCGAAACAGGGTCCCAGTCCAGATATAGTGACTTACCAGGAAACTGTCCCGTCCCTGATTCAGTGATCTACACGAAAAATATCTGAGTCAGAAACATGGATGAATTGAAACAGGTTCCGGGAACAGATATAGTGACTCACCAGGAAACTGTATCGTCCCTGATTCAGTGATCTACAAGAAAAATATCTGAGTCAGAAACAGGGATGAACCGAAACAGGTTACCGGAACAGATATAGTGACTCACCAGGAAACTGTCTCGTCCCTGACTCAGTGATCTGCAAGAAAAATATCCGAGTCAGAAACAGGGATGAACCGAAACAGGGTCCCAGAACAGATATAGTGTCTTACCAGGAAACTGTCTCGTGCCTGATTCAGTGATCTGCAAGAAAAATATCCAAGTCAGAAACAGGGATGAACCGAAACAAGGTCCTAGTCCAGATATAATGACTTATAAGGAAACTGTCCCGTCCCTGATTCAGTGATCTACACGAAAAATATCCGAGTCAGAAACAGGGTCCTAGTCCAGTTATAGTGACTTACTAGGAAACTGTCCCGTCCCTGATTCAGTGATATACACGAAAAATCTCTGAGTCAGAAACATGGATGAACTGAAACAGGTTCCCGGAACATATATAGTGACTCACCAGGAAACTGTATCGTCCCTAATTCAGTGATCTACAAGAAAAATATCTGAGTCAGAAACAGGGATGAACCGAAACAGGGTCCCGGAACAGATATAGTGACTCACCAGGAAACTGTCTCGTGCCTGATTCAGTGATCTGCAAGAAAAATATCCAAATCAGAAACAGGGTTGAACCGAAACAGGGTCCTGGTCCAGATATAGTGACTTATCAGGAAACTGTCCCGTCCCTGATTCAGTGATCTACACGAAAAATATCTGAGTCAGAAACATGGATGAACTGAAACAGGTTCCCGGAACATATATAGTGATTCACCAGGAAACTGTATCGTCCCTAATTCAGTAATCTACAAGAAAAATATTTGAATCAGAAACAGCAATGAACCGAAACAGGTTCCCGGAACAGATATATGACTCACCAGGAAACTGTCTCGTCCCTGATTCAGTGATCTGCAAGAAAAATATCCGAGTCAGAAACAGGGATGAACCGAAACAGGGTCCCGGTCTAGATATAGTGACTTACCAGGAAACTGTCCCGTCCCTGATTCAGTGATCTACACGAAAAATATCTGAGTCAGAAACATGGATGAACTGAAACAGGTTCCCGGAACATATATAGTGACTCACCAGGAAACTGTATCGTCCCTAATTCAGTGATCTACAAGAAAAATATTTGAGTCATAAACAGGGATGAACCGAAACAGGGTCCCGGAAAAGATATAGTGACTCACCAGGAAACTGTGTTGTCCCTGATTCAGGGATCTGCAAGAAAAATATCCGAGTCAGAAAAATGGATGAACCGTAACAGGGTCCCGGTCCAGAAATAGTGACTTACCAGAAAACTGTCTCGTCCCTGATTCAGTGATCTACACGAAAAATATCTGAGTCAGAAACAGGGATGAACCGAAACAGGTTCCCGAACCAGATATAGTGACTCACCAGGAAACTATCCCGTCCCTGATTTAGTGATCTACACGAAAAATATCTGAGTCAGAAACATGGATGAACTGAAACAGGGTCCCGGAACAGATATAGTGACACACCAGGGAACTGTATCGTCCCTGATTCAGTGATCTGCAAGAAAAATATCCCAGTCAGAAACAGGGATGAACCGAAACAGGGTCCAGGATCAGATATAATGACTTACCAGGAAACTGCATCGTCCCTGATTCAGTGATCTGCAAGAAAAATATCTGAGTCAGAAAAAGAGATGAACCGAAACAGGATCGCAGTCCAGATATAGTGACTTACAAGGAAACTGTCCCGTCCCTGATTCAGTGATCTACACGAAACATATCTGAGTCAGAAACAGGGATGAACCGAAACAGGGTCCCGGTCCAGATATAGTGACTCACCAGGAAACAGTCCCGTCCCTGATTCAGTGATCTACACGAAAAATATCTGAGTCAGAAACATGGATGAACTGAAACAGGTTCCCGGAAAATATATAGTGACTCACCAGGAAACTGTATCGTCCCTAATTCAGTAATCTACAAGAAACATATTTGAATCAGAAACAGGGATGAACCGAAACACGTTCCCGGAACAAATATATGACTCACCAGGAAACTGTCCCGTCCCTGATTCAGTGATCTGCAAAAAAAATATCCGAGTCAGAAACAGGGATGAACCGAAACAGGGTCCTGGAATAGATATAGTGACTTACCAGGAAACTGTCCCGTCCCTGATTCAGTGATCTACACGAAAAATATCCGAGTCAGAAACAGGGATGAACCGAAACAGGGTCCCAGTCCAGATATAGTGACTTACTAGGAAACTGTCCCGTCCCTGATTCAGTGATCTACACGAAAAATATCTGAGTCAGAAACAGAGAAGAATTGAAACAGGGTCCCGGAATAGATATAGTGACTCAACAGGAAACTGTATCGTCCCTGATTCAGTGTTCTACAAGAAAAATATCTGAGTCAGAAACAGAGATGAACCGAAACAGGGTTCCGGAACAGACATAGTGACTCACCAGGAAACTGTCCCGTCCCTGATTCAGTGATCTACACGAAAAATATCTGAGTCAGAAACAGGGATGAACCGAAACAGGGTCCCGAAACAGATATAGTGACTCCCCAGGAAACTGTCTCGTCCTTGATTCAGTGATCTGCAAGAACAATATCCGAGTCAGAAACAGGGATGAACCGAAACAGGGTCCCGGCCCAGATATAGTGTCTCACCAGGAAACTGTCTCGTGCATGATTCAGTGATCTGTAAGAAAAATATCCAAGTCAGAAACAGGGATGAACCGAAACAGGGTCCCGGTCCAGATATAGTGACTTATCAGGAAACTGTCCCGTCCCTGATTCAGTGATCTACACGAAAAATATCTGAGTCAAAAACAGGGTCCCAGTCCAGATATAGTGACTTACTAGGAAACTGTCCCGTCCCTGATTCAGTGAACTACACGAAAAATATCTGAGTCAGAAACATGGATGAACTGAAACAGGTTCCCGGAACATATATAGTGACTCACGAGGAAACTGTATCGGCCCTAATTCAGTAATCTACAAGAAAAATATTTGAATCAGAAACAGGGATGAACCGAAACAGGTTCCCGGAACAAATATATGACTCACCAGGAAACTGTCTCGTCCCTGATTCAGTGATCTGCAAAAAAAATATCCGAGTCAGAAACAGGGATGAACCGAAACAGGGTCCTGGAACAGATATAGTGACTTACCAGGAAACTGTCCCGTCCCTGATTCAGTGATCTACACGAAAAATATCAGGGTCAGAAACAGGGATGAACCGAAACAGGGTCCCAGTCCAGATATAGTGACTTACTAGGAAACTGTCCCGTCCCTGATTCAGTGATCTACACGAAAAATATCTGAGTCAGAAACATAGAAGAATTGAAACAGGGTCCTGGAATAGATATAGTGACTCAACAGGAAACTGTATCGTCCCTGATTCAGTGTTCTACAAGAAAAATATTTGAGTCAGAAACAGGGATGAACCGAAACAGGGTTCCGGAACAGATATAGTGACTCACCAGGAAACTGTCCCGTCCCTGATTCAGTGATCTGCAAGAAAAATATCCGAGTCAGAAACAGGGATGAACCGAAACAGGGTCCCGGTCCAGATATAGTGACTTACCAGGAAACTGTCCCGTCCCTGATTCAGTG
>QAOA01002513.1:79416-98817 GCA_003255065.1 Cercis canadensis
GGAACAGATATAGTGACTCACCAGGAAACTGTCTCGTCCCTGATTCAGTGATCTACAAGAAAAATATCTGAGTCAGAAACATGGATGAACCGAAACAGGGTCCCGGAACAGATATAGTGACTCACCAGGAAACTGTCTTGTCCCTGATTCAGTGATCTACATGCAAAATATCCGAGTCAGAAACAGGGATGAACCGAAACAGGGTCCCGGACCAGATATAGTGACTCACCAGGAAACTGTCCCGTCCCTGATTCAGTGATCTACACGAAAAATATCTGAGTCAGAAACAGAAGTGAACCGAAACAGGATCTCAGTCCAGATATAGTGAACTACCAGGAAACTGTCCCGTCCCTGATTCAGTGATCTACACGAAAAATATCTGAGTCAGAAACATGGATGAACCGAAACAGGGTCCCGGNAGTGACTCACCAGGAAACTGTCTCGTCCCTGATTCAGTGATCTACACGAAAAATATCTGAGTCAGAAACAGGGATGAACCGAAACAGGGTCCCAGTCCAGATATAGTGACCTACCGGGAAACTGTCCCGTCCCTGATTCAGTGATCTACACGGAAAATATCTTAGTCAGAAACATGGATGAACTGAAACAGGGTCCCGGAACAGATATAGTGACTCACCAGGAAACTGTATCGTCCCTGATTCAGTGATCTACAAGAAAAATATCTGAGTCAGAAACAGGGATGAACCGAAACAGGGTCCCGGAACAGATATAGTGACTCACCAGGAAACTGTCCCGTCCATGATTCAGTGATCTACACGAAAAATATCTGAGTCAGAAACAGAAATTAACCGAAATAGGGTCCCAGTCCAGATATAGTGAACTACCAGGAAACTGTCCCGTCCCTGATTCAGTGATCTACACGAAAAATATCTTAGTCAGAAACATGGATGAACTGAAACAGGGTCCCGGAACAGATATAGTGACACACCAGGAGACTGTATCGTCCCTTATTCAGTGATCTAGCAGAAAAATATCTGAGTCAGAAACATGGATGAACTGAAACAGGGTCCCCGAACAGATATAGTGACTCACCAGGAAACTGTATCGTCCCTGATTCAGTGATCTACAAGAAAAATATCTGAGTCAGAAACAGGGATGAACCGAAACAGGGTCCCGGAACAGATATAGTGACTCACCAGGAAACTGTCCCGTCCCTGATTCAGTGATCTACACGAAAAATATCTGAGTCAGAAACAGGGATGAATCGAACAGGGTCCCAGAATAGGTATAGTGACTCACCAGGAAACTGTCTCGTCCCTGATTCAGTGATCTGTAAGAAAAATATCCGAGTCAGAAACAGGGATGAACCGAAATAGGGTCCTGGTCCAGATATAGTGACTCACCAGGAAACTGTCCCGTCTCTGATTCAGTGATCTACACGAAAAATAGCTGAGTCAGAAACATGGATGAACTGAAACAGGGTCCCGGAAAAGATATAGTGACTCACCAGGAAACTGTATCGTCCCTGATATCAGTGATCTACAAGAAAAATATCTGAGTCAGAAACATGGATGAACTGAAACAGGGTCCCGGAACAGATATAGTGACTCACCAGGAAACTGTCTAGTCCCTGATTCAGTGATCTGAAAGAAAAATATCCGAGTCAGAAACAGGGATGAACCGAAACAGGGTCTCGGTCCAGATATAGTTACTTACTAGGAAACTGTCCCGTCCCTGCTTCAGTGATCTACAAAAAAAATATCTGCGTCAGAAACATGGATGAACTGAAACAGGATCCCGGAACAGATATAGTGACTCACCAGGAAACTGTCTCGTCCCGGATTCAGTGTTCTACACGAAAAATATCTGAGTCAGAAACAAGGATGAACTGAAACCGGGTCCTGCAACAGATATAGTGACTCACCAGGAAACTGTCTCGTCCCGGGTTCAGTGATCTACAAGAAAATTATCTGAGTCAGAAACAGGGATGGACCGAAACAGGGTCCCGGAACAGATATAGTGACTCACCAGGAAACTGTCTCGTCCCTAATTCAGTGATCTACAAGAAAAATATCCGAGTCAGAAACAGGGAAGAACCGAAACATGGTCCCGGTCCAGATATAGTGACTCACCAGGAAACTGTCCCGTCCCTGATTCAGTGATCTACACTAAAAATATCTGAGTCAGAAACAGAGATGAACCGAAACAGGGTCCCGGTCCAGATATAGTGACTTGCCAGGAAACTGTCCCATCCCTGATTCACTGATCTACACGAAAAATATCTTAGTCAGAAACATGGATGAACTGAAATAGGGTCCCGGATAAGATATAGTGACTCACCAGGAAACTGTATCGTCCCTGATTCAGTGATCTACAAGAAAAATATCTGAGTCAGAAACAGGGATGAACCGAAACAGGGTCCCGGAACAGATATAGTGACTCACCAGGAAACTGTCTCGTCCCTGATTCAGTGATCTACAAGAAAAATATCTGAGTCAGAAACAGGGATGAACCGAAACAGGGTCCCGGAACAGATATAGTGACTCACCAGGAAACTGTCTCGTCCCTGATTCAGTGATCTACAAGAAAAATATCTGAGTCAGAAACAGGGATGAACCGAAACAGGGTCCCGGAACAGATATAGTGACTCACCAGGAAACTGTCTCGTCCCTGATTCAGTGATCTACAAGAAAAATATCTGAGTCAGAAACAGGGATGAACCGAAACAGGGTCCCGGAACAGATATAGTGACTCACCAGGAAACTGTCTCGTCCCTGATTCAGTGATCTACAAGAAAAATATCTGAGTCAGAAACAGGGATGAACCGAAACAGGGTCCCGGAACAGATATAGTGACTCACCAGGAAACTGTCTCGTCCCTGATTCAGTGATCTACAAGAAAAATATCTGAGTCAGAAACAGGGATGAACCGAAACAGGGTCCCGGAACAGATATAGTGACTCACCAGGAAACTGTCTCGTCCCTGATTCAGTGATCTACAAGAAAAATATCTGAGTCAGAAACAGGGATGAACCGAAACAGGGTCCCGGAACAGATATAGTGACTCACCAGGAAACTGTCTCGTCCCTGATTCAGTGATCTACAAGAAAAATATCTGAGTCAGAAACAGGGATGAACCGAAACAGGGTCCCGGAACAGATATAGTGACTCACCAGGAAACTGTCTCGTCCCTGATTCAGTGATCTACAAGAAAAATATCTGAGTCAGAAACAGGGATGAACCGAAACAGGGTCCCGGAACAGATATAGTGACTCACCAGGAAACTGTCTCGTCCCTGATTCAGTGATCTACAAGAAAAATATCTGAGTCAGAAACAGGGATGAACCGAAACAGGGTCCCGGAACAGATATAGTGACTCACCAGGAAACTGTCTCGTCCCTGATTCAGTGATCTACAAGAAAAATATCTGAGTCAGAAACAGGGATGAACCGAAACAGGGTCCCGGAACAGATATAGTGACTCACCAGGAAACTGTCTCGTCCCTGATTCAGTGATCTACAAGAAAAATATCTGAGTCAGAAACAGGGATGAACCGAAACAGGGTCCCGGAACAGATATAGTGACTCACCAGGAAACTGTCTCGTCCCTGATTCAGTGATCTACAAGAAAAATATCTGAGTCAGAAACAGGGATGAACCGAAACAGGGTCCCGGAACAGATATAGTGACTCACCAGGAAACTGTCTCGTCCCTGATTCAGTGATCTACAAGAAAAATATCTGAGTCAGAAACAGGGATGAACCGAAACAGGGTCCCGGAACAGATATAGTGACTCACCAGGAAACTGTCTCGTCCCTGATTCAGTGATCTACAAGAAAAATATCTGAGTCAGAAACAGGGATGAACCGAAACAGGGTCCCGGAACAGATATAGTGACTCACCAGGAAACTGTCTCGTCCCTGATTCAGTGATCTACAAGAAAAATATCTGAGTCAGAAACAGGGATGAACCGAAACAGGGTCCCGGAACAGATATAGTGACTTACCAGGAAACTGTCCCGTCCCTGATTCAGTGATATACAAGAAAAATATCTGAGTCAGAAACAAGGATGAACCGAAACAGGGTCCCGGTCCAGAATTAGTGACTTACCAAGAAACTGTCCCGTCCCTGATTCAGTGATCTACAAGAAAAATATCTGAGTCAGAAAAAGGGATGAGCCGAAACAGGGTCACGGAACAGATATAGTGACTTACAGGGAAACTGTCCCGTCCCTGATTCAGTGATCTACACGAAAAATATCTTAGTCAGAAACATACATGAACCGAAACAGGGTCCCGAAACAGATATAGTGACTCAGCAGGAAACTGTCTCGTCCCTGATTCAGTCATCTACACGAAAAATATCTGAGTCAGAAACAGGGACGAACCTGAACAAGGTCCCGCAACAGATATAGTGACTTTCAGGGAAACGGTCCCGTCCCTGATTCAGTGATCTACACGAAAAATATCTGTGTCAGAAACAGGGATAACCGAAACAGGGTCCCGGTCCAGATATAGTGACTCTCCAGGAAACTGTCTCGTTCCAGATTCAGTGATATACAAGAAAAATATATGTGTCAGAAACAGGGATAAACCGAAACAAGGTCCCGGAACAGATATAGTGACTCACCAGGAAACTGTCTCGTCCCAGATTCAGTGATCTACAAGAAAAATATCCGAGCCAGAAAAAGGGTTGAACCAACACTGGGTCCCGTTCCAAATATAGTGACTTACCAGGAAACTATCCAGTCACTTATTCAGTGATCTACACGAAAAATATCTTAGTCAGAAATAGGGATGGACCGGAACAGGATCCCGGAACAGATATAGTGACTTACAGGGAAACTGTCCCGTCCTTGATTCAGTGATCTACACGAAAAATATCTGAGTCAGAAACACAGATGAACCGAAACAGGGTCCCGGAACAGATATAGTGACTCAGCAGGAAACTGTTTCATCCCTGATTCAGTAATCTACCCGAAAAATATCTGAGTCAGAAACAGGGATGAACCGGAACAAGGTCCCGCAACAGATATAGTGACTCTCTAGGAAACTGTCTCGTCCCAGATTAAATGATCTACACGAAAAATATCTGAGTCAGAAAGATACATGAACCGAAACAGGGTCCCGGAACAGATATAGTGACTCACCAGGAAGCTGTTTCGTCCCAGATTCAGTGATCTACAAGAAAAATATCTGAGTCAGAAACAGGGATGAACCGACACAGGGTCCCGGAACAGATATAGCGACTAACCAGGAAACTGTCCCATCCCTGATTCAGTGATCTACACGAAAATATCTGAGTCAGAAACAAGGATGAACCGAAACAGGATCCCGGTCCAGATATAGTGACTCACCAGGAAACTGTCTCGTCCCTTATTTAGTGATCTGCAACAAAAATATCTAAGTCAGAAACAAGGATGAACCAAAACAGGGTCCCGGAACAAATATAGTGACTTGCCAGGAAACTGTCCTGTCCCTGATTCAGTGATCTACAAGAAAAATATCTGAGTCAGAAACAGGGATGAACCGAAACAGGGTCCCGGTACAGATATAGTGACTTACCAAGAAATTGTCCTGTCCCTGATTCAGTGATCTACAAGAAAAATATCTGAGTCTGAAACAGGGATGAACCGAAACAGGGTCCCGGAACAGATATAGTGACTTACAGGGAAACTGTCCCGTCCCTGATTCAGTGATCTACACGAAAAATATCTGAGCCAGAAACATAGATGAACCGAAACAGGTTCCCGGAACAGATATAGTGACTCACTAGGAAATTGTCTCGTCCCTGATTCAGTGATCTGCAAGAAAAATATCCGAGCCAGAAAAAGGGATGAACCAAAACTGGGTCCCGTTCCAAATATAGTGACTTACCAGGAAACTATCCAGTCACTTATTCAGTGATTTACACGAAAAATATCTGAGTCAGAAACAGGGATGAACCGGAACAGGGTCCCGGAAAAGATATAGTGACTTACAGGGAAACTGTCCCGTCCCTAATTCAGTGATCTACACGAAAAATATCTGAGTCAGAAACAAAGATGAACCGAAACAGGGTCCCGGAACAGATATAGTTACTCAGCAGGAAACTGTTTCGTCCCTGATTCAGTAATCTACATTAAAAATATCTGAGTCAGAAACAGGGATGAACCGGAACAAGGTCCCGCAACAGATATAGTGACTCTCTAGGAAACTGTCTCGTCCCAGATTCAATGATCTACACGAAAAATATCTGAGTCAGAAAGATGGATGAACCGAAACAGGGTCCCGGAACAGATATAGTGACTCACCAGGAAGCTGTTTCGTCCCAGATTCAGTGATCTACAAGAAAAATATCTGAGTCAGAAACAGGGATGAACCGACACAGGGTCCCGGAACAGATATAGCGACTAACCAGGAAACTGTCCCATCCCTAATTCGGTGATCTACACGAAAATATCTGAGTCAGAAACAGGGATGAACCGAAACAGGATCCTGGTCCAGAAATAGTGACTCTCCAGGAAACTGTCTCGTCCCAGATTCAGTGATCTACAAGAAAAATATCTGAGTCAGAAACAGGGATGAACCGAAACAGGGTCCCGGTTGATATATAGTGACTTACCAGGAATTTCTCTCGTCCCAGATTCAGTGAACTACAAGCAAAATATCCGAGAGAGAAACAGGGACTAACAGAAACAGGGTCCCGGAATAGATATAGTGACTTACCAGGAAACTGTTCCGTCCCTGATTCAGTGATCTATAAGAAAAATATCTAAGTCAGAAACAAGCATGATCCGAAACAGGGTCCCGGTCCAGATATAGTGACTCTCCAGGAAACTGTCTCGTCCCAGATTCAGTGATCTACAAGAAAAATATCTGAGTCAGAAACAGGGATGAACCGAAACAGGGTCCCGGAACAGATATAGTGACTCACCAGGAAATTGTCTCGTCCCTGATTCAGTGATTAGCAAGCAAAATATCCGAGCCAGAAAAAGGGATGAACCAAAACTGGGTCCCGTTCCAAATAAAGTGACTTACCAGGAAACTATCTAGTCACTTATTCAGTGATCTACATGAAAAATATCTGAGTTAGAAACAGGGATGAACCGGAACAGGGTCCCGGAACAGATATAGTGACTTACAGGGAAACTGTCCCGTCCCTGATTCATTGATCTACACGAAAAATATCTGAGCCAAAAACATAGATGAACTGAAACAGGGTCACGGAACAGATATAGTGACTCAGCAGGAAACTGTCTCGTCCCTGATTCCGTGATGTACACGAAAAATTTCTGTGTCAGAAAGAAGGATGAACCGGAACAAGGTCCCGCAACAGATATAGTGACTCCCCAGGAAACTGTCTCGTCCCAGATTCAGTGATCTATACGAAAAATATCTGAATCAGAAAGGTGGATGAACCGAAATAGGGTACCGGAACAGATATAGTGACTCACCAGGAAACTGTCTCGTCCCAGATTCAGTGATCTACAAGAAAAATATCTGAGTCAGAAAGGTAGATGAACCGAAACAGGGTCCCGGAACAGATATAGTGACTCACCAGGAAGCTGTTTCGTCCCAGATTCAGTGATCTACAAGAAAAATATCTGAGTCAGAAACAGGGATGAACCGAAACAGCGTCCCGGAACAGATATAGTGACTTACAGGGAAACAGTCCCGTCCCTAATTCAGTGATCTACAAGAAAAATATCTGAGTCAGAAACAGGGATGAACCGAAACAGGATCCTGGTCCAGATATAGTGACTCTCCAAGAAACTGTCTCGTCCCAGATTCAGTGATATACAAGAAAAATATCTGTGTCAGAAACAGGGATGAACCGAAACAAGGTCCCGGAACAGATATAGCGACTCACTAGGAAACTGTCTCTTCCCAGATTCAGTGATCAACAAGAAAAATATCTGAGTCAGAAACAGGGATGAACCGAAACAGGGTCCCGGAACAGATATAGTGATTTACCAGGAAACTGTCCCGTCCCTGATTCAGTGATCTACAAGAAAAATATCTGAGTTAGAAACAGGGATGAACCGAAACAGGGTCCCGGAACAGATATAGTGACTTACCAGGAAACTGTCCCGTCCCTGATTCAGTGATCTACAAGAAAAATATCTGAGTCAGAAACAGGGATGAACCGAAACAGGGTCCCGGAACAGATATAGTGACTCACCAGGAAACTGTCTCGTCCCTGATTCAGTGATCTACAAGAAAAATATCTGAGTCAGAAACAGGGATGAACCGAAACAGGGTCCCGGAACAGATATAGTGACTCACCAGGAAACTGTCTCGTCCCTGATTCAGTGATCTACAAGAAAAATATCTGAGTCAGAAACAGGGATGAACCGAAACAGGGTCCCGGAACAGATATAGTGACTCACCAGGAAACTGTCTCGTCCCTGATTCAGTGATCTACAAGAAAAATATCTGAGTCAGAAACAGGGATGAACCGAAACAGGGTCCCGGAACAGATATAGTGACTCACCAGGAAACTGTCTCGTCCCTGATTCAGTGATCTACAAGAAAAATATCCGAGTCAGAAACAGGGATGAACCGAAACAGGGTCCCGGTCCAGATATAGTGACTCACCAGGAAACTGTCTCGTCCCTTATTTGGTGATCTGCAACAAAAATATCTAAGTCAGAAACAAGGATGAACCGAAACAGGGTCCCGGAACAAATATAGTGACTTACCAGGAAACTGTCTTGTCCCTGATTCAGTGATCTACAAGAAAAATATCTGAGTCAGAAACAGGGATGAACCGAAACAGGGTCCCGGAACAGATATAGTGACTTACAGGGAAACTGTCCCGTCCCTGATTAAGTGAACTACACGAAAAATATCTGAGTCAGAAACATAGATGAACCGAAACAGGTTCCCGGAACAGATATAGTGACTCACCAGGAAATTGTCTCGTCCCTGATTCAGTGATCTGCAAGAAAAATATCCGAGTTAGAAAANAAAAATATCCGAGCCAGAAAAAGGGATGAACCAAAACTGGGTCCCGTTCCAAATATAGTGACTTACCAGGAAACTATCCAGTCTCTTATTCAGTGATATACACGAAAAAAATCTGTGTCAGAAACAGGGATGAACCGGAACAGGGTCCCGGAACAGATATAGATACCAGGAAACTATCCAGTCACTTATTCAGTGATATACACGAAAAACATCTGAGTCAGAAACAGGGATGAACCGGAACAGGGTCCCGGAACAGATATAGTGACTCACCAGGAAACTGTCTCGTCCCTTATTTAGTGATCTGCAACAAAAATATCTAAGTCAGAAACAAGGATGAACCGAAACAGGGTCCCGGTTCAGATAAAGTGACTCTCCAGGAAAATGTCTCGTCCCAGATTCAGTGATATATAAGAAAAATATCTGAGTCAGAAACAAGGGTGAACCGAAACAGGTTCCCGGTCCAGATATAGTGACTTACCAAGAAACTGTCCCGTCCCTAAGTGACTTACCAGGAAACTGTCCCGTCCCTGATTCATTGATCTACAAGAAAAATATCGGAGTCAGAAACAGGGATGAACCGAAACAGGGTCCCGGAACAGATATAGTGACTTACAGGGAAACTGTCCCTTCCCTGATTCAGTGATCTACACGAAAAATATCTGAGTCAGAAACATAGATGAACCGAAACAGGGTCCTGGAACAGATATAGTGACTCACCAGGAAATTGTCTCGTCCCTGATTCAGTGATCTGCAAGAAAAATATCCGAGCTAGAAAAAGGGATGAACCAAAACTGGGTCTCGTTCCAAATATAGTGACTTACCAGGAAACTATCCAGTCACTTATTCAGTGATATACACGAAAAATATCTGAGTCAGAAACAGGGATGAACCGGAACAGGGTCCCGGAACAGATATAGTGACTTACAGGGAAACTGTCCCGTCCCTGATTCAGTGATCTATACAAAAAATATCTGAGTCAGAAACACAGATGAACCGAAACAGGGTCCCGGAATAGATATAGTGACTCAGCAGGAGACTATTTCGTCCCTGATTCAGTTATCTGCACGAAAAATATCAGAGTCAGAAACAGGGATAAACCGGAACAAGGTCCCGTAACAGATATAGTGACTCTCCAGGAAACTGTCTCGTCCCAGATTCAGTGATCTACACGAAAAATATCTGAGTCAGAAAGATGGATGAACCGAAAGAGGGTCCCGGAACAGATATAGTGACTCACCAAGAAGCTGTCTCGTCCCAGACTCAGTGATCTACAAGAAAAATATCTGAGTCAGAAAAAGGGATGAACCGACACAGGATCCCGGAACAGATATAGAGACAAACCAGGAAACTGTCCCATCCCTGATTCAGTGATCTACACGAAAATATCTGAGTCAGAAACAGGGATGAACCGAAATAGGATCCCGGTCCAGAAATAGTGACTCTCCAGGAAACTGTCTCGTCCCAGATTCAGTGATATACAAGAAAAATATCTGTGTCAGAAACAGGGATGAACCGAAACAGGGTCCCGGTTGATATATAGTGACTTACCAGGAATTTGTCTCGTCCCAGATTCAGTGAACTACAAGCAAAATATCTGAGAGAGAAACAGGGACTAACAGAAACAGGGTCCCGGAATAGATATAGTGACTTACCAGGAAACTGTTCCGTCCCTGATTCAGTGGTCTATAAGAAAAATATCTGAGTCAGAAACAAGCATGATCCGAAACAGGGTCCCGGTCCAGATATAGTGACTTACCAAGAAATTGTCCCGTCCCAGATTCAGTGATCTACAAGAAAAATATCTGAGTCAGAAACAGGGATGAACCGAAACAGGGTCCCGGTCCAGATATAGTGACTTACCAAGAAATTGTCCCGTCCCAGATTCAGTGATCTACAAGAAAAATATCTGTGTCAGAAACAGGGATGAACCGAAACAGGGATGAACCGAAATAGGGTCCCGGTCCAGATATAGTGACTCTCCAGGAAACTGTCTCGTTCCAGATTCAGTGATATACAAGAAAAATATCTGTGTCAGAAACAGGGATAAACCGAAACAAGGTCCCGGAACAGATATAGTGACTCACCAGGAAATTGTCTCGTCCCTGATTCAGTGATCTGCAAGAAAAATATCCGGGCCAGAAAAAGGGATGAACCAAAACTGGGTCCCGTTCCAAATATAGTGACTTACCAGGAAACTATCCAGTCACTTATTCAGTGATATACACGAAAAACATCTGAGTCAGAAACAGGGATGAACCGGAACAGGGTCCCGGAACAGATATAGTGACTCACCAGGAAACTGTCTCGTCCCTTATTTAGTGATCTGCAACAAAAATATCTAAGTCAGAAACAAGGATGAACCGAAACAGGGTCCCGGTTCAGATAAAGTGACTCTCCAGGAAAATGTCTCGTCCCAGATTCAGTGATATATAAGAAAAATATCTGAGTCAGAAACAAGGGTGAACCGAAACAGGGTCCCGGTCCAGATATAGTGACTTACCAAGAAACTGTCCCGTCCCTGATTCAGTGACCTACAAGAAAAATATCTGAGTCAGAAACAGGGATGAGCCGAAACAGGGTCACGGAACAGATATAGTGACTTACAGGGAAACTGTCCCGTCCCTGATTCAGTGATCTACACGAAAAATATCTGAGTCAGAAACATACATGAACCGAAACAGGGTCCCGGAACAGATATAGTGACTCAGCAGGAAACTGTCTCGTCCCTGATTCAGTCATCTACACGAAAAATATCTGAGTCAGAAACAGGGACGAACCGAAACAAGGTCCCGCAACAGATATAGTGACTTACAGGGAAACG
Organism: Cercis canadensis; assembly: GCA_003255065.1. NCBI lineage: Eukaryota > Viridiplantae > Streptophyta > Magnoliopsida > Fabales > Fabaceae > Cercis > Cercis canadensis. The sequence goes on from QAOA01002513.1 coordinate 91,148, forward strand.
GTCCCGTCCCTGATTCAGTGATCTACACGAAAAATATCTGAGTCAGAAACAGGGATGAACCGACACAGGATCCCGGAACAGATATAGCGACTAACCAGGAAACTGTCTCATCCCTGATTCAGTGATCTACACAAAAATATCGGAGTCAGAAACAGGGATGAACCGAAACAGGATCCCGGTCCAGATATAGTGACTCTCCAGGAAACTGTCTCGTCCCAGATTCAGTGATCTACAAGAAAAATATCTGTGTCAGAAACAGGGATGAACCGAAACAGGGTCCCGGAACAGATATAGTGACTCACCAGGAAATTGTCTCGTCCCTGATTCAGTGATTGGCAAGAAAAATATCCGAGCCAGAAAAAGGGATGAACCAAAACTGGGTCCCGATCCAAATATAGTGACTTACCAAGAAACTATACTGTCACTTATTCAGTGATCTACACGAAAAATATCTGAGTCAGAAACAGGGATGAACCGGAACAGGGTCCCGGAACAGATATAGTGACTTACAGGGAAACTGTCCCGTCCCTGATTCAGTGAACTACACGAAAAATATCTGAGTCAGAAACATAGATGAATCGAAACAGGGTCCCGGAACAGATATAATGACTCACCAGGAAACTGTCTCGTCCCTGATTCAGTGATCTACACGAAAAATATCTGAGTCAGAAACGGGGATGAACCGAAACAAGGTCCCGCAACAGATATAGTGACTCTCTAGGAAGCTGTCTCGTCCCAGATTCAGTGATCTACACGAAAAATATCTGAGTCAGAAACAGGGATGAACCGAAACAGGGTCCCGGAACAGATATAGCGACTAACCAGGAAACTGTCCCATCCCTGGTTCAGTGATCTACACGAAAAATATCTGAGTCAGAAACAGGGATGAACCGAAACAGGTTCCCGGTCCAGATATATTGACTCTCCAGGAAACTGTCTCGTCCCAGATTCAGTGATATACAAGAAAAATTTCTGTGTCAGAAACAGGGATGAACCGAAACAGGGTCCCGGAACAGATATAGTGACTCTCCAGGAAACTGTCTCGTCCCTGATTCATTGATCTACAAGAAAAATATCTGAGTCAGAATCAGGGATGAACCGGAACAAGGTCCCGCAACAGCTATAGCGACTTACAGGGAAACTGTCCCGTCCCTGATTCAGTGATCTACACGAAAAATATCTAATTGACTTACCAAGATACTGTCCCGTCCCTGATTCAGTGATCTACAAGAAAAATATCTGAGTCAAAAACAGGGATGAACCGAAACAGGGTCCCGGAGCAGATATAGTGACTTAGAGGGAAACTGTCCCGTCCCTGATTCAGTGATCTACACGAAAAATATCTGAGTCAGAAACATAGATGAACCGAAACAGGGTCCCGGAACAGATATAGTGACTCACCAGGAAACTGTCTCGTCCCTGATTCAGTGATCTACACGAAAAATATCTGAGTCAGAATCCGGGATGAACCGGAACAAGGTCCCGCAACAGATATAATGACTTACAGGGAAACTGTCCCGTCCCTGATTCAGTGATCTACACGAAAAATATCTGAGTCAGAAACAGGGATGAACCGAAACAAGGTCCCGGTCCAGATATAGTGACTCTCCAGGAAACTGCCTCGTCCCAGATTCAGTGATCTACAAAAAAAATATCTGAGTCAGAAATAGGGATGAACCGAAACAGGGTCCCGGAACAGATGTAGTGTCTCACCAGGAAATTGTCTCGTCCCTGATTCAGTGATCTGCAAGAAAATTATCCGAGCCAGAAAAAGGGATGAACCAAAACTGGGTCCCGGTCCAAATATAGTGACTTACCAGGAAACTATACAGTCACTAATTCAGTGATCTACACGAAAAATATCTGAGACAGAAACAGGGATGAACCGGAACAGGGTCCCGGAACAGATATAGTGACTTACAGGGAAACTGTCCCGTCCCTGATTCAGTGATCTACACGAAAAATATCTGAGTCAGAAACAGGGATGAACCGGAACAAGGTCCCGCAACAGATATAGTGAATCTCCAGTAAACTGTCTCGTCCCTGATTCAGTGATCTACAAGAAAAATATCCGAGCCAGAAAAAGGGATGAACCAAAACTGGGTCACATTCCAAAAATAGTGGCTTACCAGGAAACTATCCAGTCACTTATTCAGTGATCTACACGAAAAATATCTGAGTCAGAAACAGGGATGAACCGGAACAGGGTCCCGGAACAGATATAGTGACTTACAGGGAAACTATTTTGTCCTTGATTCAGTGATCTACACGAAAAATATCTGAGTCAGAAAGATGGATGAACCGAAACAGGGTCCCTGAACAGATATAGTGACTCACCAGGAAATTGTCTCGTCCCTGATTCAGTGATTACCAAGAAAAATATCCGAGCCAGAAAAAGGGATGAACCAAAACTGGGTCCCATTCCAAATATAGTGACTTACCAGAAAACTATCCAGTCACTTATTCAGTGATCTACACGAAAAATATCTGAGTCAGAAACAGGGATGAACCGGAACAGGGTCCCGGAACAGATATAGTGACTTACAGGGAAACTGTCCCGTCCCTGATTCAGTGATCTACACGAAAAATATCAAAGTTAGAAACACAGATGAACTGAAACAGGGTCCCGGAACATATATAGTGACCCAGCAGGAAACTATTTCGTGCCTGATTCAGTGAACTACACGAAAAATATCTGAGTCAGAAACAGGGATGAACCGGAACAAGGTCCCGCAACAGATATAGTGACTCTCCAGTAAACTGTCTCGTCCCTGATTCAGTGATCTACACGAAAAATATCTGAGTCAGAAACAGGGATGAATCGGAACAAGGTCCCGCAACAGATATAGTGACTCACCAGGAAACTGTCTCGTCCCAGATTCAGTGATCTACAAGAAAAATATCGGAGTCAGAAACAGGGATGAACCGACACAGGATCCCGGAACAGATATAGCGACTAACCAGGAAACTGTCCCATCCCTGATTCAGTGATCTACACGAAAAATATCTGAGTCAGAAACAGGGATGAACCGAAACAGGGTCCCGCAACAGATATAGTGACTCTCCAGGAAACTGTCTCGTCCCAGATTTAGTGATCTACAAGAAAAATATCTGAGTCAGAAAGATGGATGAACCGAAACGGGGTCCCGGAACAGAAATAGTGAGTCACCAGGAAACTGTCTTGTCCCAGATTCAGTGATCTACAAGAAAAATATCTGAGTTAGAAACAGGGATGAACCGACACAGGATCCCGGAACAGATATAGCGAATAACCAGGAAACTGTCCCATCCCTGATTCAGTGATCTACACGAAAAATATATAAGTCAGAAACAGGGATGAACCGAAACAGGGTCCTGGTCCAGATATAGTGACTCTCCAGGAAACTGTCTCGTCCCAGATTATGTGATATACAAGAAAAATATCTGTGTCAGAAACAGGGATGAACCGAAACAAGGTCCCGGAACAGATATAGATACTCACCAGGAAACTGTCTCGTCCCAGATTCAGTGATCTACAAGAAAAATATTCGAGCCAGAAAAAGGGATGAACTAAAACTGGGTCCCGTTCCAAATATAGTGACTTACCAGGAAACTATCCAGTCACTTATTCAGTGATCTACACGAAAAATATCTGAGTCAGAAACAGGGATGAACCGGAACAGGGTCCCGAAACAGATATAGTGACTTACAGGGAAACTGTCCCGTCCCTGATTCAGTGATCTACACGAAAAATATCTGAGTCAGAAACACAGATGAACCGAAACAGGGTCCCGGAACAGATATAGTGACTTAGTAGGAAACTATTTCGTCCCTGATTCAGTGATCTACACGAAAAATATCTGAGTCAGAAACAGGGATGAACCGAAACAAGGTCCCGCAACAGATATAGTGACTCTCCAAGAAACTGTCTCGTCCCAGATTCAATGATATACACGAAAAATATCTGAGTCAGAAAGATGGATGAACCGAAACAGGGTCCCGGAACAGATATAGTGACTCACCAGGAAGCTGTCTCGTCCCAGATTCAGTGATCTACAAGAAAAATATCTGAGTCAGAAACAGGGATGAACCGACACAGGATCCCGGAACAGATATAGCGACTAACCAGGAAACTGTCCCATCCCTGATTCAGTGATCTACACGAAAATATCTGAGTCAGAAACAGGGATGAACCGAAACAGGATCCTGGTCCAGATATAGTGAGTCTCCAGGAAACTGTCTCGTCCCAGATTCAGTGATCTACAAGAAAAATATCTGAGTCAGAAACAGGGATGAACCGAAACAGGGTCCCGGTTGATATATAGTGACTTACCAGGAATTTGTCTTGTCCCAGATTCAGTGAACTACAAGCAAAATATCTGAGTCAGAAATAGGGACTAACAGAAACAGTGTCCCGGAATAGATATTGTGACTTACCAGGAAACTGTCCCGTCCCTGATTCAGTGATCTACAAGAAAAATATCTGAGTCAGAAACAGGGATGAACCGAAACAGGGTCCCGGAACAGATATAGNCAGGAAATTGTCTCGTCCCTGATTCAGTGATTAGAAAGAAAAATATCCGAGCCAGAAAAAGAGATGAACCAAAACTGGGTCCCGGTCCAAATAAAGTGACTTACCAGGAAACTATCTAGTCACTTATTCAGTGATCGACACGAAAAATATCTGAGTCAGAAACAGGGATGAACTGGAACAGGGTCCCGGAACAGATATAGTGACTTACAGGGAAACTGTCCCGTCCCTGATTCAGTGATCTAGACGAAAAATATCTGAGCCAAAAACATAGATGAACCGAAACAGGGTCCCGGAACAGATATAGTGACTCAGCAGGAAACTGTCTCGTCCCTGATTCAGTGATCTACACGAAAAATATCTGAGTCAGAAAGAAGGATGAACCGGAACAAGGTCCCGCAACAGATATAGTGACTTTCCAGGAAACTGTCTCGTCCCAGATTCAGTGATCTACACAAAAAATTTCTGAATCAGAAAGGTGGATGAACCGAAATAGGTTCCCGGAACAGATATAGTGACTCACCAGGAAACTGTCTCGTCCCAGATTCAGTGATCTACAAGAAAAATATCTGAGTCAGAAACAGGGATGAACCGAAACAGGGTCCCGGAACAGATATAGTGACTCACCAGGAAATTGTCTCGTCCCTGATTCAGTGATTAGCAAGAAAAATATCCGAGCCAGAAAAAGGGATGAACCAAAACTAGGTCCCGGTCCAAATATAGTGACTTACCAGGAAACTATACAGTCACTTATTCAGTGATCTACACGAAACATATCTGAGACATAAACAGGGATAAACCGGAACAGGGTCCCGGAATAGATATAGTGACTTACAGGGAAACTGTCCCGTCCCTGATTCAGTGATCTACACGAAAAATATCTTAGATAGAAACATAGATGAACCGAAACAGGATCCCGGAACAGATATAGTGACTCTCCAGGAAACTGTCTCGTCCCAGATTCAGTGATATACAAGAAAAATATCTGTGTCAGAAACAGGGATGAATTGAAACAAGGTCCCGCAACAGATATAGTGACTTACAGGGAAACTGTCCCGTCCCTGATTCATTGACCTACAAGAAAAATATCTGAGTCAGTAACAGGGATGAACCGAAACAGGGTCCCGGAACAGATATAGTGACTTACCAGGAAACTGTCCCGTCCCTGATTCAGTGATCTACAAGAAAAATATCTGAGTCAGAAACAGGGATGAACCGAAACAGGGTCCCGGAACAGATATAGTGACTCACCAGGAAATTGTCTCGTCCCTGATTTAGTGATTAGCAATAAAAATATCCGAGCCAGAAAAAGGGATGAACCAAAACTGGGTCCCGGTCCAAATATAGTGACTTAGCAGGAAACTATACAGTCACTTATTCAGTGATCTACACGAAAAATATCTGAGTCAGAAACAGGGATGAACCGAAACAGGGTCCCGGAACAGATATAGTGACTTACCAGGAAACTGTCCCGTCCCTGATTCAGTGATCTACAAGAAAAATATCTGAGTCAGTAACAGGGATGAACTGAAACAGGGTTCCGGAATAGATTTAGTGACTTACCAGGAAACTGTCCCGTCCCTGATTCAGTGATCTACAAGAAAAATATCTGAGTCAGAAACAGGGATGAACCGAAACAAGGTCCCGGTCCAGATATAGTGACTCTCCAGGAAACTGCCTCGTCCCAGATTCAGTGATCTACAAGAAAAATATCTGAGTCAGAAACAGGGATGAACCGAAACAGGGTCCCGGAACAGATATAGTGACTCACCAGGAAATTGCCTCGTCCCTGATCTAGTGATTAGCAAGAAAAATATCCGAGCCAGAAAAAGGGATGAACCAAAACTGGTTCCCGGTCCAAATATAGTGACTTACGAGGAAACTATACGGTCACTTATTCAGTGATCTACACGAAAAATATCTAAGACAGAAACAGGGATAAACCTGAACAGGGTCCCGGAGCAGATATAGTGACTTACAGGGAAACTGTCCCGTCCCTGATTCAGTGATCTACACGAAAAATATCTTAGTTAGAAACATAGATGAACCGAAACAAGGTCCCGGAACAGATATAGTGACTCACCAGGAAACTGTCCCGTCCCTGATTCAGTGATATACAAGAAAAATATCTGTGTCAGAAACAGGGATGAACCGAAACAAGGTCCCGGAACAGATATAGTGACTCACTAGGAAACTGTCTCGTCCCAGATTCAGTGATCTACAAGAAAAATATCCGAGCCAGAAAAAGGGATGAACCAAAACTGGGTCACATTCCAAATATAGTGACTTACCAGGAAACTATCCAGTCAGTTATTCAGTGATCTGCATGAAAAATATCTGAGTTAGAAACAGGGATGAACCGGAACAGGGTCCCAGAACAGATATAGTGACTTACAGGGAAACTATTTCGTCCTTGATTCAGTGATCTACACGAAAAATATCTGAGTCAGAAAGATGGATGAACCGAAACAGGGTCCTGGAACAGATATAGTGACTCACCAGGAAATTGTCTCGTCCCTGATTCAGTGATTAGCAAGAAAAATATCCGAGCCAGAAAAAGGGATGAACCAAAACTGGGTCCCATTCCAAATATAGTGACTTACCAGAAAACTATCCAGTCACTTATTCAGTGATCTACACGAAAAATATCTGAGTCAGAAACAGGGATGAACCGGAACAGGGTCCCGGAACAGATATAGTGACTTACAGGGAAACTGTCCCGTCCCTGATTCAGTGATCTACAGGAAAAATATCTGAGTCAGAAACACATATGAACCGAAACAGGGTCCCGGAACAGATATAGTGTCCCAGCAGGAAACTATTTCGTCCCTGATTCAGTGATCTACACGAAAAATATCTGAGTCAGAAAGATGGATGAACCGAAACAGGGTCCCGGAACAGATATAGTGACTCACCAGGAAACTGTCTCGTCCCAGATTCAGTGATCTACAAGAAAAATATCTGAGTCAGAAAAAGGGATGAACCGAAACAGGGTCCCGGAACAGATATAGCGACTAACCAGGAAATTGTCCCATCCCTGATTCAGTGATCTACACGAAAAATATCTGAGTCAGAAACAGGGATGAACCGAAACAGGGTCCCGGTCCAGATATAGTGACTCTCCAGGAAACTGTCTCGTCCCAGATTCAGTGATCTACAA
>QAOA01002513.1:100328-124649 GCA_003255065.1 Cercis canadensis
CTCGTCCCTGATTCAGTGATCTGCAAGAAAAATATCCGAGTCAGAAACAGGGAAGAACCGAAACAGGGTCCCAGTCCAGATATAGTGACTTACCAGGAAACTGTCCCGTCCCTGATTCAGTGATCTACACGAAAAATATCTGAGTCAGAAACATGGATGAACTGAAACAGGGTCCCAACATAAATATAGTGACTCACCAGGAAACTGTATCGTCCCTGATTCAGTGATCTACAAGAAAAATATATGAGTCAGAAACAGGGATGAACCGAAACAGGGTCCCAGTCCAGATATAGTGACTTACTAGGAAACTGTCCCGTCTCTGATTCAGTGATCTAAACGAAAAATATCTGAGTCAGAAACATAGATGAATTGAAACAGGGTCCCGGAACAGTTATAGTGACTCACCAGGAAATTGTATCGTCCCTGATTTAGTGATCTACAAGGAAAATATCTGAGTCAGAAATTGGGATGAACCGAAACAGGGTTCCGGAACAGATATAGTGGCTCTTTAGGAAATTGTCCCGTCCCTGATTCAGTGATCTACAGGAAAAATATCTGAGTCAGAAACATGGATGAACTAAAACAGGGTCCCGGAACAGATATAGTGACTCACCAGGAAACTGTATCGTCCCTGATTCAGTGATCTACAAGAAAAATATCTGAGTCAGAAACAGGGATGAACCGAAACAGGGTCCCGGAACAGATATAGTGACTCACCAGGAAACTGTCTCGTCCCTGATTCAGTGATCTACAAGAAAAATATCCGAGTCAGAAACAGGGATGAACCGAAACAGGGTCCTGGAACAGATATAGTGACTTACCAGGAAACTGTCCCGTCCCTGATTCAGTGATCTACACGAAAAATATCTGAGTCAGAAACATATATGTATTGAAACAGGGTCCCGGAACAGTTATACTGACTCACCAGGAAACTGTATCGTCCCTGATTCAGTGATCTACAAGAAAAATATCTGAGTCAGAAACAGGGATGAATCGAAACAGGGTTCCGGAACAGATATAGTGACTCACCAGGAAACTGTCCCGTCCCTGATTCAGTGATCTACACGAAAAATATCTGAGTCAGAAACATGGATGAACTGAAACAGGGTCCCGGAACAGATATAGTGACTCACCAGGAAACTGTATCGTCCCTGATTCAGTGATCTACAAGAAAAATATCTGAGTCAGAAACAGGGATGAACCGAAACAGGGTCCCGGAACAGAAATAGTGACTCCCCAGGAAACTGTCTCGTCCCTGATTCAGTGATCTACAAGAAAAATATCTGAGTCAGAAACAGGGATGAACCGAAACAGGGTCCCGGAACAGATATAGTGACTTACCAGGAAACTGTTTCGTCCCTGAATCAGTGATCTACACTAAAAATATCCGAGTCAGAAACAGGGATGAACCGAAACAGGGCCCCGTTCCAGATATAGTGACTCTCAAGAAAATTGTCTCGTCCTAGACTCAGTGATTTACAATAAAAATATCTGAGTCAGAAATAGGGATGAACCGAAACAGTGTCCCGGAACAGATATAGTGACTCACTTGGAAACTTTCTCGTCCCTGATTCAGTGATCTGCAAGAAAAATATCCGAGTTAGAAACAGGGATGAACCGAAACAGGGTCCCGGTCCAGATATAGTGACTTACCAGGAAACTGTCCCGTCCCTGATTCAGTGATCTACACGAAAAAAAATTGAGTCAGAAACAGTGATTAATCGAAACAGGGTCTCGGTCCAGATATAGTGACTCTCCAGGAAACTGTCTCGTCCCAGATTCAGTGATCTACAAGAAAAATATCTGAATCAGAAACATGGAAGAATTGAAACAGGGTCCCAGAACTGATACAGTGACTCACCAGGAAACTATCTCGTCCCTGATTTAGTGATCTGCAAGAAAAAAATTTGAGTCAGAAACAGGGATGAACCGAAACAGGGTCCCGGAACAGAAATAGTGACTCCCCAGGAAACTGTCTCGTCCCTGATTCAGTGATCTACAAGAAAAATATCTGAGTCAGAAACAGGGATGAACCGAAACAGGGTCCCGGAACAGATATAGTGACTTACCAGGAAACTGTCTCGTCCNCCAGGAAACTGTTTCGTCCCTGAATCAGTGATCTACACTAAAAATATCCGAGTCAGAAACAGGGATGAACCGAAACAGGGCCCCGTTCCATATATAGTGACTCTCAAGAAAATTGTCTCGTCCTAGACTCAGTGATTTACAATAAAAATATCTGAGTCAGAAATAGGGATGAACCGAAACAGTGTCCCGGAACAGATATAGTGACTCACCTGGAAACTTTCTCGTCCCTGATTCAGTGATCTGCAAGAAAAATATCCGAGTTAGAAACAGGGATGAACCGAAACAGGGTCCCGGTCCAGATATAGTGACTTACCAGGAAATTGTCCCGTCCCTGATTCAGTGATCTACACGAAAAAAAAATTGAGTCAGAAACAGTGATTATTCAAAACAGGGTCTCGGTCCAGATATAGTGACTCTCAAGGAAACTGTCTCGTCCCAGGTTCAGTGATCTACAAGAAAAATATTTGAGTCAGAAACAGGGATTAACCGAAACAGGGTCCCGGAACAGATATAGTGACTCACCAGGAAACTGTCTTGTCCCTAATTCAGTGATCTGCAAGAAAAATATCCGAGTCAGAAACAGGGTTGAACCGAAACAGGGTCCCGGTCCAGAGATAGTGACTTACCAGGAAACTGTTCCGTCCCTTATTCAGTGATCTAAAAGAAAAATATCTGGGTCAGAAACAAGGATGAACCGAAACAGGGTCCCGGTCCAGATATAGTGACTCACCAGGAAACTGTCCCGTCCCTGATTCAGTGATCTACACGAAAAATATCTTAGTCAGAAACATGGATGAACTGAAACAGGGTCCTGGTCCAGATATAGTGACTTACCAGGAAAATGTCTCGTCCCTGATTTAGTGATCTACAAGAAAAATATCTGAGTCAGAATCATGGAAGAATTGAAACAGGGTCCCATAACTGATATAGTGACTCACCAGGAAACTATCTCGTCCCTCATTCAGTGATCTGCAAGAAAAAAATTTGAGTCAGAAACAGGGAAGAACCGAAACAGGGTCCCGTAACAGATATAGTGACTCCCCAGGAAACTGTCTCGTCCCTGATTCAGTGATCTACAAGAAAAATATCTGAGTCAGAAACAGGGATGAACCGAAACAGGGTCCCGGAACAGATATAGTGACTTACCAGGAAATTGTTTCGTCCCTGAATCAGTGATCTACACTAAAAATATCCGAGTCAGAAACAGGGATGAACCGAAACAGGGCCCCGTTCCAGATATAGTGACTCTCAAGAAAATTGTCTCGTCCTAGATTCAGTGATTTACAATAAAAATATCTGAGTCAGAAATAGGGATGAACCGAAACAGTGTCCCGGAACAGATATAGTGACTCACCTGGAAACTGTCTCGTCCCTGATTCAGTGATCTACAAGAAAAATATCTGAGTCAGAAACAGGGATGAACCGAAACAGGGTCCCGGAACAGATATAGTGACTTACCAGGAAACTGTCCCGTCCCTGACTCAGTGATTTACAAGAAAAATATCTGAGTCAGAAACAGGGATGAACCGAATCAGGGTCCCGTTCCAGATATAGTGACTTACCAAGAAACTGTCCCGTCCCTGATTCAGTGATCTACACGAAAAATATCTGAGTCAGAAACAGGGACGAACCGAAACAGGGTCCCGGAACAGATATAGTGACTCAGCAGGAAACTGTCTCGTCCCTGATTCAGTCATCTCCACGAAAAATATCTGAGTCAGAAACAGGGATGAACCGAAACAGGGTCCCGGTCCAGATATAGTGACTTACCAAGAAACTGTCCTGTCCTTGATTCAGTGACCTACAAGAAAAATATCTGAGTCAGAAACAGAGATAAACCGAAGCAAGGCCCCGGAACAGATATAGTGACTCAGTAGGAAACTGTCTCGTCCCAGATTCAGTGATCTTCAAGAAAAATATCTGTGTCAGAAACAGGGATGAACCAAAACAAGGTCCCGGAACAGATATAGTGACTCACTAGGAAACTGTCTCGTCCCAGATTCAGTGATCTACAAGAAAAATATCTGAGTCAGAAACAGGGATGAACCGAAACAGGGTCCCGGTCCAGATATAGTGACTCACCAGGAAACTGTCCCGTCCCTGATTCAGTGATCTACACGAAAAATATCTGAGTCAGAAACAGGGATGAACCGAAACAGGGTCCCGGAACAGATATAGTGACTTACCAGGAAACTGTCCCGTCCCTGATTCAGTGGTCTACAAGAAAAATATCTAAGTCAGAAACAGGGATGAACCGAAATAGGGTCCCGGTCCAGATATAGTGACTTACCAAGAAACTGTCCCATTCCTGATTCAGTGATCTACAAGAAAAATATCTGAGTCAGAAACAGGGTTGAACCGAAAAAGGGTCCCGGAACAGATATAGTGACTTACAGGAAAACTGTCCCGTCCCTGATTGAGTGATCTACACGAAAAATATCTGAGTCAGAAACAAGGACGAACCGGAACAGGGTCCCGGAACAGATATAGTGACTCAGCAGAAAACAGGGACGAACCGGAACAGGGTCCCGGAACAGATATAGTGACTTAGCAGGAAACTGTCTCATCCCTGATTCAGTCATCTACACGAAAAATATCTGAGTCAGAAACAGGGACGAACCTGAACAAGTTCCCGCAACAGATATAGTGACTTACAGGGAAACGGTCCCGTCCCTGATTCAGTGATCTACACGAAAAATATCTGAGTCAGAAACAGGGATGAACCGACACAGGATCCCGGAACAGATATAGCGACTAACCAGGAAACTGTCCCTTCCCTGATTCAGTCATATACACGAAAATATCTGAGTCAGAAACAGGGATGAACCGAAACAGGATCCCGGTCCAGATATAGTGACTTACCAGGAAACTGTCCCGTCCCTGATTCAGTGATCTACAAGAAAAATATCTGAGTCAGAAACAGGGATGAACCGAAACAGGGTCCCGGTCCAGATGTAGTGACTGACCAAGAAACTGTCCCGTCCCTGATTCAGTGATCTACAAGAAAAATATCTGAGTCAGAAACAGGGATGAACCGAAACAGGGTCCCGGAACAGATATAGTGACTTACAGGGAAACTGTCCCGTCCCTGATTCAGTGATCTACACGAAAAAGATCTGTGTCAGAAACATACATGAACCGAAACAGGGTCCCGGAACAGATATAGTGACTCAGCAGGAAACTGTCTCGTCACTGATTCAGTCATCTATACGAAAAATATCTGAGTCAGAAACAGGGATGAACCGAAAAAGGGTCCCAAAACAGATATAGTGACTTACCAGGAAACTGTCCCGTCCCTGATTTAGTGATCTACAAGAAAATATCTGGGTCAGAAACAGGTATGAACCGAAACATGGTCCCGGAACAGATATAGTGATTTACAGGGAAACTGTCCCGTCCCTAATTCAGTGATCTATACGAAAAATATCTGAGTCAGAAATATAGATGAACCGAAACAGGGTCTCGGAACATATATAGTGACTCACCAGGAAACTGTCTCGTCTCTGATTCAGTGATCTACACGAAAAATATCTGAGTCAGAAACAGGGATGAACCGAAACAGGGTCCCGGTTCATATATAGTGACTTACCAGGAAATTGCCTCGTCCCAGATTCAGTGATCTACAAGAAAAATATCTGACTCAGAAACAGGGATGAACCGAAACAGGGTCCCGGTTCATATATAGTGACTTACTAGGAAACTGCCTCGTCCCACATTCAGTGATCTACAAGAAAAATATCTGAGTCAGAAACAGGGATGAACCGAAACAGGGTCCCGGAACAGATATAGTGACTCACCAGGAAATTGTCTCGTCCCTGATTCAGTGATTGGCAAGAAAAATATCCGAGCCAGAAAAAGGGATGAACCAAAACTGGATTCCGGTCCAAATATAGTGACTTACTAGGAAACTATACAGTCACTTATTCAGTGATCTACACGAAAAATATCTGAGACAGAAACAGGGATGAACCGGAACAGGGTCCCGGAACAGATATTGTGACTTACAGGGAAACTGTCCCGTCCCTGATTCAGTGATCTACACGAAAAATATCTTAGTTAGAAACATAGATGAACCGAAACAGGGTCCCGGAACAGATATAGTGACTCAGCAGGAAACTGTCTCGTCCCTGATTCAGTGATCTACACGAAAAATATCTGAGTCAGAAACATGGATGAACCGGAACAAGGTCCCGCAACAGATATAGTGACTCGCTAGGAAACTGTCTCGTCCCAGATTCAGTGATCTACACGAAAATTATCTGTGTCAGAAACAGGGATGAACCGAAACAAGGTCCCTGAACAGATATAGTGACTCACCAGGAAACTGTCTCGTCCCAGATTCAGTGATCTACAAGAAAAATATCTGAGTCAGAAACAGTGATGAACCGAAACAGGGTCCCGGAACAGATATAGTGACTTACCAGGAAACTGTCCCGTCCCTGATTTAGTGATCTACAAGAAAATATCTGGGTCAGAAACAGGTATGAACCGAAACAGGGTCCCGGAACAGATATAGTGATTTACAGGGAAACTGTCACGTCCCTGATTCAGTGATCTATACGAAAAATATCTGAGTCAGAAATATAGATGAACCGAAACAGGGTCTCGGAACATATATAGTGACTCACCAGGAAACTGTCTCGTCTCTGATTCAGTGATCTACACGAAAAATATCTGAGTCAGAATCAGGGATGAACCGGAACAAGGTCCCGCAACAGATATAGTGACTTACAGGGAAACTGTCCCGTCCCTGATTCAGTGATCTACACGAAAAATATCTGAGTCAGAAACAGGGATGAACCGAAACAGGGTCCCGGTTCATATATAGTGACTTACCAGGAAATTGCCTCGTCCCAGATTCAGTGATCTACAAGAAAAATATCTGACTCAGAAACAGGGATGAACCGAAACAGGGTCCCGGTTCATATATAGTGACTTACTAGGAAACTGCCTCGTCCCACATTCAGTGATCTACAAGAAAAATATCTGAGTCAGAAACAGGGATGAACCGAAACAGGGTCCCGGAACAGATATAGTGACTCACCAGGAAATTGTCTCGTCCCTGATTCAGTGATTGGCAAGAAAAATATCCGAGCCAGAAAAAGGGATGAACCAAAACTGGATTCCGGTCCAAATATAGTGACTTACTAGGAAACTATACAGTCACTTATTCAGTGATCTACACGAAAAATATCTGAGACAGAAACAGGGATGAACCGGAACAGGGTCCCGGAACAGATATTGTGACTTACAGGGAAACTGTCCCGTCCCTGATTCAGTGATCTACACGAAAAATATCTTAGTTAGAAACATAGATGAACCGAAACAGGGTCCCGGAACAGATATAGTGACTCAGCAGGAAACTGTCTCGTCCCTGATTCAGTGATCTACACGAAAAATATCTGAGTCAGAAACATGGATGAACCGGAACAAGGTCCCGCAACAGATATAGTGACTCGCTAGGAAACTGTCTCGTCCCAGATTCAGTGATCTACACGAAAATTATCTGTGTCAGAAACAGGGATGAACCGAAACAAGGTCCCTGAACAGATATAGTGACTCACCAGGAAACTGTCTCGTCCCAGATTCAGTGATCTACAAGAAAAATATCTGAGTCAGAAACAGTGATGAACCGAAACAGGGTCCCGGAACAGATATAGTGACTTACCAGGAAACTGTCCCGTCCCTGATTCGGTGATCTACAAGAAAAATATCTGAGTCAGAAACAGGGATGAACCGAAACAGGGTCCCGGTCCAGATATAGTGACTTACCAAGAAACTGTCCCGTCCCTGATTCAGTGACCTACAAGAAAAATATCTGAGTCAGAAACAGGGATAAACCGAAACAGGGTCCCGGAACAGATATAGTGACTTACAGGGAAACTGTCCCGTCCCTGATTCAGTGATCTACACGAAAAATATCTTGGTTAGAAACATAGATGAACCGAAACAGGGTCCCGGAACAGATATAGTGTCTCGTCCCTGATTCAGTCATCTACACGAAAAATATCTGAGTCAGAAACAGGGATGAACCGACACAGGATCCCGGAACAGATATAGCGACTAACCAGGAAACTGTCCCATCCCTGATTCAGTGATCTACACGAAAATATCTGAGTCAGAAATAGGGATCAACCGAAACAGGATCCCGGTCCAGATATTGTGACTCTCCAGGAAACTGTCTCGTCCCAGATTCAGTGATATACAAGAAAAATATCTGAGTCAAAAACAGGGATGAACCGAAACAGGGTCCCGGTCCAGATATAGTGACTTACCACGAAACTGTCTCGTCTCTGATTCAGTGATCTACACGAAAAATATCTGAGTCAGAATCTGGGATGAACCGGAACAAGGTCCCGCAACAGATATAGTGACTTACAGGGAAACTGTCCCGTCCCTGATTCAGTGATCTACACGAAAAATATCTGAGTCAGAAACAGGGATGAATCGAAACAGGGTCCCGGTTCATATATAGTGTCTTACCAGGAAACTGCCTCGTCCCAGATTCAGTGTCTACAAGAAAAATATCTGAGTCAGAAACAGGGATGAACCGAAACAGGGACCCGGAACAGATATAGTGACTTACCAGGAAACTGTCCCGTCCCTCATTCAGTGATCAACAAGAAAAATATCTGAGTCAGAAACAGGGATGAACCGAAACAGGGTCCCGGTCCAGATATAGTGACTCTCCATGAAACTGCCTCGTCCCAGATTCAGTGATCTACAAGAAAAATATCTGAGTCAGAAACAGGGATGAACCGAAACAGGGTCCCGGAATAGATATAGTGACTCGTCAGGAAATTGTCTCGTCCCTGATTCAGTGATTGGCAAGAAAAACATCCGAGCCAGAAAAAGGGATGAACCAAAACTGGATCCCGGTCCAAATATAGTGACTTACCAGGAAACTATACAGTCACTTATTCAGTGATCTACGCGAAAAATATCTGAGACAGAAATAGGGATGAACCGGAATAGGGTCCTGGAATAGATATAGTGACTTACAGGGAAACTGTTCCGTCCCTGATTCAGTGATCTACACGAAAAATATCTTAGTTAGAAACATAGATGAACCGAAACAGGGTCCCGGAACAGATATAGTGACTCAGCAGGAAACTGTCTTGTCCCTGATTCAGTGATCTACAAGAAAAATATCTGAGTCAGAAACAGGGATGAACCGAAACAGGGTGCCGGAACAGATATAGCGACTAACCAGGAAACTGTCCCGTCCCTGATTCAGTGATCTACACAAAAAATATCTGAATCAGAAATAGGGATGAACCGAAACAAGTTCCCGGTCCAGATATATTGACTCTCCAGGAAACTGTCTCGTCCCAGATTCAGTGATATACAAGAAAAATATCTGTGTCAGAAACAGGGATGAACCGAAACAAGGTCCCGGAACAGATATAGTGACTCACCAGGAAACTGTCTCGTCCCAGATTCAGTGATCTACAAGAAAAATATCTGAGTCAGAAACAGGGATGAACCGAAACAGGGTCCCGGAACAGATATAGCGACTAACCAGGAAACTGTCCCATCCCTGATTCAGTGATCTACACAAAAATATCTGAGTCAGAAAGAGGGATGAACCGGAACAGGATCCCGGTCCAGATATAGTGACTCTCCAGGAAACTGTCTCGTCCCAGATTTAGTGATATACAAGAAAAATATCTGTGTCAGAAACAGAGATGAACCGAAACAAGGTCCAAGAACAGATATAGTGACTCACCAGGAAACTGTCTCGTCCCAGATTCAGTGATCTACAAGGAAAATATCTGAGTTAGAAACACAGATGAACCGAAACAGGGTCCCGGAACAGATATAGTGAACACGAAAAATATCTGAGTCTGAAACAGGGATGAACCGGAACAGGGTCCCGCAACATATATAGTGACTTACAGGGAAACTGTCCCGTCCCTGATTCAGTGATCTAAACGAAAAATGTCTGAGTCAGAAAGGTGGATGAACCAATACAAGGTCCCGGAACAGATATAGTGACTCACCAGGAAACTGTCTCGTCCCAGATTCAGTTATCTACAAGAAAAATATCTGAGTCCGAAACAGGGATGAACCGAAACAGGGTCTCGGAACAGATATAGTGACTCACCAGGAAACTGTCTCGTTCCAGATTCAGTGATCTACAAGAAAAATATCTAAGTCAGAAACAGGGATGAACCGAAACAGGGTCCCGGTTCATATATAGTGACTTACCAGGAAACTGTCTCGTCCCAGATTCAGTGATCTACGAGAAAAATATAAGAGTCAGAAACAGAGATGAACCGAAACAAGGTCCCGGAACAGATATAGTGACTCACCAGGAAACTGTCTCGTCCCAGATTCAGTGATCTACAAGAAAAATATCTGAGTCAGAAACAGGGATGAACCAAACAGGGTCCCGGTCCAGATATAGTGACTCTCCAGGAAACTTTCTCGTCCCAGATTCAGTGATCTACAAGAAAAATTTTTGAATCATAAACAGTGATCAACCAAAACAAGGTCTCGGTCCAGATATAGTGACTTACCAGGAAACTGTCCCGTCCCTGATTCAATAATCTACACGAAAAATATTTGAGTCAGAAACAGGGATGAACCGAAACAGGGCCCCGGTCCAGATATAGTGACTCTCCAGGAAACTATTTCTTCCCAGATTCTGTGATCTACAAGAAGAATATCTGAGTCAGAAACAGGGATGAACCGAAACAGGGTCCCGGTCCAGATATAGTGACTCTCCAGGAAACTGTCTCACCCCAGATTCAGTGATATACAAGAAAAATATCTGAGTCAGAAACAGGGATGAACCGAAACAGATTCCCGGTGCAGATATAGTGACTTACCAGGAAACTGTCCCGTCGCTGATTCAGTAATCTACACGAAAAAGATATGCGTCAGAAAAAGGGATGACTCGAAACAGGGTCCCGGTCCAGATATAATGACTCTCCAGGAAACTGTCTCTTCCCAGATTCAGTGATCTACAAGAAGAATATCTGAGTCAGAAACAGGGATGAACCGAAACAGGGTCCCAGTCCAGATATAGTGACTTACCAGGAAACTGTCCCGTCCCTGATTCAGTGATCTACAAGAAAAATATCTGAGTCAGCAACAGGGATGAACCGAAACAAGGTCCCGGAACAGATATAGTGACTTAGCAGGAAATTGTCTCGTCCCTGATTCAGCGATTTTCAAGACAAATATCCGAGCCAGAAAAAGGGATGAACCAAAACTGGGTCCCGGTCCAAATATAGTGACTTACCAGGAAACTATCCAGTCACAGATTCAGTGATCTACACGAAAAATATCTGAGTCAGAAACAGGGATGAACCGGAACAGGGTCCCGGAACAGATATATTGACTTACAAGGAAACTGTCCCGTCCCTGATTCAGTGATCTACACGAAAAATATCTAAGTCAGAAACAGGGATGAACCGGAACAGGGTCCCGCAACAGATATAGTGACTTACAGGGAAACTGTCCCGTCCCTGAGTCAGTGATCTACACGAAAAATATCTGAGTCAGAAAGGTGGATGAACCGAAAAAAGGTCCCGGAACAGATATAGTGACTCACCAGGAAACTGTCCCGTCCCAGATTCAGTGATCTACAAGAAAAATATCTGAGTCAGAAACAGGGTTGAATCGCAACAGGGTCCCGGAACAGATATAGTGACTAACCTAGAAACTGTCCCATCCCTGATTCAGTGATCTACACGAAAAATATCTAAGTCAGAAACAGGGATGAACCGGAACAGGGTCCCGCAACAGATATAGTGACTTACAGGGTAACTGTCCCGTCCCTGAGTCAGTGATCTACACGAAAAATATCTGAGTCAGAAAGGTGGATGAACCGAAATAGGGTCACGGAACAGATATAGTGACTCACCAGGAAACTGTCCCGTCCCAGATTCAGTGATCTACACGAAAAATATCTGAGTCAGAAACAGGGATGAACCGAAACAGGGTCCCAGAACAGATATAATAACTTACAGGGAAACTGTCCCGTCCCTGATTCAGTGATCTACACGAAAAATTTCTGAGTCAGAAACAGTGATGAACCGAAACAGGGTCCCAGAAAAGATATAGTGACTCATCAGGAAACTGTCTAGTCCTTGATTCAGTGATCTACACGAAAAATATCTGAGTCAGAAACAGGGATAAACCGAAACAGGGTCCCGGAACAGATATAGTGACTTACAGGGAAACTGTCCCGTCCCTGTTTCAGTGATGTACACGAAAAATATCTGAGTCAGAAACAGGGACGAACCTGAACAAGGTCTCGCAACAGATATAGTGACTTACAGGGAAACGGTCCCGTCCCTGATTCAGTGATCTACACGAAAAATATCTGAGTCAGAAACAGGGATGAACCGACACAGGATCCCGGAACAGATATAGCGACTAACCAGGAAACTGTCCCATCCCTGATTCAGTGATCTACACGAAAATATCTGAGTCAGAAACAGGATGAACCGAAACAGGATCCCGGTCCAGATATAGTGACTCTCCAGGAAACTGTCTCGTCCCAGATTCAGTGATCTACAAGAAAAATATCTGAGTCAGAAACAGGGATGAACCGGAACAGGGTCCCGGAACAGATATAGTGACTTAGAGGGGAACTTCCCCGTCCCTGATTCAGTGATCTACAAGAAAAATATCTGAGTCAGAAACATAGATGAACCGAAACAGGGTCTCGAAATAGATATAGTGACTCACCAGGAAATTGTCTCGTCCCTGATTCAGTGATTTGCAAGAAAAATATCCTAGCCAGAAAAATGGATGAACCAAAACTGGGTCCCGGTCGAAATATAGTGACTTACCAGGAAACTACCTAGTCACTGATTCAGTGATCTACACGAAATATTTCTGAGTCAGAAAATGGGATGAACCGGAACAGGGTCCCGGAACTGATATAGTGACTTACAGGGAAACTGCCCCGTCCCTGATTCAGTGATCTACACGAAAAATTTCTGAGTCAGAAACATAGATGAACCGAAACAGGGTCCCGGAACAGATATAGTGACTCGCCAGGAAACTGCCTCGTCCCTGATTCAGTGATCTACACGAAAAATATCTGAGTCAGAAACAGGGATGAACCGGAACAAGGTCCCGCAACAGATATAGTGACTTACAGGGAAACTGTCCCGTCCCTGATTCAGTGATCTACACGAAAAATATCTGAGTCAGAAACAGGGATGAACCGAAACAGGGTCCCGGTTCATATATAGTGACTTACCAGGAAACTGTCTCGTCCTAGATTCAGTGATCTACAAGAAAAATATCTGAGTCAGAAACAGGGATGAACCGAAACAGGGTCCCGGAACAGATATAGTTACTTACCAGGAAACTGTCCCGTACCTGATTTAGTGATCTACAAGAAAAATATCTGAGTTAGAAACTGGGATGAACCGAAACAGGGTCTCGGTTCATATATAGTGACTTACCAGAAAACTGTCTAGTCCCAGATTCAGTGATCTACAAGAAAAATATCTCAGTCAGAAACAAGGATGAACCGAAACAGGGTCCCGGAACAGATATAGTGACTTACCAGGAAACTGTCCCGTCCCTGATTCAGTGATCTACACGAAAAATGTTTGAGTCAGAAACAGGGATGAATCGAAACAGGGTCCCGGAACAGATATAGTGACTCACCAGGAAATTGTCTCGTCCCTGATTCAGTGATTTGCAAGAAAAATATCCGAGCCAGAAAAAGGGATGAACAAAAACTGGGTCCTGGTCGAAATATAGTGACTTACCAGGAAACGATCTAGTCACTGATTCAGTGATCTACACGAAAAATATCTGAGTCAGAAACAGGGATGAACCGGAACAGGGTCCCGGAACAGATATAGTGACTTACAGGGAAACTGTCCCGTCCCTGATTCAGTGATCTACACGAAAAATATCTGAGTCAGAAACATAGATGAACCGAAACAGGGTCCCGGAACAGATATAGTGGCTCACCAGGAAACTGTCTCGTCCCTGATTCAGTGATCTACACGAAAAATATCTGAGCCAGAATCAGGGATGAACCGGAACAAGGTCCTGCAACAGATATAGTGACTTACAGGGAAACTGTCCCGTCCCTGATTCAGTGATCTACACGAAAAATATCTGAGTCAGAAACAGGGATGAACCGAAACAGGGTCCCGGTCCAGATATAGTGACTCTCCAAGAAACTGCCTCGTCCCAGATTCAGTGATCTACAAAAAAAATATCTGAGTCAGAAAAATGGATGAACCGAAACAGGGTCCCGGAACAGATGTAGTGACTCACCAGGAAGTTGTCTCGTCCCTGATTCAGTGATCTGCAAGAAAAATATCCGAGCCAGGAAAAGGGATGAACCAAAACTGGGTCTCGGTCCAAATATAGTGACTTACCAGGAAACTATCCAGTCACTTATTCAGTGATCTACACGAAAAATATCTGAGTCAGAAACAGGGATGAACCGGAACAGGGTCCCGGAACAGATATAGTGACTTACAGGGAAACTGTCCCGTCCCTGATTCAGTGATCTACACGAAAAATATCTGAGTCAGAAACATACATGAACCGAAACAGGGTCCCGGAACAGATATAGTGACTCAGCAGGAAACTGTCTCGTCCCTGATTCAGTCATCTACACGAAAAATATCTGAGTCAGAAACAGGGACGAACCGGAACAAGGTCCCGCAACAGATATAGTGACTTACAGGGAAACGGTCCCGTCCCTGATTCAATGATCTACACGAAAAATATCTGAGTCAGAAACATAGATGAACCGAAACAGGGTCCCAGAACAAGACAAAGGATCCCGGAGCAGATATAGCGACTAACCAGGAAACTGTCACATCCCTGATTCAGTGATCTACACGAAAATATCTGAGTCAGAAACAGGGATGAACCGAAACAGGATCCCGGTCCAGATATAGTGACTCTCCAGGAAACTGTCTCGTCCCAGATTCAGTGATATACAAGAAAAATATCTGTGTCAGAAACAGGGATGAACCGAAACAAGGTCCCGGAACAGATATAGTGACTCACCAGGAAACTGTCTCGTCCCAGATTCAGTGATCTACAAGAAAAATATCTGAGTCAGAAACACAGATGAACCGAAACAGGGTCCAGGAACAGATATAGTGACTCAGCAGGAAACTGTTTCGTCCCTCATTCAGAACCGAAACAGGGTCCCGGAACAGATATAATGACTCAGCAGGAAACTATTTCGTCCCTGATTCAGTTATCTACACGAAAAATATCTGAGTAAGAAACAGGGATGAACCGGAACAAGGTCCCGCAACAGATATAGTGACTCTCCAGGAAACGGTCTCGTCCCAGATTCAGGGATCTACACGAAAAATATCTGAGTCAGAAAGATGGATGAACCGAAACAGGGTCCCGGAACAGATATAGTGACTCACCAGGAAGCTGTCTCGTCCCAGATTCAGTGATTTACAAGAAAAATATCTGAGTCAGAAACAGGGATGAACCGAAACAGGGTCCCGGTCCAGATATAGTGACTTACCAGGAAACTGTCCCGTCCCTGATTCAGTGATCTACAAGAAAAATATCTGAGTCAGAAACAGGGATGAACCGAAACAGGGTCCCGGAACAGATATAGTGACTTACAGGGAAACTGTCCCGTCCCTGATTCAGTGATATACACGAAACATATCTGAGTCAGAAACATACATGAACCGAAACAGGGTCCCGGAAACTGTCCCGTCCCTGATTCAGTGATCTACACGAAAAATATCTGAGTAAGAAACATACATGAACCGAAACAGGGTCCCGGAACAGATATAGTGACTCAGCAGGAAACTGTCTCGTCCCTGATTCAGTCCTTTACACGAAAAGTATCTGAGTCAGAAACAGGGACGAACCGGAACAAGGTCCCGCAACAGATATAGTGACTTACAGGAAAACGGTCCTGTCCCTGATTCAGTGATCTACACGAAAAATATCTGAGTCAGAAAGATGTATGAACCGAAACATGGTCCCGGAACAGATATAGTGACTCACCAGGAAACTGTCTCGTCCCTCATTCAGTGATCTACAAGAAAAATATCTGAGTTAGAAACAGGGATGAACCGAAACAGGGTCCCGGAACAGATATAGCGACTAACCAGGAAACTGTCCCATCGCTGATTCAGTGATCTACAAGAAAAATATTTGAGTCAGAAACAGGGATGAACCGAAACAGGGTCCCGGTCCAGATATAGTGACTTACCAAGAAACTGTCCCGTCCCTGATTCAGTGATCTACAAGAAAAATATCTGAGTCAGAAACAGGGATGAACCGAAACAGGGTCCCGGAACAGATATAGTGACTTACAGGGAAACTGTCCCGTCCCTGATTCAGTGATCTACACGAAAAATATCTGAGTCAGAAACTTACATGAACCGAAACAGGGTCCCGGAACAGATATAGTGACTCAGCAGGAAACTGTCTCGTCCCTGGATCAGTCATCTACACGAAAAATACCTGAGTTAGAAACAGGGACGAACCTAAACAAGGCCCGCAACAGATATAGTGACTTACAGGGAAACGGTCCCGTCCCTGATTTAGTGATCTACACGAAAAATATCTGAGTCAGAAACAGGGATGAACCGACAAAGGATCCCGGAACAGATACAGCGACTAACCAGGAAACTGTCCCATCCCTGATTCAGTGATCTACACGAAAATATCTGAGTCAGAAACAGGGATGAACCGAAACAGGATCCCGGTCCAGATATAGTGACTCTCCAGGAAACTGTCTCGTCCCAGATTCAGTGATCTACAAGAAAAATATCTGAGTCAGAAACCCAGATGAACCGAAACAGGGTCCCGGAACAGTTATAGTGACTCACCAGGAAACTGTCTCGTCCCAGATTCAGTGATCTACAAGAAAAGTATCTGAGTCAGAAACACAGATGAACCGAAACAGGGTCCCGGAACAGATATAGTGACTCACCAGGAAACTGTATCGTCCCTGATTCAGTGATCTACAAGAAAAATATCTGAGTCAGAAACAGGGATGAACCGAAACAGGGTCCCGGAACAGATATAGTGACTCACCAGGAAACTGTCTCGTCCCTGATTCAGTGATCTACAAGAAAAATATCTGAGTCAGAAACAGGGATGAACCGAAACAGGGTCCCGGAACAGATATAGTGACTTACAGGGAAACTGTCCCGTCCCTGATTCAGTGATCTACACGAAAAATATCTGAGTCAGAAACATAGATGAACCGAAACAGGGTCCCGGAACAGATATAGTGACTCACCAGGAAACTGTCTCGTCCCTGATTCAGTGATCTACACGAAAAATATCTGAGTCAGAAACAGGGATGAACCGGAACAAGGTCCCGCAACAGATATAGTGACTTACAGGGAAACTGTCCCGTCCCTGATTCAGTGATCTACACGAAAAATATCTGAGTCAGAAACAGGGAAGAACCGAAACAGGGTCCCGGTTCATATATAGTGACTTACCAGGAAACTGTCTCGTCCTAGATTCAGTGATCTACAAGAAAAATATCTGAGTCAGAAACAGGGATGAACCGAAACAGGGTCCCGGTCCAGATATAGTGACTTACCAAGAAACTGTCCCGTCCCTGATTCAGTGACCTACAAGAAAAATATCTGAGTCAGAAACAGGGATGAACCGAAACAGGGTCCCGGAATAGATATAGTGACTTACAGGGAAACTGTCCCGTCCCTGATTCAGTGATCTACACGAAAAATATCTGAGTCAGAAAAATACATGAACCGAAACAGGGTCCCGGAACAGATATAGTGACTCAGCAGGAAACTGTCTCGTCCCTGATTCAGTCATCTACACGAAAAATATCTCAGTCAGAAACAGGGACGAACCGGAACAAGGTCCCGCAATAGATATAGTGACTTACAGGGAAACGGTCCCATCCCTAATTCAGTGATCTACACGAAAAATATCTGAGTCAGAAACAGGGATAAACCGACACAGGATCCCGGAACAGATATACCGACTAACCAGGAAACTGTCCCATCCCTGATTCAGTGATCTACACGAAAATATCTGAGTCAGAAACAGGGATGAACCGAAACAGGATCCCAGACCAGATATAGTGACTCTTCAGGAAACTGTCTCGTCCCAGATTCAATGATATACAAGAAAAATATCTGTGTCAAAAACAGGGATGAACCGAAACAAGGTCCCGGAACAGATATAGTGACTCACCAGGAAACTGTCTCGTCCCAGATTCAGTGATCTACAAGAAAAATATCTGAGTCAGAAACAGGGATGAACCGAAACAGGGTCCCGGAACAGATATAGTGACTTACCAGGAAACTGTCCCGTCCCTGATTCAATGATCTACAAGAAAAATATCTGAGTCAGAAACAGGGATGAACCGAAACAGGGTCCCGGTCCAGATATATTTACTTACCAAGAAACTGTCCCGTCCCTGATTCAGTGATCTACAAGAAAAATATCTGAGTCAAAAACAGGGATGAACCGAAACAGGGTCCCGGAACAGATATAGTGACTTACCAGGAAACTGTCTCGTCCCAGATTCAGTGATCTACAAGAAAAATATCTGAGTCAGAAACAGGGATGAACCGAAACAGGGTCCCGGAACAGATATAGTGACTCACCAGGAAACTGTCTCGTCCCTGATTCAGTGATCTACACGAAAAATATCTGAGTAAGAAACAGGGATGATTCGAAACAGGGTCCCGGAACAGATATAGTGACTCACCAGGAAATTGTAACCAGGAAATTGTCTCGTCCCTGATTCAGTGATTTGCAAGAAAAATCTCCGAGCCAGAAAAAGGGGTGAACAAAAACTGGGTCCTGGTCGAAATATAGTGACTTACCTGGAAACGATCTAGTCACTGATTCAGTGATCTACACGAAAAATATCTGAGTCAGAAACAGGGATGAACTGGAACAGGGTCCCGGAACAGATATAGTGACTTACCAGGAAACTGTCTCGTCCCAGATTCAGTGATCTACACGAAAAATATCTGAGTCAGAAAGATGGATGAACCGAAACAGGGTCCCGGAACAGATATAGTGACTCACCAGGAAGCTGTCTCGTCCCAGATTCAGTGATTTACAAGAAAAATATCTGAGTCAGAAACAGGGATGAACCGACACAGGATCCCGGAACAGATATAGCGACTAACCAGGAAACTGTCCCATCCCTGATTCAGTGATCTACACGAAAATATCTGAGTCAGAAACAGGGATGAACTGACACAGGATCCCGGTCCTGATATAGTGACTCTCCAGGAAACTGTCTCGTCCCAGATTCAGTGATATACAAGAAAAATATCTGTGTCAGAAACAGGGATGAACCGAAACAAGGTCCCGGAACAGATATAGTGACTCACCAGGAAACTGTCTCGTCCCAGATTCAGTGATCTACAAGAAAAATATCTGAGTCAGAAACAGGGATGAACCAAAACAGGGTCCCGGTTCATATATAGTGACTTACCAGGAATTTATCTCGTCCCAAATTCAGTGATCTACAAGAAAAATATCTGAGTCAGAAACAGGGATGAACCGAGACAGGGTCCCAGAACAGATATAGTGACTTACCAGGAAACTGACCCGTCCCTGATTCAGTGATCTACAAGAAAAATATCTGAGTCAGAAACAAGGATGAACCGAAACAGGGTCCCGGTCCAGATATAGTGACTCTCCAGGAAACTATCTCGTCTCAGATTCAGTGATCTACAAGAAAAATATCTAAGTCAGAAACAGGGATGAACCGAAACAGTGTCCCGGTCCAGATATAGTGACTCTCCAGGAAACTGTCTCTTCCCAAATTCAGTGATTTACTAGAAGAATATCTGAGTCAGAAATGGGAATGAACCGAAACAGTGTCCCAGTCCAGATATAATGACTTACCAGGAAACTATCCAGTCCCTGATTTAGTGATCTACACGAAAAATATCTGAGTCATAAAACAGGGATGAACCGAAACAGGGTCCCGGAACAGATATAGTGACTTACCAGGAAATTGTCTCGTCCCTGATTCAGTGATTTGCAAGAAAAATATCCGAGCCAGAAAAGGGGATCAACCAAAACTGGGTCCCGGTCCAAATATAGTGACTTACCAGGAAACTATCCAGTCACTGATTCAGTGATCTACACGAAAAATATCTGAGTCAGAAATAGGGATGAACCGGAACAGGGTCCCAGAACAGATATATTGACTTACAGGGAAACTGTCCCGTCCCTGATTCAGTGATCTACACGAAAAATATCTGAGTCAGAAAGGTGGATGAACCGAAATAGGGTCCCGGAACAGATATAGTGACTCACCAGGAAACTGTCCCGTCCCAGATTCAGTGATCTACAAGAAAAATATCTGAGTCAGAAACAGGGATGAACCGGAACAGGGTCCCGCAACAGATATATTATCTTACAGGGAAACTGTCCCGTCCCTGATTAAGTGATCTACACGAAAAATATCTGAGTCAGAAAGGTGGATGAACCGAAATAGGGTCCCGGAACAGATATAGTGACTCACCAGGAAACTGTCCCGTCCCAGATTCAGTGATCTACAAGAAAAACATCTGAGTCAGAAACAGCGATGATCCAAAACAGGGTCCCGGAACAGATATAGTGACTGACCAGGAAACTGTCCCATCCCTGATTCAGTGATCTACACGAAAAATATCTGAGTCAGAAACAGGGATGAACCGAAACAGGTTCCCGGTCCAGATATAGTGACTCTCTAGGAAACTGTCTTGTCCCAAATTCAGTGATATACAAGAAAAATATCTGTGCCAAAAACAGGGATGAACCGAAACAAGGTCTCGGAACAGACATAGTGACTCACCAGGAAACTGTCTCGTCCCTTATTCAGTGATCTGCAAGAAAAATATCTGAGTCAGAAACAAAGATGAACCGTAACAGGGTCCCGGTCCAGATATAGTGACTCTCCAGGAAACTGTCTCGTCCCAGATTCAGTGATCTACAAGAAAAATATCTAAATCAGATACAGGGATGAACCGTAACAGGGTCCCGCTCCAGATATAATGACTCTCCAGGAAGCTGTCTCGTCCCAGATTCAGTAATCTACAAGAAAAATATCTGAGTCAGAAACAGCGATGAACCGAAACAGGGTCCCGGTCCAAATATAGTGACTTACCAGGAAACTGTCCCGTCCCTGATTCAGTGATATACACGAAAAATATCTGAGACAGATACAGGGAATAACCGTAACAGGGTCCCGGTCCAGATATAGTGACTCTCCAGGAAACTGTCTCGTCCCAGATTCAGTGATCTACAAGAAAAATATCTGAATCAGATACAGGGATGAACCATAACAGGGTCCCGCTACATATATAGTGACTCTCCAGGAAACTGTCTCGTCCCAGATTCAGTGATCTACAAGAAAAATATATGAGTCAGAAACAGGGATGAACCGAAACAGGGTCCCGGTCCAGATATAGTGACTCTCCAGGAAACTGTCTCGTCCCAGATTCAGTGATCTACAAGAAAAATATCTGAGTCAGAAACAGGGATGAACCGAAACAAGGTCCCGGAACAGATATAGTGACTCACCAGGAAACTGTCTCGTCCCAGATTCAGTGATCTACAAGAAAAATATCTGAGTCAGAAACACGGATGAACCGAAACAGGGTCCCAGTCCAGATATAGTGACTCTCCAGGAAACTGTCTCGTCCCAGATTCAGTGATATACAAGAAAAATATCTTTGTCAGAAAAAGGGATGAACCGAAACAAGGTCCCGAAACAGATATAGTGACTTACCAGGAAACTGTCTCGTCCCTTATTAAGTGATCTGCAAGAAAAATATCTGAGTCAGAAACAAGGATGAACCGAAACAGGGTCCCGGTCTAGATATAGTGTCTCTCCAGGAAACTGTCTCGTCCCAGATTCAGTGATCTACAAGAAAAATATATGAGTCAGAAATAGGGATGAAGCGAAACAAGGTCCCAGAACAGATATAGTGACTCACCAGGAAACTGTCTCGTCCCAGATTCAGTGATCTATAAGAAAAATATCTGAGTCAGAAACAGGGATGAACCGAAACAGGGTCCCGATTCATATATAGTGACTTATCAGGAAACTTTCTCGTCCCAGATTCAGTGATATACAAGAAAAATATCTGAGTTAGAAACAGGGATGAACCGAAACAGGGTCCCGGTCCAGATATAGTGACTCTCCAGGAAACTGTCTCGTCCCAGATTCAGTGATCTACAAGAAAAATATTTGAGTCATAAACAGGGATGAACCAAAACAGGGTCCCGGTCTAGATATAGTGACTTACCAGGAAACTGTCCCGTCCTTGCTTCTGTAAACTACACGAAAAATATCTGAGTCAGAAACAGGGATGAACCGATACAAGATACAGGGATGAACCGTAACAAGGTCCCGGTCCAGATATAGTGACATACCAAGAAACTGTCCCGTCTCTTATTCAGTGATCTACAAGAAGAATATCTGAGTCAGAATAAGGGATGAAACGAAA
The DNA here is from genome assembly GCA_003255065.1 of Cercis canadensis. Lineage (NCBI taxonomy): Eukaryota > Viridiplantae > Streptophyta > Magnoliopsida > Fabales > Fabaceae > Cercis > Cercis canadensis. The sequence goes on from QAOA01002513.1 coordinate 122,858, forward strand.
CAGGGTCCTGGTCCAGATATAGTGACTCTCCAGGAATTTGTCTCGTCCCAGATTCAGTGATATACAAGAAAAATATCTGTGTCAGAAACAGGTATGAACCGAAACAAGGTCTCGGAACAGATATAGTGACTCTCCAGGAAACTGTCTCGTCCCAGATTCAGTGATCTACAAGAAAAATATCTGAGTCAGAAACAGCGATGAACCGAAACAGGGTCCCGGTCCAGATATAGTGACATACCAAGAAACTGTCCCGTCTCTTATTTAGTGATCTACAAGAAAAATATCTGAGTCATAAACAGGGATGAACCGAAAAAGGGTCCCGGTCCAGATATAGTCACTCTCCAGGAAACTGTCTCGTCCCAGATTCAGTGATATACGAGAAAATAGTGACTTACCAGGAAACTGTCCCGTCCCTGATTCAGTAATCTATAGGAAAAATATCTGAGTCAGATACAGGGATGAACCGTAACAGGGTCCCGGTCCAGATATAGTGACTCTCCAAGAAACTGTCTCGTCCCAGATTCAGTTATCTACAAGAAGAATAACTGAGTCAGAAACAGGGATGAACCGAAACAGGGTCCCGGTCCAGATATAGTGACTCTCCAGGAAACTGTCTCGTCCCAGATTCAGTAATATACGAGAAAAATATCTGTGTCAGAAACAGGGATGAACCGTAACAGGGTCCCGCTCCAGATATAGTGACTCTCCAGGAAACTGTCTCGTCCCAGATTCAGTGATCTACAAGAAAAATATCTGAATCAGATACAGGGATGAACCGTAACAGGGTCCCGCTCAAGATATAGTGACTCTCCAGGAAACTGTCTCATCCCAGATTCAGTGATGTGCAAGAAAAATATCTGAGTCAGAAATAGGGATGAACCGAAACAGGGTTCCGGTCCAGATATAATCACTCTCCAGGAAACTGTCTCGTCCCAGATTAAGTGATCTACAAGAAAAATATCTGAGTCAGAAACAGCGATGAACCGAAACAGGGTCCCGGTCCAGATATAGTGACTTACCAGGAAACTGTCCCGTCCCTGATTCAGTGATCTACAAGAAAAATATCTGAGTCATAAACAGGGATGAACTGAAACAGGGTCCCGGTCCAGTTATAGTGACTCTCTAGGAAATTGTCTCGTCCTAGATTCAGTGATCTACAAGAAAAATATCTGTGTCAGAAACAGGGATGAACCGAAACAAAGTCTCAGAAAAGATATAGTGACTCACCAGGAAACTGTCTCGTCCCTTATTAAGTGATCTGCAAGAAAAATATCTGAGTCAGAAACAAGGATGAACCGAAACAGGGTCCCGGAACAGATATAGTGACTCAACAGGAAACTGTCTCGTCCCAGATTCAGTGATCTACAAGAAAAATATCTGAGTCAGAAACAGCGATGAACCGAACAGGGTACTGGTCCAGATATAGTGACTTACCAGGAGTCCCAGATTCAATGATCTACAAGAAAAATATCTGAGTCAGAAACATCGATGAACCGAACAGGGTACTGGTCCAGATATAGTGACTTACCAGGAAACTGTCCCGTCCCTGATTCAGTAATCTACAGGAAAAATATCTGAGTCAGAAACAGGGATCAACCGAAACAGGCTCCCGGTCCAGATATAGTGACTCTCCAGGAAACTGTCTCTTCCCAGATTCAATGATCTACAAGAAGAATATCTGAGTCAGAAACAGGGATGAGCCGAAACAGGGTCCCGCTCCAGATATAGTGACTCTCCAGGAAACTGTCTCGTCCCAGATTCAGTGATCTACAAGAAAAATATCTGAGTCAGA
>QAOA01002513.1:124753-154394 GCA_003255065.1 Cercis canadensis
TCCCATCCCAGATACAGGGAAAAACAAGAAAAATATCCGAGTCTGAAACAGGGGTGAACCGAAACAGGGTCCCGGTTCAGATACAGTGACTCAGCAGGAAACAGTCCCATCCCAGTTACTGGGAAAAACAAGAAAAATATCCGAGACAGAAACAGGGTCTCGGTCCAAATATAATGACTCACCAGGAAACTGTCCCGTCACAGATACAGTGGTCCACAAGGAAAATATCTGAGTCAGAAACAGGAATGAACCGAAACAGGGTCCCGGTCCAGNACAGGGTCCCGGAACAGATATAGTGACTCAACAGGAAACTGTCTCGTCCCAGATTCAGTGATCTACAAGAAAAATATCTGAGTCAGAAAACGCGATGAACCGAAACATGGTCCCGGTCCAGATATAGTGACTTACCAGGAAACAGTCCACTCCCANAAACTGTCTCGTCCCAGATTCAGTTATCTACAAGAAGAATATCTGAGTCAGAAACAGGGATGAACCGAAACATCGTCCCGGTACAGATATAGTGACTCTCTAGGAAACTGTCTCGTCCCAGATTCAGTGATATACAAGAAAAATATCTGTGTCAGGAAAAGGGATGAACCGTAACAGGGTCCCGCTCCAGATATAGTGACTCTCCAGGAAACTGTCTCGTCCCAGATTCAGTGATCTACAAGAAAAATATCTGAGTCAGAAACAGGGATTAACCGAAACAGGGTCCCGGTCCAGATATAGTGACTCTCCAAGAAACTCTCTCGTCCCAAATTTAGTTATCTACAAGAAGAATATCTGAGTCAGAAACAGGGATGAACCAGATATAGTGACTCTCCAAAAAACTGTCTCGTCCCAGATTCAGTGATATACAAGAAAAATATCTGTGTCAGAAACATGGATGAACCGTAACAGGGTCCCGGTCCAGATATAATGACTCTCCAGGAAAGTGTCTCGTCCCAGATTCAGTGATATACAAGAAAAATATCTGTGTCAGAAACAGTGATAAACCGAAACAAGGTCCCGGAACAGATATAGTGACTCTCCAGGAACCTGTCTCGTCCCAGATTCAATGATCTACAAGAAAAATATCTGAGTCAGAAACAGGGATGAACCGAAACAGGGTCCTGGTCCAGATATAGTGACTCTCCAGGAAACTGTCTCGTCCCAGATTCAGTGATATACAAGAAAAATATCTGTGTCAGAAACAGGGATGAACCGAAACAAGGTCCCGGAACAGATATAGTGACTCTAGGAAACTGTCTCTTCTCTTATTAAGTGATCTGCAAGAAAAATATCTGAATCAGATACAGGGATGAACCGAAACAGGGTCCCGGTCCACATATAGTGACTTACCAGGAAACTGTCCCGTCCCTGATTCAGTGATCTACACGAAAAATATCTGAGTCAGATACAGGGATGAACAGTAACAGGGTCCCGGTCCAGATATAGTGACTCTCCAGGAAACTGTCTCGTCCCAGATTCAGTGATCTACAAGATAAATATCTGAATCAGATACAGGGATGAACCGTAACAGGGTCCCTCTCCAGATATAGTGACTCTCCAGGAAACTGTCTCGTCCTAGATTCAGAGATATACAATAAAAATATATGAGTCAGAAACAGGGATGAACCGAAACAAGGTCCCGGAACAGATATAGTGACTCACCAAGAAACTGTCTCATCCCAGATTCAGTGATCTAAAAGAAAAATATCTAAGTCAGAAACAGGGATACACCGAAATAGGTTCCCGAATCATATATAGTGACTTACCAGGAAACTGTCTCGTCCCAGATTCAGTGATCTACAAGAAAAATATCTGAGTCAGAAACAGGGATGAACCGAAACAGGGTCCCGGTCCCGATATAGTGACTCTCCAGGAAAATGTCTCGTCCCAGATTCAGTGATCAACAAGAAAAATATTTGAGTCAAATTCAGTAATCTACACGAAAAATATCTGAGTCAGAAACATGGATGACTCGAAACAGGGTCCCGTCCAGATATAGTGACTCTCTAGGAAACTGTCTCTTCCCAGATTCAGTGATCTACAAGAAGAATATTTGAGTCAGAAACATGGATGAACCGAAACAGGTTCCCAGTCCAGATATAGTGACTTACCAGGAAGCTGTCCCGTCCCTGATTCAGTGATCTACAAGAAAAATATCTGAGTCAGAAACAGGGATGAACCGAAACATGGTCCCGGAATTGATATAGTGACTCACGAGGAAACTGTCTCTTCCCTGATTCAGTGATCTGCAAGAAAAATATCCAAGTCAGAAACAGGGATGAACCGAAACAGGCTCCTGGTCCAGATATAGTGACTTACCAGGAAACTGTCCCGTCCCTTATTCAGTGATCTACTCGAAAAATAACTGAGTCAGAAACAAGAATGAGCCGAAACAGGGTCCCGGTCCAGATATAGTGACTCTCCAGGAAACTGTCTCGTCCCAGATTCAGTGATCTACAAGAAAACTATCTGAATCAGATACTGGGATGAACCGTAACAGGGTCCCGCTCCAGATATAGTGACTCTCCAGGAAACTGTCTCGTCCCAGATTCAGTGATTTACAAGAAAAATATCTGAGTCAAAAACATGGATGAACCGAAACAGGGTCCCAGTTAATATATAGTGACTTACCAGGAAACTGTCTCGTCCCAGATTCAGTGATCTACAAGAAAAATATCTGAGTCAGAAACTGGGATGAACCGAAACATGGTCCTGGAACAGATATAGTGACACACCAGGAAACTGTCCCGTCCAAGATTCAGTGATCTACAAGAAAAATATCTGAGTCAGAAACAAGGATGAACCGAAACAGGGTCCCGGTCCAGATATAGTGACTCTCCAAGAAAATGTCTCGTCCCAGATTCAGTGATCTAGAAGAAAAATATCTGAGTCAGAAACAGCGATTAACCGAAACAAGGTCCCGGTCCAGATATAGTGACTTACTAAGAAACTGTCCCGTCCCTGATTCAGTGATCTACACGAAAAATATCTGAGTCAGATACAGGGATGAACCGTAACAGGGTCCCGGTTCAGATATAGTGACTCTCCAGGAAACTGTCTCGTCCCAGATTCAGTGATCTACAAGAAAAATATCTGAATCAGATACAGGGATGAACCGTCACAGGGTCCCGCTCCAGATATAGTGACTCTGCAGGAAATTGTCTAGTCCCAGATTCAGTGATCTACAAGAAAAATATCTGATTCAAAAACATGGATGAACCGAAACAGGGTCCCGGTTAATATATAGTGACTTACCAGGAAACTGTCTCGTCCCATATTCAGTGATCTACAAGAAAAATATCTGAGTCAGAAACAAGGATAAACCGAAACAGGGTCCCGGAACAGATATAGTGACACACCAGGAAACTGTCCCGTCCCAGATTCAGTGATCTACAAGAAAAATATCTGAGTCAGAAACAGGGATGAACCGAAACAGGGTCCCGGTCAGAATATAGTGACTCTCCAGGAAACTGTCTCGTCCCAGATTCAGTGATCTACAAGAAAAATATCTGAGTCAGAAACAGGGATGAACCGAAACAGGGTCCCGGTCCAGATATAGTGACTCTCCAGGAAACTGTCTCGTCCCAGATTCAGTGATCTACAAGAAAAATATCTGAATCAGATACAGGGATGAACCGTAACAGGGTCCCGCTCCAGATATAGTGACTCTCCAGGAAACTGTCTCGTCCCAGATTCAGTGATCTACCAGAAAAATATCTAAGTCAGAAACAGGTATGAACCGAAACAGGTTCCCGGTCCAGATATAGTGACTTACCAGGAAACTGTCCCGTCCCTGATTCAGTAATCTACACGAAAAATATCTGAGTCAGAAATAGGGATGACTCGAAACAGGGTCCCGGTCCAGATATAGTGACACTCTAGGAAACTGTCTCTTCCCAGATTCAATGATCTACAAGAAAAATATCTGAGTCAGAAACAGGGATGAACCGAAACAGGGTCCCGGAACAGATATAGTGACTTACCAGGAAATTGTCTCATCCCTGATTCAGTGATTTGCAAGAAAAATATCCGAGCCAGAAAAAGGGATGAACAAAAACTGGGTCCAGGTCCAAATATAGTGACTTACCAGGAAACTATCCAGTCACTGATTCTGTGATCTACACGAAAAATATCTGAGTCAGAAACAGGGATGAACCGGAACAGGGTCCCGGAACAGATATATTGACTTACAGGGAAACTGTCCCGTCCCTGATTCAGTGATCTACACGAAAAATATCTGAGTCAGAAACATAGATGAACCGAAATAGGGTACCGGAACAGATATAGTGAATCACCAGGAAACTGTCGCGTCCCTGATTCAGTGATTTACCCGAAAAATATTTGAGTAAGAAACAGGGATGAACTGGAACAGGGTCCCGCAACAGATATAGTTACTTACAGGGAAACTGTCCCGTCCCTGATTCAGTGATCTACACGAAAAATATCTGAGTCAGAAACATAGATGAACCGAAATAGGGTACCGGAACAGATATAGTGACTCACCAGGAAACTGTCCCGTCCCAGATTCAGTGATCTACATCAAAAATATCTGAGTCAGAAACAGGGATGAACCGAAACAGGGTCCTGGTCTAAATATAGTGACTTACCAAGAAATTGTCCCGTCCCTGATTCAGTAATCTACACGAGAAATATCTGAGTCAGATACAGGGATGAACCGTAACAGGGTCCCGGTCCAGATATAGTGACTCACCAGGAAACTGTCTCGTCCCTTATTCAGTGATCTGCAAGAAAAATATCTGAGTCAGAAAAAAGGATGAACCGTAACAGGGTCCCGGTCCAGATATAGCGACTCTCCAGGAAACTGTCTCGTCCGAGATTCAGTGATCTACAAGAAAAATATCTGAGTCAAAAACAGGGATGAACCGAAACAGGGTCCCGGTTCAGATATAGTGACTCTCCAGGAAACTGTCTCATCCCAGATTCAGTGATCTACAAGAAAAATATCTGAGTCAGAAACAGGGAAGAACCGAAACAGGGTCCCGTTCCAAATATAGTGACTTACAAAGAAACTGTCCCATCCCTGATTCAGTAATCTACACGAGAAATATCTGAGTCAGATACAGGGATGAACCGTAACAGGGTCCCGGTCCAGATATAGTGACTCTCCAGGAAACTGTCTCGTCCCAGATTCAGTGATTTACAAGAAAAACATCTGAGTCAGAAAAAGGGATGAACCGAAACAAGGTCCCGAGATATAGTGACTCTCCAGGAAACTGTCTCGTCCCATATTCAGTGATTTACATGAAAAATATCTGAGTCAAAAACAGGGATGAACCGAAACAGGGTCCCGGTTCATATATAGTGACTTACCAGGAAACTGACTCGTCCCAGATTCAGTGATCTACAAGAAAAATATCTGATTCAGAAACAGGATGAACCGAAACAGTGTCCCGGAACAGATATACTGACATACCAGGAAACTGTCCCGTCCCAGATTCAGTGATCTACAAGAAAAATATCTGAGTCAGAAACAGGGATGAACCGAAACAGGGTCCCGGTTCATATATAGTGACATACCAGGAAACTGTCTCGTCCCAGATTCAGTAATCTACAAGAAAAATATCTGAGTCAGAAACAGGGATGAACCGAAACAAGGTCCCGGAACAGATATAGTGACTCACCAGAAAACTGTCTCGTCCCTGATTAAGTGATCTGCAAGAAAAATTATACGACTCAGAAACAGGGATGAACCGAAACATGGTCCCGGTCTAGATATAGTGACTTACCAGGAAACTGTCCCGTCCCTGATTCAGTGATCTACACGGAAAATATCTAAGTCAGAAACAGGGATGAACCGAAACAGGTTCCCGGAGGTCCCGGTCCAGATATAGTGACTCTCCAGGAAACTGTGACGTCCTAGATTCAGTGATCTACAAGAAAAATATCTGAGTCAGATACAGGGATGAACAATAACAGGTTCCCGCTCCAGATATAGTGACTTTTCAGGAAACTGTCTCGTCCCAGATTCAGTGATTTACAAGAAAAATATACCAGTCAGAAACAGGGATGAGCCGAAACAGGGTCCCGGTTCATATATATTGACTTACCAGGAAACTGTCTCGTCCCAGATTCAGTGATTTACAAGAAAAATATCTGAGTCAGAAACAGGGATGAACTGAAACAGGGTCCCGGAACAGATATAGTGACATACCAGGAAACTGTCCCGTCCCAGATTCAGTGATCTACAAGAAAAATATCTTAGTCAGAAACAGGGCTGAACCGAAACTGGGTCCCGGTCTAGATATAGTGACTCTCCAGGAAACTGTCTCGTCCCAGATTCAGTGACCTACAAGAAAAATATATGAGTCAGAGACAGGGATGAACCGAAACAGGGTCCCGGTCTAGATATAGTGACTCTCCAGGAAACTGTCTCATTCCAGATTCAGTGATATACAAGAAAAATATCTGTGTCAGAAACAGGGATGAAACGAAACAAGGTCCCGGAACAGATATAATGACTTACCAGGAAACTGTCTCGTCCCTTATTCAGTGATCTGCAAGAAAAATATCTGAGTCAAGAAACAAGGATGAACCGTAACAGGGTCCCGGTCCAGATATAGCGACTCTCCAGGAAACTGTCTCGTCCCAGATTCAGTGATCTACAAGAAAAATATCTGAGTCAGAAACAGGGATGAACCGAAACAGGGTCCCGGTTCAGATATAGTGACTCTCTAGGAAACTGTCTCATCCCAGATTCAGTGAACTACAAGAAAAATATCTGAGTTAAAAAAAGGGATGAACCGAAACAGGGTTCTGGTCTAAATATAGTGACTTACCAAGAAACTGTCCCGTCCCTGATAACAGGGATGAACCGAAACAGGGTCCTGGTCTAAATATAGTGACTTATCAAGAAACTGTCCCGTCCCTGATTCAGTAATCTACACGAGAAATATCTGAGTCAGATACAGGGATGAACCGTAACAGGGTCCCTGTCCAGATATAGTGACTCTCCAGGAAACTGTCTCGTCCCAGATTCAGTGATCTACATGAAAAATATCTGAATCAGATACAGGGATGAACCGAAACAGGGTCCCAGAACAGATATAGTGACTTACCAGGAAACTGTCCCGTCCCTGATTCAGTGATCTATAAGAAAAATATATGAGTCAGAGACAGGGATGAACAGAAATAGGGTCCCGGTCCAGATATAGTGACTCTCCAAGAAAATGTCTCGTCCCAGATTCAGTGATTTACAAGAAAAATATCTGAGTCAGAAACAGGGATGAACCGAAACAGGGTCCCGGTCCAGATATAGTGACTCTCCAGGAAAATGTCTCGTCCCAGATTCAGTGATCTACAAGAAAAATATCTGAGTCAGAAACAGGGATGAACCGAAACAGGGTCCCGGTCCAGATATAGTGACTCTCCAGGAAACTGTCTCGTCCCAGATTCAGTGATCTACAAGAAAAATATCTGAGTCAGAAACAGGGATGAACCGAAACAGGGTCCCGGTCCAGATATAGTGACTCTCCAGGAAACTGTCTCGTCCCAGATTCAGTGATCTACAAGAAAAATATCTGAGTCAGAAACAGGGATGAACCGAAACAGGGTCCCGGTCCAGATATAGTGACTCTCCAGGAAACTGTCTCGTCCCAGATTCAGTGATCTACAAGAAAAATATCTGAGTCAGAAACAGGGATGAACCGAAACAGGGTCCCGGTCCAGATATAGTGACTCTCCAGGAAACTGTCTCGTCCCAGATTCAGTGATCTACAAGAAAAATATCTGAGTCAGAAACAGGGATGAACCGAAACAGGGTCCCGGTCCAGATATAGTGACTCTCCAGGAAACTGTCTCGTCCCAGATTCAGTGATCTACAAGAAAAATATCTGAGTCAGAAATAGGGATGAACCGAAACAGGGTCCCGGTCCAGATATAGTGACTCTCCAGGAAACTGTCTCGTCCCAGATTCAGTGATCTACAAGAAAAATATCTGAGTCAGAAACAGGGATGAACCGAAACAGGGTCCCGGTCCAGATATAGTGACTCTCCAGGAAAATGTCTCGTCCCAGATTCAGTGATCTACAAGAAAAATATCTGAATCAGATACAGGGATGAACCGAAACAGGGTCCCGGAACAGATATAGTGACTTACCAGGAAACTGTCCCGTCCCTGATTCAGTGATCTATAAGAAAAATATATGAGTCAGAGACAGTGATGAACAGAAATAGGGTCCCGGTCCAGATATAGTGACTCTCCAAGAAAATGTCTCGTCCCCGATTCAGTGATTTACAAGAAAAATATCTGAGTCAGAAACAGGGATGAACCGAAACAGGGTCCCGGTCCAGATATAGTGACTCTCCAGGAAACTGTCTCGTCCCAGATTCAGTGATATACAAGAAAAATATCTGTATCGGAAACAGGGATGAACCGAAACAGGGTCCCGGAACAGATATAGTGACTTACCAGGAAATTGTCTCGTCCTAGATTTAGTGATCTACAAGCAAAATATCTGAGTCATAAACAGGGATGAACCGAAACAAGGTCACGGAACAGATATAGTGACTCACTAGGAAACTGTCTCGTCCCTCATTCAGTGATATACAAAAAAAATATCTGAGTCAGAAACAAGGTTGAACCGAAACAGGGTCCCGGTCCAGATATAGTGACTCTTCAAGAAAATGTCTCGTCCCAGATTTAGTGATCTACAAGGAAAATATCTGAGTCATAAACAGGGATGAACCGAAACAAGGTCCCGGAACAGATATAGTGACTCACCAGGAAACTGTCTCGTCCCTTATTCAGTGATCTGCAAGAAAAATATCTGAGTCAGAAACAAGGATGAACCGTAACAGGTTCCCGGTCCAGATATAGCGACTCTCCAGGAAACTGTCTCGTCCCAGATTCAGTGATCTACAAGAAAAATATCTGAGTCAGAAACAGGGATGAACCGAAACAGGGTCCTGGTCCAAATATAGTGACTTACCAAGAAACTGTCCCGTCCCTGATTCAGTAATCTACACGAGAAATATCTGAGTCAGATACAGGGATGAACCGTAACAGGGTCCCGGTCCAGATATAGTGACTCTCCAGGAAAATGTCTCGTCCCAGATTCAGTGATTTACAAGAAAAATATCTAAGTCAGAAGCAGGGATGAACCGTAACAGGGTCCCGGTCCAGATATAGTGACTCTCCAGGAAAATGTCTCGTCCCAGATTCAGTGATCTACAAGAAAAATATCTGAATCAGATACAGGGATGAACCGAAACAGGGTCCCGGAACAGATATAGTGACTTACCAGGAAACTGTCCCGTCCCTGATTCAGTGATCTATAAGAAAAATATATGAGTCAGAGACAGGGATGAACAGAAATAGGGTCCCGGTCCAGATATAGTGACACTCCAAGAAAATGTCTCGTCCCAGATTCAGTGATTTACAAGAAAAATATCTGAGTCAGAAACAGGGATGAACCGAAACAGGGTCCCGGTCCAGATATAGTGACTCTCCAGGAAACTGTCCCGTCCCTGATTCAGTGATCTACACAAAAAATATCTGAGTCAGAAACAGGGATGAACCGAAACAGGGTCCCGGAACAGATATAGTGACTTACCAGGAAACTGTCTCGTCCCTGATTCAGTGATCTACATTAAAAATATCTGTGTCAGAAACAGGGATGAAACGAAACAGGGTCCCGGAACAGATATAGTGACTCACCAGGAAACTGTCTCGTCCCAGATTTAGTGATCTACAAGAAAAATATCTGAGTCAGAAACAGGGATGAACCGAAACAGGGTCCCGGAACAGATATAGTGACTTACCAGGAAACTGTCTCGTCCCTGATTCAGTGATCTGCAAGAAAAATATCCGAGTCAGAAACAGGGATGAACCGAAACAGGGTCCCGGTCCAGATATAGTGACTTACCAGGAAACTGTCTCGTCCCTGATTCACTGATCTACACGAAAAATATCCGAGTCAGAAAAAGGGATGATCCGAAATAGGGTCCCGGTCCAGATATAGTGACTCTCCAGGAAACTGAGACTAAGTATGAGGGATAAATATTATATAAAAAGTGTGTTCATCATCTACACGAAAAATATCCGAGTCAGAAACAGGGATGAACCGAAAAAGGGTCCCGGAACAGATATAGTGACTTACCAGGAAACTGTCTCGTCCTTGATTCAGTGATCTACACGAAAAATATCTGAGTCAGAAACAGGGATGAACCGAAACAGGGTCCCGGAACAGATATAGTGAGTCACCAGGAAATTGTCTCGTCCCTGATTCAGTGATCTGCAAGAATAATATCCGAGTCAGAAACAGGGATGAACCAAAACTGGGTCCTGGTCCAAATATAGTGACTTACAAAGAAACTGTCCCGTCCCTCATACAGTGATCTACACGAAAAATATCTGAGTCAGAAACAGGGACAAAAAATATCTGAGTCAGAAACACGGATGAACCGAGACAGGGTCCAAGCACAGATATAGTAACTCACCAGGAAACTGTCTCGCCCCAGATTCAGTGATCTGCAAGAAAAATATCCGAGTCAGAAACAAGGATGAACCCAAACTCGGTCCTGGTCCAAATATAGTTACTTACAAGGAAACTGTCTCGTCCTTGATTCAGTGATCTACACAAAAAATATCTGAGTCAGAAACAGGGATGAACCGAAACAGGGTCCCGGAAAAGATATAGTGAGTCACCAGGAAACTGTCTCGTCCTTGATTTAGTTATCTACACAAAAAATATCTGAGTCAGAAACAGGGATGAACTGAAGAAAAATATCCGAGTCAGAAACAGGGATGAACCAAAACTGGGTCCCAGAACAGATATAGTAACTCACCAGGAAACTGTCTCGTCCCAGATTCAGTGATCTACAAGAAAAATTTCTGAGTCAGAAACAGGGATGAACAGAAACAGGGTCCCGGAACAGATATAGTGAGTTACCAGGAAACTGTCCCGTCCCATATTCAATGATCTACAAGAAAAATATCTGAGTCAGAAACTGGGATGAACCGAAACAGGGTCCCGGCCCAGATATAGTGACTTACCAGGAAACAGGCTCGTCTCAGTTTCAGTGATCTATAAGAAAAATATCTGAGTCAGAAACAGGGATGACACGAAACAGGGTCCCGGAACAGATATAGTGACTTACTAGGAAACTGTCTCGTCCCTGATTCACTGATCTACACGAAAAATATCCGGGTCAGAAACAGGGATTAACCGAAATAGGGTCCTGGTCCAGATATAGTGACTCTCCAGGAAACTGTCTCGTCCCAGATTCAGTGATCTACAAGAAAAATATCTGAGTCAGAAACAGGGATGAACTGTAACAAGGTCCCGGAACAGATATAGTGACTCACCAGGAAACTGTCTCGTCCATCATTCAGTGATCTGGAAGAAAAATATCCGAGTCAGAAATAGGGATGATCCAAAACTGGGTCCCCGTCCAGATATAGTGACTCACCAGGAAACTGTCTCGTCCCAGATTCAGTGATCTACAAGAAAAATATCTGAGTCAGAAACAGGGATGAACAGAAACAGGGTCACGGAACAGATATAGTGACTTACCAGGAAACTGTCTCGTCCCTGATTTAGTGATCTACACGAAAAATAACTAAGTCAGAAACAGGGATGACCCGAAACAAGGTCCCGGAACAGATATAGTGAGTCACCAGGAAACTGTCTCCTCCCTGATTCAGTGACCTACACGAAAAATATCTGAGTCAGAAACAGGGATGAACAGAAACAGGGTCCCGGAACAGAAATAGTGACTTTCCAGGAACTTGTCTCGTCCCTGATTCAGTGATCTGCAAGATAAATATCCGAGTCAGAAACACGAATGAACAAAAACAGGGTCCCTGTCTAAATATAGTGACTTACCAGGGAACTGTTCAATCCCTGATTCAGTGATCTACACGAAAATATCTGAGTCAGAAACAGTGATGAACCGAAACAGGGTCTCGGTCCAGATATAGTGACTTACCAGGAAACTGTTTCGTCCCAGATTCAGTGATCTACAAGAAATTTATCTGAGTCAGAAACAGGGATGAACCGAAACAGGTTCCTGGAACAGATATAGTGACTTGCCAAGAAACTGTCTTGTCCCTGATTCAGTGATCTGCAAGAAAAATATCCGAGTCAGAAACTGGGATGAACAAAAACAGGGTCCCTTTCCAAATATAGTGACTTACCAGGGAACTATTCAGTCCCTGATTCAGTGATCTACACGAAAAATATCTGAGTCAGAAAAAGGGATGAACCGAAATAGGGTCCCGGTCCAGATATAGTGACTAACCAGGAAACTGTCCCGTCCCTGATTCAGTGATCTACACGAAAAATATCTGAGTCAGAAACATGGATGAACTGAAACAGGGTCCCGGAACAGATATAGTGACTCACCAGGAAACTGTATCGTCCCTGATTCAGTGATCTACAAGAAAAATATCTGAGTCAGAAACAGGGATGAACCGAAACAGGGTCCCGGAACAGATATATTGACTCACCAGGAAACTGTCTCGTCCCTGATTCAGTGATCTACACGAAAAATATCTGAGTCAGAAACAGGGATGAACCGAAACAAGGTCCCGCAACAGATATAGTGACTTACAGGGAAACTGTCCCGTCCCTTATTCAGTGATCTACACGAAAAATATCTGTGTCAGAAAGATGGATGAACCGAAACAGGGTCCCGGAACAGATATAGTGACTTACCAGGAAACTGTCCCATCCCTGATTCAGTGATCTACACAAAAAATATCTGAGTCAGAAACAAAGATGAACCAAAACAGGGTCCCGGTCCAGATATAGTGACTCTCCAGGAAACTGTCTCGTCCCAGATTCAGTGATCTACAAGAAAAATATCTGAGTCAGAAACAGGGATGAACCGAAACAGGGTCCCGGTCCAGATATAGTGACTTAACAGGAAACTGTCCCGTCCCTGATTCAGTAATCTACACGAAAAATATTTCAGTCAGAAACAGGGATGAACTGAAAGAGGGTCCCGGTCCAAATATAGTGACTCTCCAGGAAACTGTATCTTCCCAGATTCAGTGATCTACAAGAAGAATATCTGATTCAGAAACAGGGATGAACCGAAACAGGGTCCCAGTCCAGATATAGTGACTTACCAGGAAACTGTCCCGTCCCTGATTCAGTGATCTACACAAAAAATATCTGAGTCAGAAACAGGGATGAACCGAAACAATGTCCCGCAACAGATATAGTGACTTACAGGGAAACTATCCCGTCCTTGATTCAGTGATCTCCACGAAAAATATCTGTGTTAGAAAGATGGATGAACCGAAACAGGGTCTAGGAACAGATATAGTGACTTACCAGGAAACTGTCCCATCCCTGATTCAGTGATCTACACAAAAAATATCTGAGTCAGAAACAGGGATGAACCGAAACAGGGTCCCGGAACAGATATATTGACTCACCAGGAAACTGTCTCGTCCCTGATTCAGTGATCTACACGAAAAATATCTGAGTCAGAAACAGGGATGAACCGAAACAAGGTCCCGCAACAGATATAGTGACTTACAGGGAAACTGTCCCGTCCTTGATTAAGTGATCTACATGAAAAATATCTGTGTCAGAAAAATGGAAGAACCGAAACAGGGTCCCGGAACAGATATAGTGACTTACCAGGAAACTGTCCCATCCCTGATTCAGTGATCTACATAAAAAATAACTGAGTCAGAAACAGGGATGAACCGAAACAGGGTCCCGGTCCAGATATAGTGACTCTCCAGGAAACTATCTCGTCCCAGATTCAGTGATCTACAAGAAAAATATCTGAGTCAGAAACAGGGATGAACCGAAACAGGGTCCCGGAACAGATATAGTGACTCACCAGGAAACTGTCTCATCCCTGATTCAGTGATCTACACGAAAAATATCTGAGTCAAAAACAGGGATAAACCGGAACAAGGTCCCGCAACAGCTATAGTGACTTACAGGGAAACTGTCCCGTCCCTGATTCAGTGATCTACACGAAAAATATCTATGTCAGAAAGATGGATGAACCGAAACAGGGTCCCGGAACAGATATAGTGACTTACCAGGAAACTGTCCCATCCCTGATTCAATGCTCTACACAAAAAATATCTGAGTCAGAAACAGGGATGAACCGAAACAGGGTCCCGGTCCAGATATAGTGACTCTCGAGGAAACTGTCTCTTCCCAGATTCAGTGATCTACTAGAAGAATATCTGAGTCAGAAACGGGGATGAACCGAAAAAGGGTCCTAGTCCAGATATAAGGACTTACCGAGAAACTGTCTCGTCCCTGATTCAGTGATCTACACGAAAAATATCTGAGTCTGAAACAGGGATGAACCGAAACAGGGTCCCGGTTCATATATAGTGACTTACCAGGAAACTGTCTCGTCCCAGATTCAGTGATCTACAAGAAAAATATTTGAGTCAGAAACAGGGATCAACCGAAACAGGTTCCCGTTTCATATATAGTGACTTACCAGGAAACTGAATCGTCCCAGATTTAGTGATATACAAGAAAAATATCTGAGTCAGAAACAGGGATGAACCGAAATAGGGTCCCGGTCCAGATATAGTGACTCTCCAGGAAACTGTATCTTCCTAGATTCAGTGATATACAAGAAGAATATCTGAGTCAGAAACAGGGATGAACCGAAACAGGGTCCCAGTCCAGATATAGTGACTTACCTGGAAACTATCCCGTCCCTGATTCAGTGATCTACACGAAAATTATCTGAGTTAGAAACATAGATGAACCTAAACAGGGTCCCGGAACATATATATTGACTAACCAGGAAACTGTCTCGTCCCTGATTCAGTGATCTACACGAAAAATATCTGAGTCAGAAACAGGGATGAACCGAAACAAGGTCCCGCAACAGAGATAGTGACTTACAGGGAAACTGTCCCGTCCCTGATTAAGTGATCTACACGAAAAATATCTGTNTGAACCGAAAGAGGGTCCCGGTCCAAATATAGTGACTCTCCAGGAAACTGTATCTTCCCAGATTCAGTGATCTACAAGAAGAATATCTGAGTCAGAAACAGGGATGAACCGGAACAGGGTCCCAGTCCAGATATAGTGACTTACCAGGAAACTGTCCCGTCCCTGATTCAGTGATCTACACAGAAAATATCTGAGTCAGAAACATAGATGAACCGAAACAGTGTCCCGGAACAGTTATATTGACTCACCAGGAAACTGTCTC
This sequence comes from Cercis canadensis, assembly GCA_003255065.1. Classification (NCBI taxonomy): domain Eukaryota; kingdom Viridiplantae; phylum Streptophyta; class Magnoliopsida; order Fabales; family Fabaceae; genus Cercis; species Cercis canadensis. The sequence goes on from QAOA01002513.1 coordinate 139,919, forward strand.
GTCCCTGATTCAGTAATCTACACGAAAAATATCTGAGTCAGAAACAGGGATGAACCGAAACAAGGTCCCGCAACAGATATAGTGACTTACAGGGAAACTGTCCCGTCCCTGATTAAGTGATCTACACGAAAAATATCTGTGTCAGAAAGATGGATGAACCGAAACAGGGTCCCGGAACAGATATAGTGACTTACCAGGAAACTGTCCCATCCCTGATTCAGTGATCTACACAAAAAATATCTGAGTCAGAAACAGGGATGAACTGAAACAGGGTCCCGGTCCAGATATAGTGACTCTCCAGGAAACTGTCTCGTCACAGATTCAGTGATTTACAAGAAAAATATCTAAGTCAGAAACAGGGATGAACCGAAACAGGGTCCCGGAACAGATATAGTGACTCACNATAGTGACTCTCCAGGAAACTGTCCCGTCCCTGATTCAGTGATCTAAAAGAAAAATATCTGAGTCAGAAACAGGGAAGAACCGAAACAGGGTCCCGGAACAGATATACTGACTTAACAGGAAACTGTCTCGTCCCAGATTCAGTGATCTACAAGAAAAATATCTAAGTCAGAAACAGCGATGAACCGAAACAGGGTCCCGGTCCAGATATAGTGACTTACCAGGAAACTGTACCGTCCCTGATTCAGTGATCTACACGAAAAATATCTGAGTCAGAAACAGGGATGAACCGTAACAGGGTCCCGGTCCAGATATAGTGACTCTCCAGGAAACTGTCTCGTCCCAGATTCAGTGATGTACAAGAAAAATATCTGAATCAGATACAGGGATGAACCGTAACAGGTTCCCGGTCCAGATATAGTGACTCTCCAGGAAACTGTCTCATCCCAGATTCAGTGATCTACAAGAAAAATATTTGAGTCATAAACAGGGACGAACCAAAACAGGGTCTCGGTCCAGATATAGTGACTTACCAGGAAACTGTCCCGTCCCTGATTCAGTGATCTACACAAAAAATATCTGAGTCAGAAACAGGGATATACCGAAATAGGGTCCCGGAACAGATATAGTGACTCCACAGGAAAATGTCTCGTCCCATATTCAGTGATCTACAAGAAAAATATCTGAGTCAGAAACAGCGTTGAACCGAAACAGGGTCCCGGTCCAGATATAGTGACTTACCAGGAAACTGTACCGTCCCTGATTCAGTGATCTACACAAAAAATATCTAAGTCAGAAACAGGGATGAACCGAAACAGGGTCCCGGAACAAATATAGTGACTCAACAGGAAACTGTCTCGTTCCAGATTCAGTGGTTTACAAGAAAAATATCTGAGTCAGAAACAGCGATGAACCGAAACAGGAACAGATATAGTGACTCAACAGGAAACTGTCTCGTTCCAGATTTAGTGGTCTACAAGAAAAATATCTGAGTCAGAAACAGCGATGAACCGAAACAGGGTCCCGGTCCAGATATAGTGACTTACCATGAAACTGTCCCGTCCCTGATTCAGTCATCAACACGAAAAATATCTGAGTCAGATACAGGGATGAACCGTAACAGGGTCCCGGTCCAGATATAGTGACTCTCCAGGAAACTGCCTCGTCCCAGATTCAGTGATCTACAAGAAAAATATCTGAATCAGATATAGGGATGAAACGTAACAGGGTCCCGCTCCAGATATAGTGACTCTCCAGGAAACTATCTCGTCCTAGATTCAGTGATTTACAAGAAAAATATTTGAGTCATAAACAGGGATGAACCAAAACAGGGTCCCGGTCCAGATATATTGACTTACCGGGAAACTGTCTCGTCCCTGAGTCAGTGATCTACAAGAAAAATATCTATCTCTTCCCAGACTCAGTGATCTACAAGAAGAATATCTGAGTCAGAAACACGGATGAACCGAAAAAGGTCCCGGTCCAGATATAGTGACTCTCCAGGAAACTGTCTCTTCCCAGACTCAGTGATCTACAAGAAGAATATCTGAGTCAGAAACAGGGATGAACCGAAACAGGGTCCCGGTCCAGATATAGTGACTCTCCAGGAAACTGTCTCGTCCCAGATTCAGTGATCTACAAGAAAAATATCTGTGTCAGAAATAGGGATGAACCGAAACAAGGTCTCGGAACAGATATAGTGACTCACCAGGAAACTGTCTCGTCTCTTATTAAGTCATCTGCAAGAAAGATATCTCAGTCAGAAACAAGGATGAACCGAAACAGGGTTCCGGAACAACAGGGTCCCGGTCCAGATATAGTGACTTACCAGGAAACTGTCCCAACCCTGATTCAGTAATCTACACGAAAAATATCTGAGTCAGAAACAGGGAGGAACCGAAAAAGGTCCTAGTCCAAATATAGTGACTCTCCAGGAAACTGTCTCTTGCCAGATTCAGTGATCTACAAGAAGAATATCTGAGTCAGAAACAGGGATGAACCGAAACAGGGTCCCGGTCCAGATATAGTGACTCTCCAGGAAACTGTCTCGACCCAGATTCAGTGATATACAAGAAAAATATCTGTGTCAGAAACAGGGATGAACCGAAATAAGGTCTCGGAAAAGATATAGTGACTCACCAGGAAACTGTCTCGTCCATTATTAAGTGATCTGCGAGAAAAATAGCTGAGTCAGAAACAAGGATGAACCGAAACAGGGTCCCGGTCCAGATATAGTGACTCTCCAGGAAACTGTCTCGTCCCAGATTCAGTGATCTACAAGAAAAGTATCTGAGTCAGAAACAGGGATGAACCGAAACAGGGTCCCGGTCCAGATATAGTGACTTACCAGGAAACTGTACCGTCCCTGATTCAGTGATCTACACGAAAAATATCTGAGTCAGAAACAGGGATGAACCGAAACATGGTCCCAGAACAGATATAGTGACTCAACAGGAAACTGTCTCGGCCCAGATTCAGTGATCTACAAGAAAAATATCTTAGTCAGAAACAGGGATGAACCGTAACAGGGTCCCGGTCCAGATATAGTGACTCTCCAAGAAACTGCCTCGTCCCAGATTCAGTGATCTACAAGAAAAATATCTGAGTCAGAAACAGGGATGAACCGAAACAGGGTCCCGGTCCAGATATAGTGACTCTCCAGGAAACTGTCTCGTCCCAGATTCAGTGATCTACAAGAAAAATATTTGAGTCATAAACAGGGATGAGCCAAAACAGGGTCTCGGTCCAGATATAGTGACTTACCAGGAAACTGTCCCGTCCCTGATTCAGTAATCTACACGAAAAATATCTGAGTCAGAAACAGGGATGAACCGAAACAGGGACCGGTCCAGATATAGTGACTCTCCAGGAAACTGTCTCGTCCCAGATTCAGTGATCTACAAGAAAAATATCTGAGTCAGAAACAGGGATGAACCGAAACAGGGTCCCGGTCCAGATATAGTGACTCTCCAGGAAACTGTCTCGTCCCAGATTCAGTGATATACAAGAAAAATATCTGTGTCAGAAACAGGGATGAACCGAAGCAAGGTCTCGGAACAGATATAGTGACTCACCAGGAAACTGTCTCGTCCCTTATTAAGTGATCTGTAAGAAAAATATCTGAGCCAGAAACAAGGATGAACCGAAACAGGGTCCCGTAATAGATATAGTGACTCAACAGGAAACTGTCTCGTCCCAGATTCAGTGATGTACAAGAAAAATATCTGAGTTAGAAACAGCGATGAACCGAAACAGGGTCCCAGTCCAGATATAGTGACTTACTAGGAAACTGTCCCGTCCCTGATTCAATGATCTACAAGAAAATATCTGAGTCATAAGCAGGGATGAACCGAAACAGGGTCCCGGTCCAGATTTAGTGACTCTCCAGGAAACTGTCTCGTCCTAGATTCAGTGATATACAAGAAAAATATCTGTGTCAGAAACAGGGATAAACCGAAATAAGGTCTCGGAACAGATATAGTGACTCTCCAGGAAACTGTCTCGACCCAGATTCAGTGATATACAAGAAAAATATCTGAGTCAGAAACAGGGATGAACCGAAACAGGGTCCCGGTCCAGATATAGTCACTCTCCAGGAAACTGTCTCGTCCCAGATTCAGTGATCTACAAGAAAATTATTTGAGTCAGAAATAGCGATGAACCAAAACAGGGTCCCGGTCCAAATATAGTGACTTACCAGGAAACTGTCTCGTCCCTGATTCAGTGATCTACACGAAAAATATCTGAGTCAGATACAGGGATGAACCGTAACAGGGTCCCGGTCCAGATATAGTGACTCTCCAGGAAACTGTCTCGTCCCAGATTCAGTGATCTACAAGAAAAATATCTGAGTCAGAAACAGGGATGAACCGAAACAGGGTCCCGGTCCAGATATAGTGACTCTCCAGGAAACTGTCTCGTCCCAGATTTAGTGATCTACAAGAAAAATATTTGAGTCATAAACAGGGATGAACCAAAACAGGGTCCCGGTGCAGATATAGTGACTTACCAGGAAGCTGTCCCGTCCCTGATTCAGTAATCTAAACGAAAAATATCTGAGTCAGAAACAGGGATGAACCGAAAAAGGTACCGGTCCAAATATAGTGACTCTCCAGGAAACTGTCTCTTCCCAGATAAACCATAACAGGGTCCCGCTCCAGATATAGTGACTCTCCAGGAAACAGTCTCGTCCCTGATTCAGTGGTGTACAAGAAAAATATCTGAATCAGATACAGGGATGAACCGTAACAGGGTCCCGGTCCAGATATAGTGACTCTCCAGGAAACTGTCTCGTCCCAGATTCAGTGATCTACAAGAAAAATATTTGAGTCATAAATAGGGATGAACCAAAACAGGGTCTCGGTCCAGACATAGTGACTTACCAGGAAACTGTCCCGTCCCTGATTCAGTGATCTACACAAAAAATATCTGAGTCAGAAACAGGGATGAACCGAAACAGGGTCCCGGTCCAGATATAGTGACACTCCAGGAAACTGTCTCGTCCCAGATTCAGTGATCTACAAGAAAAATATTTGAGTCATAAACAGGGATGAACCAAAACAGGATCTCGGTCCAGATATAGTGACTTACCAGGAAACTGTCCCGTCCCTGATTCAGTGATCTACACAAAAAATATGAGTCAAAAACAGGGATGAAGCGAAACAGGGTCCCGGTCCAGATATAGTGACTCTCCAGGAAACTGTCTCGTCCCAGATTCAGTGATCTACAAGAAAAATATCTGAGTCAGAAACAGGGATGAACCGAAACAGGGTCCCGGAACAGATATACTGACTCAACAGGAAACTGTCTCGTCCCAGATTCAGTGATCTACAAGAAAAATATCTAAGTCAGAAACAGCGATGAACCCAAACAGGGTCCCGGTCCAGATATAGTGACTTACCAGGAAACTGTACCGTCCCTGATTTAGTGATCTACACGAAAAATATCTGAGTCAGAAAAAACAGGGATGAACCAAAACAGGGTCCCGGTCCAGATATAGTGACTCCCCAAGAAACTGTCTCGTCCCAGATTCAGTTATCTACAAGAAGAATATCTGAGTCAGAAACAGGGATGAACCGTAACAGGGTCCCGGAACAGATATAGTGACTCAACAGGAAACTGTCTCTTCCCAGAATCAGTGATCTACAAGAAAAATATCTGAGTCAGAAATAGCGATGAACCGTAACAGGGTCCCGGTCCAGATATATTGACTTACCAGGAAACTGTACCGTCCCTGATTCAGTAATCTACACGAAAAATATCTGAGTCAGAAAGAGGGATGAACCGTAACAGGGTCCCGGTAGAGATATAATGACTCTGCAGGAAACTGTCTCTTCTCAGATTCAGTGATCTACAAGAAGAATATATGAGTCAGAAACAGGGATGAACCGAAACAGGGTCCCGGAACATATATAGTGACTCAACAGGAAACTGTCTCGTCCCAGATTCAGTGATCTACAATAAAAATATCTGAGTCAGAAACAGCGATGAACCTAAACAGGGTCCCGGTCCAGATATAGTGACTCTCCAGGAAACTGTCTCGTCCCAGATTCAGTGATCTACGAGAAAAATATCTGAATGAGATACAGGGATGAACCGTAACAGGGTCCCGCTCCGGATATAGTGACTCTCCAGGAAACTGTCTCGTCCCAGATTCAGTGATCTACGAGAAAAATATCTGAATCAGATACAAGGATGAACCGAAACAGGGTCCCGGTCCAAATATAATGACTCTGCAGGAAACTGTCTCTTCTCAGATTCAGTGATCTACAAGAAGAATATATGAGTCAGAAACAGGGATGAACCGAAACAGTGTCCCGGAACATATATAGTGACTCAACAGGAAACTGTCTCGTCCCAGATTCAGTGATCTACAATAAAAATATCTGAGTCAGAAACAGCGATGAACCGAAACAGGGTCCCGGTCCATATATAGTGACTTACCAGGAAACTGTCCCGTCCCTAATTCAGTGATCTACACGAAAAATATCTGAGTCAGATACAGGAATGAACCGTAACAGGGTCCCGGTCCAGATATAGTGACTCTCCAAGAAACTGCCTCGTCCCAGATTCAGTGATCTATAAGAAAAGTATCTGAACCAGATACAGGGATGAACCGTAACAGGGTCCCACTCCAGATATAGTGACTCTCCAGGAAACTGTCTCGTCCCAGATTCAGTGATCTACAAGAAAAATATTTTAGTCATAAACAGGGATGAACCAAAACAGGGTCCCGGTCCAGATATAGTGACTTACCAGGAAACTGTGCCGTCCCTGATTCAGTAATCTACACGAAAAATATCTGAGTCAGAAACAGGGATGAACCGAAAAAGGTACCGGTCCAGATATAGTGACTCTCCAGGAAACTGTCTCTTCCCAGGTTCAGTGATCTACAAGAAGAATATTTGAGTCAGAAACAGGGATGAACCGAAACAGGGTCCCGGTCCAGATATAGTGACTCTCCAGGAAACTGTCTCGTCCCAGATTCAGTGATATACAAGAAAAATATCTGTGTCAGAAACAGGGATGAACCGAAGCAAGGTCTCGGAACAGATATAGTGACTCACCAGGAAACTGTCTCGTCCCTTATTAAGTGATCTGCAAGAAAAATATCTGAGCCAGAAACAAGGATGAACCGAATTAGGGTCCCGGAACAGATATAGTGACTCAACAGGAAACTGTCTCGTCCCAGATTCAGTGATCTACAAGAAAAATGTCTGAGTCAGAAACAGCGATTAACCGAAACAGGGATTCCGGTCCAGATATAGTGACTTACCAGGAAACTGTCCCGTCCCTGATTCAGTGATCTACAAGAAAAATATCTAAGTCATAAGTAGGGATGAACCGAAACAGGGTCCCGGTCCAGTTATAGTGACTCTCGAGGAAATTGTCTCGTCCCAGATTCAGTGATCTACAAGAAAAATATCTGAGTCAGAAACAGGGATGAACTGAAACAGGGTCCCGGTCCAGATATAGTGACTCTCCAGGAAACTGTCTCGTCCCAGATTCAGTGATCTACAAGAAAAATATTTGAGTCAGAAATAGCGATGAACCAAAACAGGGTCCCGGTCCAAATATAGTGACTTACAAGAAAACTGTCTCGTCCCTGATTCAGTGATCTACAGGAAAAATATCTGAGTCAGATACAGGGATGAACCGTAACAGGGTCCCGCTCCAGATATAGTGACTCTCTAGGAAACTGTCTCGTCCTAGATTCAGTGATCTACAGGAAAAATATCTGAGTCAGAAACAGGGATGAACCGAAACAGGGTCCCGGTCCAGATATAGTGACTCTCCAAGAAACTGTCTCGTCCCAGATTCAGTTATCTACAAGAAGAATATCTGAGTCAGAAACAGGGATGAACCGAAACAGGGTCCCGGTCCAGATATAGTGACTCTCCAGGAAACTGTCTCGTCCCAGATTCAGTGATCTACAAGAAAAATATCTGAGTCAGAAACAGGGATGAACCGAAACAGGGTCCCGGTCCAGATATAGTGACTCTCCAGGAAACTGTCTCGTCCCAGATTCAGTGATCTACAAGAAAAATATCTGAGTCAGAAACAGGGATGAACCGAAACAGGGTCCCGGTCCAGATATAGTGACTCTCCAGGAAACTGTCTCGTCCCAGATTCAGTGATCTACAAGAAAAATATCTGAGTCAGAAACAGGGATGAACCGAAACAGGGTCCCGGTCCAGATATAGTGACTCTCCAGGAAACTGTCTCGTCCCAGATTCAGTGATCTACAAGAAAAATATCTGAGTCAGAAACAGGGATGAACCGAAACAGGGTCCCGGTCCAGATATAGTGACTCTCCAGGAAACTGTCTCGTCCCAGATTCAGTGATCTACAAGAAAAATATCTGAGTCAGAAACAGGGATGAACCGAAACAGGGTCCCGGTCCAGATATAGTGACTCTCCAGGAAACTGTCTCGTCCCAGATTCAGTGATCTACAAGAAAAATATCTGAGTCAGAAACAGGGATGAACCGAAACAGGGTCCCGGTCCAGATATAGTGACTCTCCAGGAAACTGTCTCGTCCCAGATTCAGTGATCTACAAGAAAAATATCTGAGTCAGAAACAGGGATGAACCGAAACAGGGTCCCGGTCCAGATATAGTGACTCTCCAGGAAACTGTCTCGTCCCAGATTCAGTGATCTACAAGAAAAATATCTGAGTCAGAAACAGGGATGAACCGAAACAGGGTCCCGGTCCAGATATAGTGACTCTCCAGGAAACTGTCTCGTCCCAGATTCAGTGATCTACAAGAAAAATATCTGAGTCAGAAACAGGGATGAACCGAAACAGGGTCCCGGTCCAGATATAGTGACTCTCCAGGAAACTGTCTCGTCCCAGATTCAGTGATCTACAAGAAAAATATCTGAGTCAGAAACAGGGATGAACCGAAACAGGGTCCCGGTCCAGATATAGTGACTCTCCAGGAAACTGTCTCGTCCCAGATTCAGTGATCTACAAGAAAAATATCTGAGTCAGAAACAGGGATGAACCGAAACAGGGTCCCGGTCCAGATATAGTGACTCTCCAGGAAACTGTCTCGTCCCAGATTCAGTGATCTACAAGAAAAATATCTGAGTCAGAAACAGGGATGAACCGAAACAGGGTCCCGGTCCAGATATAGTGACTCTCCAGGAAACTGTCTCGTCCCAGATTCAGTGATCTACAAGAAAAATATCTGAGTCAGAAACAGGGATGAACCGAAACAGGGTCCCGGTCCAGATATAGTGACTCTCCAGGAAACTGTCTCGTCCCAGATTCAGTGATCTACAAGAAAAATATCTGAGTCAGAAACAGGGATGAACCGAAACAGGGTCCCGGTCCAGATATAGTGACTCTCCAGGAAACTGTCTCGTCCCAGATTCAGTGATCTACAAGAAAAATATCTGAGTCAGAAACAGGGATGAACCGAAACAGGGTCCCGGTCCAGATATAGTGACTCTCCAGGAAACTGTCTCGTCCCAGATTCAGTGATCTACAAGAAAAATATCTGAGTCAGAAACAGGGATGAACCGAAACAGGGTCCCGGTCCAGATATAGTGACTCTCCAGGAAACTGTCTCGTCCCAGATTCAGTGATCTACAAGAAAAATATCTGAGTCAGAAACAGGGATGAACCGAAACAGGGTCCCGGTCCAGATATAGTGACTCTCCAGGAAACTGTCTCGTCCCAGATTCAGTGATCTACAAGAAAAATATCTGAGTCAGAAACAGGGATGAACTGAAACAGGGTCCCGGAACAGATATAGTGACTCACCAGGAAACTGTCTCGTTCCAGATTCAGTGATCTACAAGAAAAATATCTGAGTCAGACATAACGATGAACCGAAACAGGGTCTCAGACCAAATATAGTGACTTACCAGGAAACTGTCCCTTCCCTGATTCAGTGATCTACACGAAAAATATCTGAGTCTGATACATGGATGAAACGTAACAGGGTCCCGGTCCAGATATAGTGACTCTCCAGGAAACTGTCTCGTCCCAGATTCAGTGATTTACAAAAAAAATATCTGAATCAGATACAGGGATGAACCGTAATAGGGTCCCGCTCCAGATATAGTGACTCTTCAGGAAACTGTCTCGTCCCAGATTCAGTGATCTACAAGAAAAATATATGAGTCAGAAACAGGGATGAACCGAAACAAGGTCCCGGAACAGATATAGTGACTCACCAGGAAACTGTCTCGTCCCTTATTAAGTGATCTGCCAGAAAAATATCTGAGTCAGAAACAAGGATGAACCAAAACAGGGTCCCGGTCCAGACATATTGACCCTCCAGGAAACTGTCTCGTCCCAGATTCAGTGATCTACAAGAAAAATATCTGAGTCAGAAACAGGGATGAACCGAAACAGGGTCCCGGTCCAGATATAGTGACTCTCCAAGAAACTATCTCGTCCCAGATTCAGTGATCTACAAGAAAAATATTTCAGTCATAGACAGGGATGAACCAAAAAAGGCTCCCGGTCCAGATATAGTGACTTACCAGGAAACTGTCCCGTCCCTGATTCAGTAATCTGCACGAAAAATATCTGAGTCAGAAACAGGGATGAACCGAAACAGGTCCCGGTCCAGATATAGTGACTCTCCAGGAAACTGTCTCGTCCCAGATTCAGTGATCTACAAGAAGAATATCTGAGTCAGAAACAGGGATGAACCGAAACAGGGTCCCGGTCCAGATATAGTGACTCTCCAGGAAACTGTCTCGTCCCAGATTCAGTGATATACAAGAAAAATATCTATGACAGAAACAGGGATGAACCGGAACAAGGTCCCGGAACAGATATAGTGACTCTCCAGGAAACTGTCTCGTCCCAGATTCAGTGATCTACAAGAAAAATATCTGAGTCAGAAACAGGGATGAACCGTAACAGGGTCCCGGTCCAGATATAGTGACTTACCAGGAAACTGTCCCGTCCCTGATTCAATGATCTACACGAAAAATATCTGAGTCAGATACAGGGATGAACCGTAACAGGGTCCCGGTCCAGATATAGTGAATCTCAAGGAAACTGCCTCGTCCCAGATTCAGTGATCTACAAGAAAAATATCTGAATCAGATACAGGGATGAACCGTAACAGGGTCCCGCTCCAGATATAGTCACTCTGCAGGAAACTGTCTCGTCCCAGATTTAGTGATCTACGATAAAAATATATGAGTCAGAAACAGGTATGAACCGAAACAAGGTCCAATCTGAGTCAGAAACAGCGATTAACCGAAACAAGGTCCCGGTCCAGATATAGTGACTTACCAAGAAACTGTCTCGTCCCAGATTCAGTGATCTACACGAAAAATATCTGAGTCAGATACAGGGATGAACCGTATCAGGATCCCGGTCCAGATATAGTGACTCTCCAGGAAACTGTCTCGTCCCAGATTCAGTGATCTACAAGAAAAATATCTGAATCAGATACAGGGATGAACCGTAACAGGGTCCCCGCTCCAAATATAGTGACTCTCCAGGAAACTGTCTCGTCCCAGATTCAGTGATCTACAAGAAAAATATCTAAGTCAGAAACAGGGATGAACCGAAACAGGGTCCCGGAATAGATATAGTGACTTACCAAGAAATTGTCTCGTCCCTGATTCAGTGATTTGCAAGAAAAATATCCGAGCCAGAAAAACGGATGAACAAAAACTGGGTCTAGGTCCAAATATAGTGACTTACCAGGAAACTATCCAGTCACTGATTCAGTGATCTACACGAAAAATATCTGAGTCAGAAACAGGGATGAACCGGAACAGGGTCCCGGAACAGATATAGTGACTCTCCAGGAAACTGTCTCGTCCCAGATTCAGTGATCTACAAGAAAAATATCTGAATCAGATACAGGGATGAACCGTAACAGGGTCCCGCTCCAGATATAGTGACTCTCCAGGAAACTGTCTCGTCCCATATTCAGTGATCTACATGAAAAATATCTGAGTCAAAATCAGGGATGAACCAAAACAGGGTCCCGGTTCATATATAGTGACTTACCAGGAAACTGACTCGTCCCAGATTCAGTGATCTACAAGAAAAATATCTGATTCAGAAACAGGATGAACCGAAACAGGGTCCCGGAATAGATATAGTGACATACCAGGAAACTGTCCCGTCCCAGATTCAGTGATCTACAAGAAAAATATGTGAGTCAGAAACAGGGATGAACCGAAACAGGGTCCCGGTTCATATATAGTGACATACCAGGAAATTGTCTCGTCCCAGATTCAGTAATCTACAAGAAAAATATCTGAGTCAGAAACAGGGATGAACCGAAACAAGGTCCCGTAACAGATATAGTGACTCACCAGAAAACTGTCTCGTCCCTGATTAAGTGATTTGCAAGAAAAATTATACGACTCAGAAACAGGGATGAACCGAAACATGGTCCCGGTCTAGATATAGTGACTTACCAGGAAACTGTCCCGTCCCTGATTCAGTGATCTACACGAAAAATATCTAAGTCAGAAACAGGGATGAACCGAAACAGGTTCCCGGTCCAGATATAGTGACTCTCCAGGAAACTGTGACGTCCTAGATTCAGTGATCTACAAGAAAAATATCTGGGTCAGATACAGGGATGAACAATAACAGGTTCCCGCTCCACATATAGTGACTTTCCAAGAAACTGTCTCGTCCCAGATTCAGTGATCTACAAGAAAAATATACTAGTCAGAAACAGGGATGAGCCGAAACAGGGTCCCGGTTCATATATATTGACTTACCAGGAAACTGTCTCGTCCCAGATTTAGTGATTTACAAGAAAAATATCTGAGTCAGAAACAGGGATGAACCGAAACAGGGTCCCGGAACAGATATAGTGACTAACCAGGAAACTGTCCCATCCCTGATTCAGTCATCTACTCGAAAAATATCTGAGTCAGAAACCGGGATGAACCGAAACAGGGTCCCGGTCCAGATATAGTGACTCTCCAGGAAACTGTCTCGTCCCAGATTCAGTGATATAAAAGAAAAACATCTGAGTCAGAAACAGGGATGAACCGAAACAAGGTCCCGGAACAGATATAGTGACTCACCAGGAAACTGTCTCGTCCCAGATTCAGTGATCTAGAAGAAAAATATCTGAGTCAGAAACAGAGATGAACTGGAACAGGGTCCCGCAACAGATATAGTGACCTACAGGGAAACTGTCCTGTCCCTGATTCAGTGATGTACACGAAAAATATCTGAGTCAGAAAGATGGATGCACCGAAACAGGGTCCCGGAACAGATATAGTGACTCACCAGGAAACTGTCCCGTCCCAGATTCAGTAATCTACAAGAAAAATATCTGAGTCAGAAACAGGGATGAACCGAAACAGTGTCTCGGTTCATATATAGTGACTTACCAGGAAACTGTCTTGTCCCAGATTCAGTGATCTATAAGAAAAATATCTGAGTCAGAAACAGGGATGAACCGAAACAGGGTCCCAGTCCAGATATAGTGACTTAATAGGAAACTGTCCCGTCCCTGATTCAGTGATCTACAAGAAAAATATCTGAGTCAGAAACAGGGATGTACCGAAACAGGGTCCCGGTCAGAATATAGTGACTCTCCAGGAAACTGTCTCGTCCCAGATTCAGTGATCGACAAAAAAAGTATCTAACTCAGAAACAGTGATGAACCGAAACAGGTTCCCGGTCCAGATATAGTGACTTACCAGGAAACTGCCCGTCCCTTATTCAGTAATCTACACGAAAAATATCTGAGTCAGAAACAGGGATAACCCGGAACAGGGTCCCGGTCCAGATATAGTGACTCTCTAGGAAACTGTCTCTTCTCAGATTCAGTGATCTACAAAAAGAATATCTGAGTCAGAAACAGGGATGAACCGAAACAGGGTCCCAGTCCAGATATAGTGACTTACCAGAAAACTGTCCCGTCCCTGATTCAGTGATCTACAAGAAAAATATCTGGGTCAGAAACAGGGATGAACCGAAACAGGGTCCCGGAACAGATATAGTGACTTACCAGGAAATTGTCTCGTCCCTGATTCAGTGATTTGCAAGAAAAATATCCGAGCCAGAAAAAGGGATGAACCAAAACTGGGTCCAGGTCCAAATATAGTGACTTACCAGGAAACTATCTAGTCACTGATTCAGTGATCTACACGAAAAATATCTGAGTCAGAAACAGGGATGAACCGGAACAGGGTCCCGGAACATATATATTGACTTACAGGGAAACTGTCCTGTCCCTGATTCAGTGATCTACACGAAAAATATCTGAGTCAGAAACATAGAAGAACCGAAACAGGGTACCGGAGCAGATATAGTGACTCACCAGGAAACTGTCTCGTCCCTGATTCAGTGATCTACAAGAAAAATATCTGAGCCAGAAACAGGGATGAACCGAAACAGGGTCCCGGTTCATATATAGTGACTTACCAGGAAACTGTCTGGTCCCAGATTCAGTGATCTACAAGAAAAATATCTGAGTCAGAAACAGGGATGAACCGAAACAGGGTCCTGGAACAGATATAGTGACTTACCAGGAAACTGTCCCGTCCCTGATTCAGTGATCTACAAGAAAAATATCTGAGTCAGAAACATGGATGAACTGAAACAGGGTCCCGA
>QAOA01002513.1:169354-182814 GCA_003255065.1 Cercis canadensis
GAAACTGTCTCGTCCCAGATTCAGTGATCTACAAGAAAAATATCTGAGTCAGAAACAGCGAAGAACCGAAACAGGGTCCCGGTCCAGATATAGTGACTTACCAGGAAACTGTCCCGTCCCTTATTCAGTGATCTACAAGAAAAATATCTGAGTCATAAACAGGGATGAACCGAAACAGGGTCCCGGTCCAGATATAGTGACTTACCAGGAAACTGTCCCGTCCCTGATTCAGTGATCTACACAAAAAATATCTGAGTCAGATACAGGGATGAACCGTAACACGGTCCCGGTCCAGATATAGTGACTCTCAAGGAAACAGCCTCGTCCCAGATTCAGTGATATACAAGAAAAATATCTGAATCAGATACAGGGATGAACCGTAACAGGGTCCCGCTCCAGATATAGTGACTCCCCAGGAAACTGTCTCGTCCCAGATTCAGTGATCTACAAGAAAAATATTTGAGTCATAAACAGGGATGAACCAATACAGGGTCCCGGTCCAGATATAGTGACTTACCAGGAAACTGTCCCGTCCCTGATTCAGTGATCTACACAGAAAATATCTGAGTCAGAAACAGGGATGAACCGAAACAGGGTCCCGGAACAGATATAGTAACTCAACAGGAAACTGTCTAGTCCCAGATTCTGTGGTCTACAAGAAAAATATCTGAGTCAGAAACAGCGATGAACCGAAACAGGGTCCCGGTCCAGATATAGTGACTTACCAGGAAACTGTCCCGTCCCTGATTCAGTGATCTACACGAAAAATATCTAAGTCAGATACAGGGATGAACCGTAACAGGGTCCCGGTCCAGATATAGTGACTCTCCAGGAAACTGTCTCGTCCCAGATTCAGTGATCTACAAGAAAAATATCTGAGTCAGAAACAGGGATGAACCGAAACAGGGTCCCGGTCCAGATATAGTGACTCTCTAGGAAACTGTCTCGTCCCAGATTCAGTGATCTACAATAAAAATATATGTGTCAGAAACAGGGATGAACCGAAACAAGGTCCCGGAACAGATATAGTGACTCACCAGGAAACTGTCTCGTCCCAGATTCAGTGATCTACAAGAAAAATATCTGAGTCAGAAACAGGGATGAACCGTAACAGGGTCCCGGTCCAGATATAGTGACTCTCCAGGAAACTGTCTCGTCCCAGATTCAGTGATCTACAAGAAAAATATCTGAATCAGATACAGGGATGAACTGTAACAGGGTACCGCTCCAGATATAGTGACTTTCCAGGAAACTGTCTCGTCCCAGATTCAGAGTGATCTACAAGAAAAATATCTGAGTCATAAACAGGGATGAACCGTAACTGGGTCCCGGTCCAGATAAAGTGACTCTCCAGGAAACTGTCTCGTCCCTGATTCAGTGATCTACACGAAAAATATCTGAGTCAGATACAGGGATGAACCGTAACAGGGTCCCGGTCCAGATATAGTGACTCTCCAGGAAACTGTCTCGTCCCAGATTCAGTGATCTACAAGAAAAATATCTGAATCAGATACAGGGATGAACCGTAACAGGGTCCCGGTCCAGATATAGTGACTCTCCAGGAAACTGTCTCGTCCCAGATTCAGTGATCTACAAGAAAAATATCTGAGTCAGAAACAGGGATGAACCGAAACAGGGTCCCGGTCCAGATATAGTGACTCTCCAGGAAACTGTCTCGTCCCAGATTCAGTGATCTACAAGAAAAATATCTGAGTCAGAAACAGGGATGAACCGAAACAGGGTCCCGGTCCAGATATAGTGACTCTCCAGGAAACTGTCTCGTCCCAGATTCAGTGATCTACAAGAAAAATATCTGAGTCAGAAACAGGGATGAACCGAAACAGGGTCCCGGTCCAGATATAGTGACTCTCCAGGAAACTGTCTCGTCCCAGATTCAGTGATCTACAAGAAAAATATCTGAGTCAGAAACAGGGATGAACCGAAACAGGGTCCCGGTCCAGATATAGTGACTCTCCAGGAAACTGTCTCGTCCCAGATTCAGTGATATACAAGAAAAATATCTGTGTCAGAAACAGGGATGAACCGTAACAGGGTCCCGCTCCAGATATAGTGACTCTCTAGGAAACTGTCTCGTCCCAGATTCAGTGATCTACAAGAAAAATATCTGAATCAGATACAGGGATGAACCGTAACAGGGTCCCGGTCCAGATATATTGACTCTCCAGGAAACTGACTCGTCCCAGATTCAGTGATCTATAAGAAAAATATCTGAGTCAGAAACAGCGATTAACCGAAACAGGGTCCCGGTCCAGATATATTGACATACCAAGAAACTGTCCCATTAGTTAGGAATAGGGATGAATCGAAGCAGGGTCCTGGTATAGATATACTGACTGTCCAGGAAACTGTCTCATCCCAGATTCAGTGATCTACAAGAAAAATATCTGAGTCAGAAACAGGGATGAACCGAAACAGGGTCCCGATCCAGATATAGTGACTCTCCAGGAAATTGTCTCTTCCCAGAAATAGGGAAACACAAGAAAAATATTTGAGTCGAAAATAGGGATGAACTGAAACAAGGTCCCAGACCAGATATAGTGACTCTCCTAGAAACTGTCTCGTCCCAGATTAAGTGATCTACAAAAAAAATATCTAAGTCAGAAACAGGGATAAACCGAAACAGGGTCCCGGTCCAGATATAGTGACTCTCAAGGAAACTATTTCTTCGCAGAAATAGGGAAACACAAGAACATTATTCGAGTCCAAAATAGGGATGAACCGAAACAAGGTCCCGGACCAGATATAGTGACTCACCAGGAAACTATCTCGTCCCAGATACAGTGTTCTACAAGAAAAATATCTGAGTTACAAATAGGGATGAACCGAAACAGGGTCCTGGTACAAATATAGTGACTCTCCAAGAAACTGTCTCATCCCAGATTCAGTGATCTACAAGAAAAATATCTGAGTCAGAAACAGGGATGAACCGAAACAGGGTCCCGATCCAGATACAGTGACTCTCCAGGAAATTGTCTCTTCCCAGAAATAGGGAAACACAAGAAAAATATTTGAGTCGAAAATAGGGATGAACTGAAACAAGGTCCCAGACCAGATATAGTGACTCTCCTAGAAACTGTCTCGTCCCAGATTAAGTGATCTACAAAAAAAATATCTAAGTCAGAAACAGGGATAAACCGAAACAGGGTCCCGGTCCAGATATAGTGACTCTCAAGGAAACTATTTCTTCGCAGAAATAGGGAAACACAAGAACATTATTCGAGTCCAAAATAGGGATGAACCGAAACAAGGTCCCGGACCAGATATAGTGACTCACCAGGAAACTATCTCGTCCCAGATATAGTGTTCTACAAGAAAAATATCTGAGTTACAAATAGGGATGAACCGAAACAGGGTCCTGGTACAAATATAGTGACTCTCCAAGAAACTGTCTCATCCCAGATTCAGTAATCTACGAGAAAAATATGTGAGTCAGAAACAGGGATGAACCGAAACAGGGTCCCGATCCAGATACAGTGACTCTCCAGGAAATTGTCTCTTCCCAGAAACAGGGAAACAGAAGAAAATTATTCGAGTCAAAAACAGGGATGAACTGAAACAAGGTCCCGGACCAGATATAGTGACTCACCAGGAAACTGTCCCGTACCAGATTCAGTGATCTACAAAAAAAATATCCGAGTCAGAAACATGGATGAAACGAAACAGGGACCCGGTCCAAATATAGTGACTCTCCAGGAAACTGTCTCGTCCCAGATTCAGTGAACTACAAGAAAAAAATCTGAGTCAGAAACATGGATGAACCGAAACAGGGTCCCGATCCAGATATAGTGACTCTCCAGGAAACTGTCTCCTCACAGATTTAGTGATCTACAAGAAAAATATCTGAGTCAGAAATAAGGATGAACCGAAACAAGGTCCCGTACCAGATATAGTGACTCACCAGGAAACTGTCCCGTCTCAGATACAGTGATCTACAAGAAAAATATCTGAGTTAGAAATAGGGATGAATCGAAGCAGGGTCCTGGTACAAATATAGTGACTCTCCAAGAAACTGTCTCATCCCAGATTCAGTGATCTACAAGAAAAATATCCGAGTCAGAAACATGGATGAAACGAAACAGGGACCCGGTCCAGATATAGTGACTCTCCAGGAAACTGTCTCGTCCCAGATTCAGTGAACTACAAGAAAAAAATCTGAGTCAGAAACAGGGATAAACCGAAACAGGGTCTCGTTCCAGATATAGTGACTCACAAGGAAATTGTCCCGTCCCTGATTTAGTGATTTCAATGAAAAATATTTTAGTCAAAAATAGAAATTAACCGAAACAGAGTCCTGGTCAAGATATAGTGACTCTTCAGGAAACTGTCTCGTCCCAGAAGTAGGGATACACAAGAAAAATATTTGAGTCGAAAATAGGGATGAACTGAAATAAGGTCCCAGACCAGATATAGTGACTCTCCAGGAAACTGTCTCTTCCCAGATTCAGTGATCTACAAAAAAAATATCTGAGTCAGAAACAGGGATGAACCAAAACAGGGTCCCGGTTCAGATATAGTGACTCTCCAGGAAACTATTTCTTCCCAGGAACAGGGAAACACAAGAACATTATTCGAGTCCAAAATAAATAGGGATGAACCGAAACAGGGTCCTGGTACAGATATAGTGACTCTCCAGGGAACTGTCTCGTCCCAGATTCAGTGATGTACAAGAAAAATATCTGAGTCAGAAACAGGGATGAACCGAAACAGGGTCCTGGTCCAGATACAGTGACTCTCCAGGAAATTGTCTCTTACCAGAAACAGGGAAACAAAAGAAAATTATTCGAGTCAAAAACAGGGATGAACCGAAACAAGGTCCCGGACCAGATATAGTTACTCACCAGGAAACTGTCCCATTCCAGATTCAGTGATCTACAAGAAAAATATCTGAGTCAGAAACATGGATGAACCGAAACAGGGTCCCGGTCCAGATATAGTGACTCTCCAGGAAACTGTCTCGTCCCAGATTCAGTGATCTACAAGAAAAAAATCTGAGTCAGAAATACGGATGAACCGAAACAAGGTCCCGGACCAGATATAGTGACTCACCAGGAAACTGTCCCGTCCCAGATACAGTGATCTACAAGAAAAATATCTGAGTTAGAAATATGGATGAACCGAAGCAGGGTCCTGGTACAGATATAGTGATTTTCCAGGAAACTATCTCGTCCCAGATTCAGTTATCTACAAGAAAAATATCTGAGTCAGAAATAGGGATGAACCGAAACAGGGTCCTGGTACAGATATAGTGACTAACCAGGAATCTGTCTCTTCCTAGATT
This sequence comes from Cercis canadensis, assembly GCA_003255065.1. Classification (NCBI taxonomy): domain Eukaryota; kingdom Viridiplantae; phylum Streptophyta; class Magnoliopsida; order Fabales; family Fabaceae; genus Cercis; species Cercis canadensis. The sequence goes on from QAOA01002513.1 coordinate 174,654, forward strand.
CAGTGATCTACAAGAAAAATATCTGAGTCAGAAACAGGGATGACCGAAACAGGGTCCCGGTCCAGATATAGTGAGTCTCCCAGAAACAATTTCTTCTCAGAAACAGGGAAACACAAGAAAATTATTCGAGTCCAAAAGAGGGATGAACCGAAATATGGTCCCGGACCAGATATAGTGACTCACCAGGAAACTATCCTGTCCCAGATATAGTGATCTACGAGAAAAATATCTAAGTTAGAAATAGGGATAAACCGAAGCAAGGTCCTGGTACAGATATAGTGACACTCCAGGAAACCGTCCCGTCCCAGATTTAGTGATCTACAAGAAAAATATCTGAGTAAGAAATAGGGATTAACCGAAACAAGGTCCCGGACCAAATATAGTGACTCACTAGGAAACAGTCCCGTCCCAGATACAGTGATCTACAAGAAAAATATCTGAGTTACAAATAGGGATGAATCGAAGCAGGGTCCTGGTACAGAAATAGTGACTCTCCAGGAAACTGTCTCATCCCAGATTCAGTGATCTACAAGAAAAATATCTTAGTCAGAAATAGGGATGAACCGGAACAGGGTCCTGGTACAGATATAGTGACTAACCAGGAAACTGTCTCATCCCAGATTCAGTGATCTACAAGAAAAATATCTGAGTCAGAAACCGGGATGACCGGAACAGGGTCCCGATCCAGATATAGTGAGTCTCCAGGAAACTATTTCTTTCCAGAAACAGGGAAATACAAGAAAATTATTCGAGTCCAAAATAGGGATGAACCGAAACAAGGTCCCGGACCAGATATAGTGACTCACCAGGAAACTGTCCCGTACCAGATTTAGTGATCTACAAGAAAAATATCCGAGTTAGAAACATGGATGAAACGAAACAGGGTCCCGGTCCACATGTAGTGACTCTCCAGGAAACTGTCCCGTCCCAGGTTCAGTGAACTACAAGAAAAAAATCTGAGACAGAAACAGGGATAAACCGAAACAGGGTCCCGTTCCAGATATATTGACTCACCAGGAAACTGTCCCGTCCCAGGTTATGTGAACTACAAGAAAAAATCTGAGTCAGAAACAGGGATAAACCGAAACAGGGTCCCGTTCCAGATATAGTGACTCACCAGGAAACTGTCCCGTCTCTGATTTAGTGATTTACAAGAAAAATATTTGAGTCAGAAATAGGGATTAACCGAAACAGAGTCCTGGTCCCGATATAGTGACTCTCTAGGAAATTGTCTCGTCCCAGAAATAGGGAAACACAAGAAAAATATTTGAGTCGAAAATAGGGATGAACTGAAACAAGGTCCCAGACCAGATATAGTGACTCTCCAGGAAACTGTCTCGTCCTAGATTCAGTGATCTACAAAAAAAATATCTGAGTCAGAAACAGGGATGAACCGAAACAGGGTCCCGGTCCAGATATAGTGACTCTCCAGGAAACTATTTCTTCCCAGAAACAGGGAAACACAAGAAAATTATTCGAGTCCAAAATAGGGATGAACCGAAACAAGGTCCCGGACCAGATATAGTGACTTACCAGGAAACTGTCTCGTACCAGATTCAATGATCTACAAGAAAAATACCTGAGTCAGAAATAGGGATGAACCGAAATAGGGTCCCGGTCCAGATATAGTGACTCTCCAGGAAACTATTTCTTCCCAGAAACAGGGAAACACAAGAAAATTATTCGAGTCCAAAATAGGGATGAACCGAAACAAGGTCCTGGACCAGATATAGTGACTCACCAGGAAAATGTCCCGTCCCAGATACAGTGATCTACAAGAAAAATATCTGAGTTAGAAAGAGGGATGAACCGAAGCAGCGTCCTGGTACTGATATAGTGACTCTCCAGGAAACTGTCTCGTCCCAGATTTAGTGATCTACAAGAAAAATATCTGAGTCAGAAACAGGGATGAACCGAAACAGGGTCCTGGTCCAGATACAGTGACTCTCCAGGAAATTGTCTCTTCCCAGAAACAGGGAAACAGAAGAAAATTATTCGAGTCAAAAACAGGGATGAACCGAAACAAGGTCCCGGACCAGATATAGTGACTTACCAGGAAACTGTCTCGTACCAGATTCAATGATCTACAAGAAAAATATCCGAGTCAGATACATGGATGAACCGAAACAGGGTCCCGATCCACATATAGTGACTCTCCAGGAAACTGTCCCGTTACAGATTTAGTGATCTACAAGAAAAATATCTGAGTCAGAAATAAGGATGAACCTATACAAGGTCCCGTACTAGATATAGTGACTCACCAGGAAACTGTCCCGTCTCAGATACAGTGATCTACAAGAAAAATATCTGAGTTAGAAATAGGGATAAATCGAAGCAGGATCCTGGTACAAATATAGTGACTCTCCAAGAAACTGTCTCATCCCAGATTCAGTGATCTACAAGAAAAATATCTGAGTCAGAAACAGGGATGAACCGAAACAGGGTCCCGATCCAGATACAGTGACTCTCCAGGAAATTGTCTCTTCCCAGAAACAGGGAAACAGAAGAAAATTATTCGAGTCAAAAACAGGGATGAACTAAAACAAGGTCCCGGACCAGATATAGTGAATCACCAGGAAACTGTCCCGTACCAGATTCAGTGATCTACAAGAAAAATATCCGAGTCAGAAACATGGATGAAACGAAACAGGGACCCGGTCCAGATATAGTGACTCTCAAGGAAACTGTCTCGTCCCAGATTCAGTGAACTACAAGAAAAAAATCTGAGTCAGAAACAGGGATAAACCGAAACAGGGTCTCGTTCCAGATATAGTGACTCACCAGGAAATTGTCCCGTCCCTGACTTAGTGATTTCAAAGAAAAATATTTTAGTCAGAAATAGAAATTAACCGAAACAGAGTCCTGGTCAAGATATAGTGACTCTTCAGGAAACTGTCTCGTCCCAGAAGTAGGGATACACAAGAAAAATATTTGAGTCGAAAATAGGGATGAACTGAAATAAGGTCCCAGACCAGATATAGTGACTCTCCAGGAAATTGTCTCGTCCCAGATTCAGTGATCTACAAAAAAAATATCTGATTCAGAAACAGGGATGAACCAAAACAGGGTCCCGGTCCAGATATAGTGACTCTCCAGGAAACTATTTCTTCCCAGGAACAGGGAAACACAAGAACATTATTCGAGTCCAAAATAGGGATGAACCGATACAAGGTCCCAGACCAGATATAGTGACTCACCAGGAAACTGTCCCGTCCCAGATACAGTGATCTACAAGAAAAATTTCTGAGTTATAAATAGGGATGAACCGAAACAGGGTCCTGGTACAGATATAGTGACTCTCCAGGAAACTGTCTCGTCCCAGATTCAGTGATCTACAAGAAAAATATCTGAGTCAGAAACAGGGATGAACCGAAACAGGGTCCTGGTCCAGATACAGTGACTCTCCAGGAAATTGTCTCTTACCAGAAACAGGGAAACAAAAGAAAATTATTCGAGTCAAAAACAGGGATGAACCGAAACAAGGTCCCGGACCAGATATAGTTACTCACCAGGAAACTGTCTTATTCCAGATTCAGGGATCTACAAGAAAAATATCTGAGTCAGAAACATGGATGAACCGAAACAGGGTCCCTGTCCAGATATAGTGACTCTCCAGGAAATTATCTCCTCCCAGATTCAGTGATCTACAAGAAAAATATCTGAGTCAGAAATAGGGATGAATCGAAACAGGGTCCTGGTCCAGATACAGTGAGTCTCCAGGAAATTGTCTCTTCCCAGAAACAGGGAAACAGAAGAAAATTATTCGAGTCAAAAATAGGGATGAACCGAAACAAGGTCCCGGACCAGATATAGTGACTCACCAGAAAACTGTCTCGTACCAGATTCAGTGATCTACAAGAAAAATATTCGAGTCAGAAACATGGAGGAACCGAAACAGGGTCCTGATCCAGATATAAGGACTCTCCAGGAAATTGTCCCGTCCCTGATTTAGTGATTTAAAAGAAAAATATTTGAGTCAGAAATAGGGATTAACCGAAACAGGGTCCTGGTCCAGATATAGTGACTCTCCAGGAAACTGTCTCGTCCCAGAAATAGGGAAACAAAAGAAAAATATTTGAGTTGAAAATAGGGATGAACTGAAACAAGGTCCCAGACCAGATATAGTGACTCTCCAAGAAACTGTCTCGTCCCAGATTCAGTGATCTACAAAAAAAATATCTAAGTCAGAAACAGGGATGAACCGAAACAGGGTCCTGGTCCAGATATAGTGACTCTCCAGGAAACTATTTCTTCGCAGAAATAGGGAAACACAAAAACATTATTCGAGTCCAAAATAGGGATGAACCGAAACAAGGTCTCGGACCAGATATAGTGACTCACCAGGAAACTATCCCGTCCCACATACAGTGATCTACAAGAAAAATATCTGAGTTATAAATAGGACGAACCGAAACAGGGTCCTGCTACAGATATAGTGACTCTCCAGGAAACTGTCTCGTCCCAGATTCAGTGATCTACAAGAAAAATATCTGAGTCAGAAACAGGGATGAACCGAAACAGGGTCCTGGTCCAGATACAGTGACTCTCCAGGAAATTGTCTCTTACCAGAAACAGGGAAACAAAAGAAAATTATTCGAGTCAAAAACAGGGATGAACCGAAACAAGGTCCCGGACCAGATATGGTGACTCACCAGGAAACTGTCCCATCCCAGATTCAGTGATCTACAAGAAAAATATCTCAGTCAGAAACATGGAAGAACCGAAACAGGGTCCCGGTCCAGATATAGTGACTCTCCAGGAAACTGTCTCGTCCCAGATTCAGTGATTTACAAGAAAAATATCTGAGTCAGAAATAGGGATGAACCGAAACAAGGTCCCGGACCAGATATAGTGACTCACTAGGAAACTGTACCGTCCCAAATACAGTGATCTACAAGAAAAATATCTGAGTTAGAAATAGGAATGAACCGAAGCAGGGTCCTGGTACAGATATAGTGATTCTCCAGGAAACTGTCTCGTCCCAGATTCAGTGATTTACAAGAAAAATATCTGAGTCAGAAATAGGGATGAACCGGAACAGGGTCCTGGTACAGATATAGTGACTAACCAGGAAACTGTCTCATCCCAGATTCAGTGATCTACAAGAAAAATATCTGAGTCAGAAACAGGGATGACCGAAACAGGGTCCCGGTCCAGATATAGTGAGTCTCCAGGAAACTATTTCTTCCCAGAAACAGGGAAGCACAAGAAAATTATTCGAGTCCAAAATAGGGATGAACCGAAACATGGTCCCGGACCAGATATAGTGACTCACCAGGAAACTGTCCCGTCCCAGATTCAGTGATTTACAAGAAAAATATCTGAGTCAGAAACAGGGATGAACCGAAACAAGGTCCCGGTCCAGATACAGTGACTCTCCAGGAAATTGTCTCTTCCCAGAAACAGGGAAACAAAAGAAAATTATTCGAGTCAAAAACAGGGATGAACCGAAACAAGGTCCCGGACCAGATATAGTGACTCACCAGGAAAATGTCTCGTACCAGATTTAATGATCTACAAGAAAAATATCCGTGTCAGAAACATGGATGAACCGAAACAGGGTCCCAATCCAGATATAGTGACTCTCCAGGAAACTGTCTCGTCACAGATTTAGTGATCTACAAGAAAAATATTTGAGTCAGAAATAGGGATGAACCGAAACAAGGTCCCGAACCAGATATAGTGACTCACCAGGAAACTGTCCCGTCCCAGATACAGTGATCTACAAGAAAAATATCTGAGTTACAAATAGGGATGAATCGAAGCAGGGTCCTGGTACAGATATAGTGACTCTCCAGGAAACTGTCTCATCCCAGATTCAGTGATCTACAAGAAAAATATCTGAGTCAGAAACAGGGATGAACCGAAACAGGGTCCCGATCCAGATACAGTGACTCAACAGGAAATTGTCTCTTCCCAGAAACAGGGAAACAGAGGAAAATTATTCGAGTCAAAAACAGGGATGAACCGAAACAAGGTCCCAGACCAGATATAGTGACTCACCAGGAAACTGTCTCGTACAAGATTTAATGATCTACAAGAAAAATATCCGTGTCAGAAACATGGATGAAACGAAACAGGGACCCGGTCCAGATATAGTGACTCTCCAGGAAACTATTTCTTCCCAGAAACAGGGAAACAGAAGAAAATTATTCGAGTCAAAAATAGGGATGAACCGAAACAAGGTCCCGGACCAGATATAGTGACTCACCAGGAAACTGTCCCATCCCAGATTCAGTGATCTACAAGAAAAATATCTCAATCAGAAACATGGATGAACCGAAACAGGGTCCCGGTCCAGATATAGTAACTCTCCAGGAAACTGTCTCGTCCCAGATTCAGTGATCTACAAGAAAAATATCTGAGTCAGAAATAGGGATGAACCGAAACAAGGTCCCGGACCAGATATAGTGACTCACCAGGAAACTGTGCCGTCCCAGATACAGTGATCTACAAGAAAAATATCTGAGTTAGAAATAGGAATGAACCGAAGCAGGGTCCTGGTACAGATATAGTGATTCTCCAGCAAACTGTCTCGTCCCAGATTCAGTGATCTACAAGAAAAATATCTGAGTCAGAAACAGGGATGAACCGAAACAGGGTCCCGATCCAGATACAGTGACTCTCCAGGAAATTGTCTCTTCCCAGAAACAGGGAAACAGAAGAAAATTATTCGAGTCAAAAACAGGGATGAACCGAAACAAGGTGCCAGACCAGATATAGTGACTCACTAGGAAACTGTCTCGTACCAGATTCAATGATCTACAAGAAAAGTATCCGAGTCAGAAACATGGATGAACCGAAACAGGGTCCCGATCCAGATATAGTGACTCTCCAGGAAACTGTCCCGTCACAGATTTAGTGATCTACAAGAAAAATATCTGAGTCAGAAATAGGGATGAACCGAAACAAGGTCCCGGACCAGATATAGTGACTCACCAGGAAACTATCCCGTCCCAGATACAGTGATGTACAAGAAAAATATCTGAGTTACAAATAGGGATGAACCGAAGCAGGGTCCTGGTACAGATATAGTGATTCTCCAGGAAACTGTCTCATCCCAGATTCAGTGATCTACAAGAAAAATATCTGAGTCAGAAATAGGGATGAACCGAAACAGGGTCCCGATCCAGATACAGTGACTCTCCAGGAAATTGTCTCTTCCCAGAAACAGGGAAACGGAAGAAAATTAGTCGAGTCAAAAACAGGGATAAACCGAAACAAGGTCCCGGACCAGATAGAGTGACTCACCAGGAAACTGTCTCGTACCAGATTTAATGATCTACAAGAAAAATATCCGTGTCAGAAACATGGATGAAACGAAACAGGGACCCGGTCCAGATATAGTGACTCTCCAGGAAATTGTCCCGTCCCAGGTTTAGTGAACTACATGAAAAAAAATCTGAGTCAGAAACAGGGATAAACCGAAACAGGGTCCCGTTCCAGATATAGTGACTCACCAGGAAATTGTCTCGTCCCTGATTTAGTGATTTAAAAGAAAAATATTTTAGTCAGAAATAGGGATTAACCGAAACAGAGTCCTAGTCAAGATATAGTGACTCTTCAGGAAACTGTCTCGTCCCAGAAGTAGGGAAACACAAGAAAAATATTTGAGTCGAAAATAGGGATGAACTGAAATAAGGTCCCAGACCAGATATAGTGACTCTCCAGGAAACTGTCTCGTCCCAGATTCAGTGATCTACAAAAAAAATATCGGAGTCAGAAAAAGGGATGAACCGAAACAGGGTCCCGGTCCAGATATAGTGACTCTCCCGGAAACTATTTCTTCCCAGGAACAGGGAAACACAAGAACACTATTCGAGTCCAAAATAGGGATGAACCGAAACAAGGTCCCAGACCAGATATAGTGACTCACCAGGAAACTGTCTCGTCCCAGATACAGTGATCTACAAGAAAAATATCTGAGTTATAAATAGGGATGAACCGAAACAGGGTCCTGGTACAGATATAGTGACTTTCCAGGAAACTGTCTCGTCCCAGATTCAGTGATCTACAAGAAAAATATCTGAGTCAGAAACAGGGATGAACCGAAACAGGGTTCTGGTCCAGATACAGTGACTCTCCAGGAAATTGTCTCTTACCAGAAACAGGGAAACAGAAGAAAATTATTCGAGTCAAAAAAAGGGATGAACCGAAACAA